>JABSTQ010009834.1:0-197584 GCA_013358835.2 Ixodes persulcatus | reverse complement strand
ACAAATGGCGCCGTTCAGCTAGGCTCCAAAAAGGATTGTCTCAGCCCGCAGTGTAAGCAACAAAACAACAAACAATGAAACGCTATTTTTATTGTGCATGTGTGTGCATGTCTACCATGTGTGTGTGTCACCGAGCACTAGGCCGCTTGTGCGAGCGCTGAGGCTTTCAGAGAGGTTCCGTCGGCACCGAAAAGCCTTGCAAAAGTAATTGTAATTCTGCCTCAAAGTTTGTAATTACTAATGCTAGAAAGCAAATAAAGTACAATTGCTATTCCTTTTAGCAGAAAGTAATGAATTACAATTACAAATTACCAGAAAAGTAATTACAATACGGTAATTCAATTACTGTAATTGAATTACTATTCAAGTATGATTTTAATCATTCTAATTTTTTATGTTTGAAATCAATCATTTTGAAATAAGATATTTGAAAAAACATTAATTTTACCACTGGAACCTCAGCTATTTTATTGTTTTCAGGTGCATTTATCTTTTCATTCTATGTAAAATAATTATCAAGTAAAATTGATATGAGGATAACGAGCAAATATAAGACTTCTTTGAGGCAAAAGTAAATCGGAGAATTGAACGCTCTCTCCACTTCTCAGCTCGTTCTTCAGGTATAGCAAAACAAGGGAAAGGGTAGTCAAGAACAAAAAAAAACTATGCGTGCATGAACAAGCATGCAAACTCAAATACCAGCAGAGGGACAGGTATAGAAGCAGGAAGACAGACTAAGTATATGTCTCTGGTTGATCTTGCATATTGTAATGTAATTATTATTTGGAGAGAAATTATATTTCTCTCAAAAAATTATTTTGAGAAAACAATTTAAATCAAATCAAGGATTTTTGTTTTTCTTTTTTTAATTTTGCCAGTGAGAAAACTGTAATTTGGTTAATTATAAAGTCATGTTCAGTCAATCAATGCGGCCTATTGCCATAAGTGCTCTTCGGAGGCCGAGATTCGCGTACAGATTTCTTGCAGTAAATGTAGATAATGTAGAAGTCTTTCTAGGTTGCTTTTCCGCAGTACACAACTTCGTGAGGTGAAGCGCACTCGCGGGTTTTTTGCTTTCCTGCAAAACGCAGTGTTTCAGGGAGAAGCGCGCTTATGGAATGTTAGGTCTACTGCTTTCCCATCTTACTGCAAAGGACAAGTACATTTCCCACAAGCAAAATACCTGCAGGGAGAAGCAGCACTTGCGAGTTACTTGGTCCGCCGCTTTCCCGCCGTACAGCAAATAGAAGGGGGAAACCCTCCTTCCAGGGTACAAGCTCTTTTCTGAGTTTCAAACTGTTCCACAAGGCCCATTCTTGTAGGAAGAACCGCTTTTGCGGGTCTCGCCCTTTCATACATAAATTTTTCTGAATAATCATACAAAATTTAAGGTCGCATCAGCAAATTTTAATGAGAAGGAGATGGTGGTCTATGTGTGAAATATGATTAATAAATGAAAGATTGTGGAGGGAAGGTAAAAAGAAAGGATCTACCAATCTATGGGGGATAGAGGTAAAAGAGATGGAAGAATAAGCAGAGAAATGAAACAAAATATTTAGTGCGGAAATATGTGTGTACCTAAGAGGATGGTGTGGAGTGAAAAGACGGGAGTATAGCAAAGTAACGTAGTCTAGCCGTGGGTCTCATGATCAGAATTTTTCAGGAGACAAAAGGGAATGTAAAATATAGTAAAAATGTTTATGAGAAAATTATTCATACAAGATTTTTGTACCAAATGTCACCATATGAGATTTTATGGGGGAATGCCCCAACCAATGATTCCTCAGCAAACTGAAGTGCACGTGACTCTAAGCAATTTCTCGGAATACTCCAGAAAATTTCCCTTGAGATTCAGTTTCCTTAATGTTTATAAGGTACATGCAGGGTTTCCTGCTGATTTTATTATTGGAACCTTCTCAGTTTCGACACAATTAATCTGAATTATAGCAATAATCCTCTGCCTCTCTGTATGTGAGTCTGTCTTTAAAAATGCAATCATCAGGGTCAGCATCAAGGTCTTTGTAAAATATTATCAGGACACTCCAAAACAATCTGAAAATTATGAAAACCAAGTTAATGCTGAGGAAGAACCTGAGAATTTCAGACATGTGCAGTAACTGGTCAATCAACGAATGTTTCCACACAAGGTTGTGCAACAGGTGGTCATCCAATAGGTGGTCGGCCTCGATCAGGGGAGGCAAAACTGACATTGCTCAAGAGCTGCAAGCAAAAGTGTAAATTTTTAGGAAGCCGCAAGGCGGGATGGGGGTAAAATGGTGGAAATCTCGTCCTTTCCTCATGCTTTCAAGAAGGCTGCTTTGTATACTGATGCAAATATTTACATCAGTATACATCGCAGAGCTGTCTCGTCTGTGTTCCTCTCGAGCCTTCTTGCCCGCGTGCCACCTCTTCTTTCTCCCCTGCACCCAGTTGGCTTGTCCACTACAGAGGCATTAGTACCTCTGCCACCATTAAATCACTGCCTTTGTGACATGGCGTTTGGATTGCAGCTTGGGGGTCTTAGTGACAGCGATTATACTGAGATTACTTGATTGCTTTGATTCTGGACGAATATGCACAGTATGAATGTGGAAATTGATAATGTGCAACAGTTAGTATTCGTTCAAAACAGGTAGAGTAGGTATGATTGAGGCGTAAATCAGAGAAATTAGACATATAATCTAAGACCCTTCAATGGTTCAAATATTTCCAAATTTTAGAGCTGATCAGGTTTGAAAGTCCGGAAATTGTTGCAGTTCGAAAATGATAGAATTTCTCAACATAAGTTCAAAATGTTTGGAAAATTTCCAAATGTTCCCGGAGGTTCAAAGATCAAACCCGGGTTTGATCTTTGAACCTCCGATTCAAAAAAAAATAAAAAAAGATTCCAGCATATACTTCTATATGCCACTGAACAGTCGGTTCAGCATAACTAAATGCAGAAATGTAAAGTGGGGCAGCACGTTAGGGTGTTGGGGCAGGAGAGAGTGTTGTGTTTTTAATACGAACGCCTGTCAAACAGTACGGAAAAACCAGCTGCTCCATCTCGTGCTCCGTTCGTATCCCCCTTCCTCTTCGTCCTCGTCTACGAGCAGCCAGGATCAGCTTGTAGACACAACACAATCCCCCCTCAAAGCAGAGTTCAACAGGGGAAGAACCTGTCTGGAGGTTTCTTAATCCTTGTGGACTTTCGTGGAGCTGGAAGCGGTGGCTGTGCATCTGCTCCAGCTTCTGGATTTGCAAACTTCACCTGTGTTTCATGTCTTGCTGGAAGGCGTGTTCGAGACAACCTCCACGAATTCCAGCATCCTCCTCCTGACGTGACGAAGGTGCTTGGCCTCACCGCTTCATGAATTCTTTCAGGGGGCCCAAACGATAGTGTTCCCTTCGGTCGGTGTGTAGGGATCTTTACCCGTACATAATCTCCTACACCCGCTGTAAATGGTTTGGCTCTCTGCCCATCATCTGTGTTTTGCTTGCTGTGCTTCGGGTAATCAGCAGTGCGTTGGCGGAGTTGATGCATCTCGATGTGAACGAGCTTGTCAAAACTTGGGAAGCCCACAATGTCCATACGGGTCCACATTTTTCGTCTGTGGATGAGCTCAGCGGGGGAGAGCTTCGTCGCTGCATGTGGTGTGCTTCGGTAGACACCCAGAAACTCCTCAAGGCCTGTACGAACGTTGCCTTGTTCCTGCAGGATAGTTTGAACGTACTGCTTAAGCGCTCAGTTGAAGCGCTCAACCTGACCATTGGCTTGTGGATGGTATATTGCAGACCGATGGTGGGAAATCCCTCTGGGCTTCAGGAACTCCTGGAATATGCGGGATTCAAACTGTGGGCCATGATCAGAAACAATCACCTCCGGATACCCTTCCCGGCTGAAGATTCAAATGAGGAATTCACATACAGCTTCAGCCGTAACTTGATTACAAAAAGCTACCTCTGGCCACTTACTGAAGTAGTCGACTAAGGTGACTGCAAATCTGAATTGCGATGGAAGTTTGTAAAAAGGTCCAAAAATGTCTATTCCTAGTTGTTTCCATGCACCCCATGGGAATGGAACTGGGTAAAGGGGTGCCGCTGCCGTCACAGCTGTCTTGTCGTTCGTCTGACAGGTGTGGCAGTCTCTAATGTAGGTGTCGACTTCAATGTCCATTCTGGGCCACCAGAAACGCTGGCGTAGACGCTGCTTCGTCCGCACAATTCCAGGGTGTGACTCACGAGCTAGATCGATGAGTCGACGCCGTAGCGAAATAGGTGGAACCAACACTTCACCACGTAGTAGTAAGCCATCCACGGAGGAAAGCTCTTCTCACAACTTGTAGTATGTAGATAGTACTTTATCACATTGTTCCTCGTGACGCCATCCGGTGCAGATACACTGGATTACTCGAGGCAAATCAGGGTCTTGCCTGGTTTCTTTCTTGATTTCTTCTTGATCGATTGTGCATAGATTGCGTACCAGGCAAGTGAATTCTTTCTCGACACTAAACTCGCTGCAATCCGAAGGATTCGGAGTGGGCAAGCGTGACAGTGCATCTGCTACAACATTCTCGTTTCCTTTCTACTAATGTACCTTGTAGTCGTACCTGAGGAGTTGCATAGCCCATCTGGCTATCCTCATTGGTTGTTGACCGGTTCCTTGTGTAGAAAGCAAAGTAACGAAAGCGTGATGATCTGTCTTGAGCGTGAAATGGCGCCCGAAGAGAAAAACATGCCATTTCTCGCAGGCCCAAAGGCATGCCAATGTTTCTTTCTCCCCTGCAGAGTAGTTGCATTCGGCGCTTGAAAGTGTTCATGATGCGAACGACACCGTTCAAATTCCTTCCGGATGTAGTTGCTGCAGAACCGCGCCTAATCCGCAATTAGATGCATCCGTTGTGACGACGGTGGGCAGCGCCACGTCGAAAACAGTCAGTGGAACGCCGTTCCGTATCAGATCCTTCACAGCAGGGAATGCCTCTTTTTGTGCCTTTTTCCATTGGAAGGAAACATCCTTCCGCAGGAGTGCGTGCAGAGGCTCCACAATGGTCGCAAAGTTCGGTACAAACTTGAGGTAATATGTGAGCAGGCCGATTAACAAACTTAGTGATGTTATGTCTGTGGGGAGTGAAGCCTGCATGATAGCCTCAATATTATCTTGGCATGGCTTGATTCCCTGCGGTGTCAGCTCATGTCCTACGAATTGAAGCTGCTGGACTGCAAAAAAACATTTCTGCTGCTTTAGTTTCAAGCCTGCATCTTGAAGACGTGAAAGAACTTGCCCCAGGCGGCCATCATGCTCTTCTCTTGTGCGTCCGAAAATAAGTACATCACTCAGGTAGACGATGGTACCTGGAGTGCCTCAGAGTATGCAGTCCATCATTTTTTGAAAGGCAGGGGCAGCGGATACCAGCCCGAAACATGCTCTGGTGAACCTGAAGAGACCTTCATGCGTCACAAATGCTGTTAGGTCTCTGCTTTCCTCTGCCAGGTCTAACTAATGATACGCCGACGAGAGGTCTAGCTTGCTGAAGACACGGGCACCGGAAAGCTGGTGAAAAAGTTTGTCAGGGCACGGTAGAGAATGGGAATCCAAAACTATTGCAGTGTTCGGCTTGCGTAAGTCTACACAGAGCCGGATCTCCCCATTCTTCTTGCGGGCCACCACGATGGGAGACACCCAGACCGAAGCATTGATGCGCTCGATAACCCCGGAGCGTTCCAGCTTCGTCAGTTCCTCAGAAACTTTCTCGCGCACTGCGAAAGGTAGTCTTCGTAACTTTTGTTGGAAAGGAGCAACGAAATCTTTTTTCTTTACCTTATGTACAAATACTTTCGCATGACCTACAGTAAAATATTGAGCAAGCGCCCACTAAACATTTGAAGATAATCACGAAAAAATAGGGGGTGGGTGCTTTGCATATTTTTCAGGCGTTTCAATTTTTGGGGGTGGGTGCTTAGTGTGGAATGGGCAGATGCACGGTATTCTACGGTAATCCCTCGAAGAACAGATGGGGGAAGTCTTGTGCGATCTCTGGAAGGTTTCTCGCGGAGACCGTTGCCACCTGTCCCCCGGTGGGAGGAGCAAAGCTTAGTTGGATGTCCAACGCACGTAAGGCGTTTAGGCCCATGACAGCCACGCCTGTTCGTACGACGTGAAATGTGCAGGTGCCGCGTCTTTGAGTGAACTGCACCGGTGCGTCGAATTTCCCCAGAACGAGAATGTCTTTTCCGGAGTAGTCCAGAAGTGTTGTACTCGAAAATTCCAACTTGTAAGAGTGGAAGTGTCTTCGGTAGACGTCTTCCGGCAGGATTGAAACAAATGAACCCGTGTCGACTAAAGGCCCGTTCACACTCTTGCAACCAAGTACGACCCAGAGAGACCAGACCGGTTTTTAAGCCTCTTGCGACCTCTTAGGACCGGATGCGCTGCAGCGGAGCTGGTGCTGAGAGGTCGCAAGAGGTTTAAAAACCGGACTGGTCTCTCTCGGTCGTACTCGGTTGCAAGAGTGTGAACGAACCTAAAAAGTTTGGTGGGAACATGTGCCAGATGTATCTCGCACGTAACCGATTGTTTGGTAAAGCTGGTAGTTAGCACCTGGACTTGGTCGTGTGCTTGTTCCACTCTTCGTACATGGGATTTTGCTTGTGAAACTCCCCGCTTGCAAACGGAGGCGAAGTGTCTCTTCTTGTTTCGTTCTTTGCCGGGCACTTAGGATGGTCTGCCATGTGGTGCGGTGACCCACATGTGTAACAAGTGCCGGACGGCTTGCCAGGACGCCTTCGAATTCTTGGCTTTTATTTTTGCCACTTGTGAACTGGATCCCTCTTCCGTCAAGAGTTTGGCCTCCTTCATCGCTTGCTCAACTTGAGAGGCGATGGCAAGAGCAGATTCCAGGGAAAGCTCGGACTCTAGGAGGAGTCCTAGAGTCCTGTCGACTGCGCCAATTGTTGTGCTTTTAATACGAGCGCCTATGTCAGACAGTACGGAAAAACCAGCTGCTCCATCTCGTGCTCCGTTCGTTTCCCCCTTCCTCTTCGCCCTCGTCTACCTGCGGCCAGGATCAGCTTGTAGACACAACAGAGAGTATACGCTGCTATTTAATAGACTTGCGGGACGGTGAGGGCGACGTGCTCACTGAATGAGTCGAGTATCACATTACACTCTGATAACACTCTACGCATTCTACTGCAGAGACAGGGCCAGACAGCATATGTGACCGAGTGGCCCGGTGAACTTTAACCATGAGTGTTTCATATGGTGGGCACACCTTTTCGGTACTGCTCGGTTTGATCGAAGGCGCAAGTGTCAACACCTACACAAAATCAGCCTCGGAAGAAAATACTAAATCTGGTTCTTAGGTGCCTCGTATATGCAAGTGCAGTCCCCACATAAAAACGAACACAAAAAACAAATGCATATGTAAAATAATATGCATCCCAGTTACAATTCTTTGCTTCAAGTTGATTCCCAGTTAGGTCCCCATTGGTTCCCAACTGGAACCGGCATATCCCAGTTGTAGTGACTCCAAGTGGACCCAGTTTGAAATTTAACTGCTAACTGGCGTATCCGCACCGACCGACCCCCCCCCCCCCCCCCCCCCCCCCTCCCGGGTTCCGCGGGGTCCCTCATATCCGTTCAAACTTCTTGCAGCTGGGTTATGCACACTTACCGCTGTAAGTGAGAACCTTAACGTAACTCAGCTGTTTGCCCATTTAAAACTACTTATTAAATGCGATAATCAATGATTCGGGTCACGTTTAAGGTCTTTGCAACAGCGAACACCCATCTAAGCGCGCGGGCGCACTCGGCCGTCACTACCGTCGGTCACGCTGGTGAAGAGAGCATTGACCGTCGTGTTATGTTCCGCTCGCTCGCAGTATAACGAAGGCTACGGGCAGGAGATCAGCTGCGAGACGTTTTTCTCACAGGACGAGCGCCCGGGCTGGAGAAGCGTGCAATGTACAATGCAAGGGGCAGCCGAGTCGGAGCACGCAACCACACGCGACGCACGCGCTAGGGCCACGCCCACAATAATAACGTCACGTGACACAAAGACAAAAAAAGATGTATTTATATGCATTAGTACTATTTTTATAACTCATAACTTTTGCCAGGCTGAGTTTAAAAAGGTTGTAAATAAACAAATTTGATGATAAAAATGGTTAGTCACGTGACCTTTTACTGTAAAGCTGCATTAAAATCAGACGAGTTTATTTTTATTTGTAATTATATTAAAAGGCACATTATAATATGTATGCAGTAATAATTTATATTAACTATTATTAATTAACAAGGTGACGTCACTTCCGTTACGTCACTTCCGGCGTCGGAGGAGTGATTTGCACACAGATCTCACTCGTCCGACGCCCGTCGGACGAGTGAGATCTGTGTGCAAATCACTCCTCCGACGCCGGAAGTGACGTAACGGAAGTGACGTCACCTTAGTAATTATTAATAGTTAATATAAATCATTACTGCATACATAATATAATGTGACTTTTAATATAATTACAAATAAAAATAAACTCGTCTGATTTTAATGCAGCTTTACAGTAAAAAGTCACGTGACTAACCATTTTTATTACAAAATCTGTTTATTTACAACCTTTTTAAACGCAGCTTGACAAAAGTTATGAGTTATAAAAATAGTACTAATACATATAAATACATCTTTATTGTCTTTGTGTCACGTGACGTTATTATTGTGGGCGTGGCTGGCGTGGCCCTAGCGCGTGCGTCGCTTGCGGTTGCGTGCTCCGACTCGGCTGCCCCTTGCATTGTACATTGCACGCTTCTCCAGCCCGGGCGCTCGTCCTGTGAGAAAAACGTCTCGCAGCTGATCTCCTGCCCGTAGCCTTCGTTACACTGCGAGCGAGCGGAACATAACACGACGCTCAATGCTCCCTTCACCAGCGTGACCGACGGTAGTGACGGCCGAGTGCGCCCGCGCGCTTAGATGGGTGTTCGCTGTTGCAAAGACCTTAAACGTGACCCGAATCATTGATTATCGCATTTAATAAGTAGTTTTAAACGGGCCAACAGCTGAGTTACGTTAAGGTTCTCACTTACAGCGGTAAGTGTGCATAACCCAGCTGCAAGAAGGTTGAACGGATATGAGGGACCCCGCGGAACCCGGGGGGGAAGGGGGGGGGGGGGGGGGGGGGTCGCTGCGGATACGCCAGTTAGCAGTTAAATTTCAAACTGGGTCCACTTGGAGTCACTACGACTGGGATATGCCGGTTCCAGTTGGGAACCAATGGGGACCTAACTGGGAATCAACTTGAAGCAAAGAATTGTAACTGGGATGCATATTATTTTACATATTATGTTTTTTTTTTTGTGTTCGTTTTTATGTGGGGACTGCACTTGCATATACGAGGCACCTAAGAACCAGATTTAGTATTTTCTTCTGAGGCTGATTTTTGTGTAGGTGTTGACACTTGCGCCTTTGATCAAACCGAGCAGTACCGAAAAGGTGTGCCCACCATATGAAACACTCATGGTTAAAGCTCACCGGGCCACTCGGTCACATATGCTGTCTGGCCCTGTCTCTGCAGTAGAATGCGTAGAGTGTTATCAGAGTAGAATGTGATACTCGACTCATTCAGTGAGCACGTCGCCCTCACCGTCCCGTAAGTCTATTAAATAGCAGCATATACTCTCTGTTGTGTCTACAAGCTGATCCTGGCTGCGGGTAGAAGAGGGCGAAGAGGAAGGGGGAAACGAATGGAGCACGAGATTGAGCAGCTGGTTTTTCCGTACTGTCTGACATAGGCGCTCGTATTAAAAGCACAACAATTGGCGCAGTCGACAGGACTCTAGGACTCCTCCTAGAGTCCGAGCTTTCCCTGGAATCTGCTCTTGCCATCGCCTCTCAAGTTGAGCAAGCGATGAAGGAGGCCAAACTCTTGACGGAAGAGGGATCCAGTTCACAAGTGGCAAAAATAAAAGCCAAGAATTCGAAGGCATCCTGGCAAGCCGTCCGGCACTTGTTACAGATGTGGGTCACCGCACCACATGGCAGACCATCCTAAGTGCCCGGCAAAGAACGAAACAAGAAGGGACACTTCGCCTCCGTTTGCAAGCGGGGAGTTTCACAAGCAAAATCCCATGTACGAAGAGTGGAACAAGCGCACGACCAAGTCCAGGTGCTAACTACCCGCTTTACCAAACAATCGGTTACGTGCGAGATACATCTGGCACATGTTCCCACCAAACTTTTAAGGTCCGTTCACACTCTTGCAACCGAGTATGACTGAGAGAGACCAGACCGGTTTTTAAGCCTCTTGCGACCTCTTAGCACCAGCTCCGCTGCAGCGCATCCGGTCCTAAGAGGTCGCAAGAGGCTTAAAAACCGGTCTGGTCTCTCTCGGTCGTACTCGGTTGCAAGAGTGTGAACGGGCCTTTGGTCGACACGGGTTCATCTGTTTCAATCCTGCCGGAAGACGTCTACCGAAGACACTTCCACTCTTACAAGTTGGAATGTTTGAGTACAACACTTCTGGACTACTCCGGAAAAGACATTCCCGTTCTGGGGAAATTCGACGCACCGGTGCAGTTCACTCAAAGACGCGGCACCTGCACATTTCACGTCGTACGAACAGGCGCGGCTGTCATGGGCCTAAACGCCTTACGTGCGTTGGACATCCAACTAAGCTTTGCTCCTCCCACCGGGGGACAGGTGGCAACGGTCTCCACGAGAAACCTTCCAGAGATCGCACAAGACTTCCCCCTACTGTTCTCCGAGGGATTACCGTAGAATACCGTGCATCTGCCCATTCCACACTAAGCACCCACCCCCAAAAATTGAAACGCCTGAAAAATATGCAAAGTACATATATATGTGAATTGATGACCTCACATGTGCCCATCCCCTATTTTTTCGTGATTATCTTCAAATGTTTAGTGGGCGCTTGCTCAATATTTTACGGTAGGTCATGCGAAAGTATTTGTACATAAGGTAAAGAAAAAAGATTTCGTTGCTCCTTTCCAACAAAAGCTACGAAGACTACCTTTCGCAGTGCGCGAGAAAGTTTCTGAGGAACTGGCGAAGCTGGAACGCTCCGGGGTTATCGAGCGCATCAATGCTTCGGAGTGGGTGTCTCCCATCGTGGTGGCCCGCAAGAAGAATGGGGAGATCCGGCTCTGTGTAGACTTACGCAAGCCGAACACTGCAATAGTTTTGGATTCCCATTCTCTACCGTGCCCTGACAAACTTTTTCACCAGCTTTCCGGTGCCCGTGTCTTCAGCAAGCTAGACCTCTCGTCGGCGTATCACCAGTTAGACCTGGCAGAGGAAAGCAGAGACCTAACGGCATTTGTGACGCATGAAGGTCTCTTCAGGTTCACCAGAGCATGTTTCGGGCTGGCATCCGCTGCCCCTGCCTTTCAAAAAATGATGGACTGCATACTCTGAGGTACTCCAGGTACCATCGTCTACCTGGATGATGTACTTATTTTCGGACGCACAAGAGAAGAGCATGATGCCCGCCTGGGGCAAGTTCTTTCACGTCTTCAAGATGCAGGCTTGAAACTAAACCAGCAGAAATGTTTTTTTGCAGTCCAGCAGCTTCAATTCCTAGGACATGAGCTGACACCGCAGGGAATCAAGCCATGCCAAGATAATATTGAGGCTATCATGCAGGCTTCACCCCCCACCGACATAACATCACTAAGTTTGTTAATCGGCCTGCTCACATATTACCTCAAGTTTGTACCGAACTTTGCGACCATTGTGGAGCCTCTGCACGCGCTCCTGCGGAAGGATGTTTCCTTCCAATGGAAAACGGCACAAAAAGAGGCATTCCCTGCTGTGAGGGATCTGATACGGAACAGCGTTCCACTGCCTGTTTTCGACGTGGCGCTGCCCACCGTCGTCACAACGAATGCATCTAATTACGGATTAGGCGCGGTTCTGTAGCAACTACATCCGGAAGGAATTCGAACGGTGTCGTTCGCATCGCGAACACTTTCAAGCGCCGAACGCAACTACTCTGCAGGGGAGAAAGAAGCATTGGCATGCCTTTGGGCCTGCGAGAAATGGCATGTTTTTCTCTTCGGGCGCCATTTCACGCTCAAGACAGATCATCACGCTTTCGTTACTTTGCTTTCTACACAAGGAACCGGTCAACAACCAATGAGGATAGCCAGATGGGCTATGCGACTCCTCAGGTACGACTACAAGGTACATTACCAGAAAGGAAACGAGAATGTCGTAGCAGATGCACTGTCACGCTTGCCCACTCCGAATCCTTCGGATCGCAGCGAGTTTAGTGACGAGAAAGAATTCACTTGCCTGGTACGCAATCTATGCACAATCGATCAAGAAGAAATCAAGAAAGAAACCAGGCAAGACCCTGATTTGCCTCGAGTAATCTAGTGTATCTGCACCGGATGGGGTCACGAGGAACAATGTGATAAAGTACTATCTACATACTACAAGTTGCGAGAAGAGCTTTCCTCCGTGGATGGCTTACTACTACGTGGTGAAGTGTTGGTTCCACCTATTTCGCTACGGCGTCGACTCATTGATCTAGCTCATGAGTCACACCCTGGAATTGTGCGGACGAAGCAGCGTCTACGCCAGCGCTTCTGGTGGCCCAGAATAGACATTGAAGTCGACACCTACTGCCACACCTGTCAGACGAACGACAAGACAGCTGTGACGGCAGCGGCACCCCTTTAACCAGTTCCATTCCCATGGGGTGCATGGAAACAACTAGGAATAGACATTTTTGGACCTTTTTACAAACTTCCATCGCAATTCAGATTTGCAGTCACCTTAGTCGACTACTTCACTAAGTGGCCAGAGGTAGCTTTTTGTAACCAAGTTACGGCTGAAGCTGTATGTGAATTCCCCATTTGAATCTTCAGCCGGGAAGGGTATCCGGAGGTGATTGTTTCTGATCATGGCCCACAGTTTGAATCCCGCATATTCTAGGAGTTCCTGAAGTCCAGAGGGATTTCCCACCATCGGTCTGCAATATACCATCCACAAGCCAATGGTCAGGTTGAGCGCTTCAACTGAGCGCTTAAGCAGTACGTCCAAACTATCCTGCAGGAACAAGGCAACGTTCGTACAGGCCTTGAGGAGTTTCTGGGTGTCTACCGAAGCACACCACATGCAGCGACGAAGCTCTCCCCCGCTGAACTCATCCACGGACGTAAAATGTGGACCCGTATGGACATTGTGGGCTTCCCAAGTTTTGACAAGCTCGTTCACATCGAGATGCAGCAACTCCGCCAATGCATTGCTGATTACCAGAAGCACAGCAAGCAAAACACAGATGATAGGCAGAGAGCCAAACCATTTACAGCGGGTGTGGGAGATTATGTACGGGTAAAGATCCCTACACACCGACCGAAGGGAACACCATCGTTTGGCCCCCCTGAAAGAATTCATGAAGCGGTGAGGCCAAGCACCTTCGTCACGTCAGGAGGAGGATGCTGGAATTCGTGGAGGTTGTCTCGAACACGCCTTCCAGCAAGACATGAAACACAGGTGGAGTTTGCAAATCCAGAAGCCGGAGCAGATGCACAGCCGCCGCTTCCAGCTCCACGAAAGTCCACAAGGATTAAGAAACCTCCACACAGGTTCTTCCCCTGTTGAACTCTGCTTTGAGGGGGGATTGTGTTGTGTCTACAAGTTGATCCTGGCTGCTGGTAGACGAGGACGAAGAGGAAGGGGGATACTAACGGAGCACGAGATGGAGCAGCTGGTTTTTCCGTACTGTCTGACAGGCGTTCGTATTAAAAACACAACACTCTCTCCTGCCCTGACACCCTAACGTGCTGCCCCACTTTACATTTCTGCATTTAGTTATGCTGAACCGACTGTTCAGTTGCATATAGAAGAATATGCTGGAATCCTTTTTTTTTTTTTTGAACCGGAGGTTCAAAGATTAAACCCGGGTTTCAAAACATTTGGAAATTTTCCAAACATTTTGAACTTATGTTGAGAAATTCTATCATTTTCGAACTGTAACAATTTCCGGACTTTCAAACCTGATCAGCTCTAAAATTTGGAAAAATTTGAACCATTGAAGATTCTTAGAATATATGTCTAATTTCTCTGATTTACGCCTCAATCATACCTACTCTACCTGTTTTGAATGAATACTAACTGTTGCACATTATCAATTTCCACATTCATACTGTGCATATTCGTCCAGAATCAAAGCAATCAAGTAATCTCAGTATAATCGCTGTCACTAAGACCCCCAAGCTGCAATCCAAACGCCATGTCACAAAGCCAGTGATTTAATGGTGGCAGTGGTACTAATGACTCTGTAGTGGACAAGCCAACTGGGTGCGGGGGAGAAAGAAGAGGTGGCACGCGGGCAAGAAGGCTCGAGAGGAACACAGACGGGACAGCTCTGCGATGTATACTGATGTAAATATTTGCATCAGTATACAAAGCAGCCTTCTTGAAAGCATGAGGAAAGGACGAGATTTCCACCATTTTACCCCCATCCCGCCTTGCGGCTTCCTAAAAATTTACACTTTTCCTTGCAGCTCTTGAGCAATGTCAGTTTTGCCTCCCCTGATCGAGGCCGACCACCTATTGGATGACCACCTGTTGCACAACCTTGTGTGGAAACATTCGTTGATTGACCAGTTACTGCACATGTCTGAAATTCTCGGGTTCTTCCTCAGCATTAACTTGGTTTTCATAATTTTCAGATTGTTTTGGAGTGTCCTGATAATATTTTATAAAGACCTTGATGCTGACCCTGATGATTGCATTTTTAAAGACAGACTCACATACAGAGAGGCAGAGGATTATTGCTATAATTCAGATTAATTGTGTCGAAACTGAGAAGCTTCCAATAATAAAATCAGCAGGAAACCCTTCATGTACCTTATAAACATTAAAGAAACTGAATCTCAAGGGAAATTTTCTGGAGTATTCCGAGAAATTTCTTAGAGTCACGTGCACTTCAGTTTCCTGAGGAATCATTGGTTGGGGCATTCCCCCATAAAATCTCATATGGTGACATTTGGTACAAGAATCTTGTATGAATAATTTTCTCATAAACATTTTTACTATATTTTACATTCCCTTTTGTCTCCTGACAAAATCCTGATCATGAGACCCACGGCTAGACTACGTTACTTTGCTATACTCCCGTCTTTTCACTCCACATGATCCTCTTAGGTACACACATATTTCTGCACTAAATATTTTGTTTCATTTCTCTGATTATTCTTCCATCTCTTTTCCTCTATCCCCCATAGATTGGTAGATCCTTCCTTTTTACCTTCCCTCCACAATCTTTCATTTATTAATCATATTTCACACATAGAACACCATCTCCTTCTCATTAAAATTTGCTGATGCGACCTTAAATTTTGTATGATTATTCAGAAAAATTTATGTATGAAAGGGCGAAGCCTGCATCAGGCGAGCTGGAGTCTTATGCGAGCTAGGGTAGCCTATGTGTCTATGCAAGGGAATGATCGATTGAACTGGTGAGTGAGGGGTTAGCTGGAGATGACTTCCTGAATGTAATTATTGTTTCAGAGGTTAGATGGTACTGAATTGTGGAGATACCTTAATTATTAAATGAACTCTCTAAGTGTAGGAACTATTAAACAGGCAAGCAATATAAAGAAAGCATTATTCTAGTACATCGTTGCTTATGCAGCTTAAGATTTTTAGATTTGAAGTGTTCCTCACCACTGAAAGTTTTATTATTGTTACTGTTTTATGCTGATTTAATCATTCAAATCTATACCACCATGTGTTTTCTTTTACATACACATTGTATGCTGAGTGCTGAGTCCTGGCTGAAGTTAAGACGTGTTTTGTACACCATTTATTGTACTAACCTTGTAATTGGGAGGAAACGTGCTTCCTCACAATAGCAACCTTGCTGAAGTAGAGGTTTCAAGACACAAATACAATTAACTTGGAAGTCTGCTTGCCCCTGGAAGGAAATTTTTCTATCACATCTGTGCAGTAAAAAGCCCACAAGCGCGCTTCTCATTAAAAACGCACGCTATCCAGAATAGCGAGACCCGCAAAAGCGGTTCTTCCTAAAAGAATGTGCCTTGTGCAACAGTTTGGAACTCAGAAAAGAGCTTGTACCCTGGAAGGAGGGTTTCCCCCTTCTATTTGCTGTACGGCGGGAAAGCGGCGGACCAAGTAACTCGCAAGTGCGCTTCCCCCTGCAGGTATTTTGCTTGTGGGAAATGTACTTGTCCCTTGCAGTAAGATGGGAAAGCAGTAGACCTAACATTCCATAAGCGCGCTTCTCCCTGAAACACTGTGTTTTGCAGGAAAGCAAAAAACCCGCGAGTGCGCTTCACCTCACGAAGTTGTGTACTGCGGAAAAGCGGCCTAGAAAGACTTCTTGATTATCTACATTTACTGCAAGAAATCCGTACGCGAATCTCGGCCTCCGAAGAGCACTTATGGCAATAGGCCGCATTGATTGACTGAACATGACTTTATAATTAACCAAATTACAGTTTTCTCACTGGCAAAATTAAAAAAAAAAAAATAATTGACTTAATTTAAATTGTTTTCTCAAAATAAATTTTTGAGAGAAATATAATTTCTCTAGAAAATAATAATTACATTACAATATGCAAGATCAACCAGAGACATATACTTAGTCTGTCTTCCTGCTTCTATACCTGTCCCTCTGCTGGTATTTGAGTTTGTATGCTTGTTCATGCACGCATAGTTTTTTTGTTCTTGACTCTACCTTTTCCCTTGTTTTGCTATACCTGAAGAACGAGCTGAGAAGTGGAGAGAACGTTCAATTCTCCGATTTACTTTTGCCTCGAAGAAGTCTTATATTTGCTCCTTATCCTCATATCAATTTTACTTGATAATTATTTTACATGGAATGAAAAGATAAATGCACCTGAAAACAATAAAATAGCTGAGGTTCCAGTGGTAAAATAATGTTTTTTCAAATATCTTATATCAAAATGTTTGATTTCAAACATAGTAAAATTGGAATGATTTAAATCATACTTGTAAGTAATTCAATTACAGTAATTGAATTACCATAATGTAATAACTTTTCTGGTAATTTGTAATTGTAATTCATTACTTTCTGCTAAAAGGAATAGCAATTGTACTTTATTTGCTTTCTAGCATTAGTAATTACAAACTTTGAGGCAGAATTACAATTACTTTTGCAAGGCTTTTCGGTGCCAACGGAACCTCTCTGAAAGCCTCAGCGCTCGCACAAGCGGCCTAGCGCTTGATGACACACACACATGGTAGACATGCACACACATGCACAATAAAAATAGCGTTGCATTGTTTGTTGTTTTGTTGCTTACACTGCGGGCTGAGACAATCCTTTTTGGAGCCTAGCTGAACGGCGCCGTGTGTGGTGCGAGCAGAAAGCAATTGCGTAAACATGCCAATATATTTAAAGAAAACAATTGAGCTTCAGCTTTCAGTCGAGGTTGGAATTTTAGTTGTATGTAAAGTTATTTTTATTTTTTGCCAGTTTTTTACATCCCTCTTCCAGGACTGTCACATGTTTGTTTCTTTGTATTATTTTAAAGTTTATTTCCTGTTGTTTTTATTTTGGACACCATTTGCATAAGCATTTTTGAGACTGACCACGCACCTGTGAATATTGTCACCTTTGATTCGGGAGCCCCGATTCGGTTCTTATATATTTCTGAGCCATTATAATTTCAACTCAATGTAAATAATTTACGATAACATGAAACATTTGAATGTGAATGTGGTCGTATTAGCACGTGTGGATTGTAGTTTTATATTAACTTTATTCAAATATTTAGATATCACTAATTGTCATTTTTATTTGCCTGGCTAACAAAAGTGTAAACCCAATTTTACTTTAGCGATCTGGCATCCTTGAGTATATGAACTCATTTATATTATTTAAAATATAAGAACGTAGGACTTCATTGCCCAAACTGTCAGGTTCTATTATTAATTTAACAAAATTTATAAAAGGAAAGTACAATATGTGACATTTATACAGCGATGCTTAAGCCTCCTCAGACATTGGGGCAAGGAACGAACAAATGCGTTGCATTCTAAACAACTGGTTTAAAGTTATGTGGCCCAAGTAGGCTCGCTTTCAGAAATAGGTACTTGTAAAGTAATTGCATTAGTTTTTAAAAGTAATTTGTAATTACAATGAATTATTTCTCAGGTAGTAGTAATTGTAACTGTAGTTAAACTACTTTTGGAGCAAAGTAATTGTAATTAAATTACATTTTAGAAGTAATTTACGCATGTATGAATAAAATTGTGGTCTAAATCATGATTTCAATTGTGATTTAAATTAACTTGATTTTTATTCTCCATCCTGCCGATATGTGTGTCAGTGCACGGCCACTGCCAATCATTTCATTTGCAGCATGCGACATTGAGCCCTCAATTCTTTAAACGAGGGCAATGGGGGATGGCCAAGAGATGAAGATGGGCTGAATAATTTTTTTTCAAACATTTCGTTGATATGCTATTAGATAACTTTGCACTTTGCAGGTGAAATTCGGTGTGGTCTGCTTTTCTGGAATCGATCGGATGGACACCGAATCTACAAGTCGAATGAATCAGACTGTCCCATGCAGATTGACCAAACTGTGTTTAATTTTTTGATAGCTAACTTACTAGTATTGTAATATTGCTGCTTTTATGCTTGAAGAAGTGTGTAGATAAGTGGGTAGCACAAATGCTCAGAAAGAGTGGCAATGTTATGTTTTTTATATACTTGATTATACTGGAGACAACAGCTTTCTGGGGAAGTATTTGCGACTCTGTGTAGGCGTCGATCAGGCAAAGGCAAACTCTGCTTGTACCGCAGGGACACGAGGAAATATGTTACACCACTTTTCTTTGCAAATAACGATTTGACAGGCTTGACTAGTCCAGAGATATCTGCGAACGAGTGGTCAGCGCTACAGCGATGGTAGATAGTGCTGGCAAAAAAGGGGTGTCATTTGTGGCCCTCGAATTAGGAGGGTCAGCAACAGGTTTATAATAATAATCATCTTTATTTTGGATGCAATCGGTCTTCATTTTGGGTGCCCCGTGGTGCACCAACACAAACAATAAAACCAGCAAACAAAAAAATCCTAAACACACATAAAGTTAACAGACAAATAAATGTAAGATTAACCAAATGGTGACGGTACATTGCAACAGATTCAGATATATAAAGGTGAGGTGGAGCGATGGCATTATATAATGATTGAATCCGAGAGAGATGCGAGGTATTGCACAGTGAGCAAACACAACATGTCTGGTTACACGTGAAGGAACATGAAACAGTTCAGCTCTAGTTCGCCTGTAGCTCAGCTTACAAAGGCATCGGTGGACCTCTTCACAGACTTCCACTCTAAAATTACATTGTCCACACTTTAAAATCACAATATGGCGGACGTGCCTGCAAGAAGCAGGAACATCATTGCACATCGCATAGGCTGTAACAATTTGCTATTACCCATGTGCAATAGGTGTTTGTTGCCTGTATTAATTACCCTACATGTGACGTGCAGGAATTTGCAGCTCCCGTGTCAACCAAGGCAATGAATTTGTGAGCCAAATATTAATGTCTATTATTGTCACTCCAATAAAAGGAATTTCCCTGCATCTTGTGGAAGTGCTACCTGGGCTCTGGATCACTTGTTTCCTGCAGTATGGCACCCAGGCCCGATCCCATGCCATTCAAGAAAGAAATTTGAGACGGCACGTGCAGTTGCCTGGTAGAAAAGCAGCTTTTCTACCAGGCAACTAGAACCCAGTTGTCTGGTAGCTGTGATTCTTGTCTGAATAATTCAAACAAAGAAATTGTTAGTTATTTGGGCCAGCAGCCTCTGAAAAGCATTTAACTTTAATACATTTAAGGATTAGCAGGAAAATAAGAATAAAGTGTTGATTTCAAACTTTTGGACACAAAAGGAATTGAATACTAACTTCGGACAACTACTTATTTCAACCAGCAACAAAATTCATTACTGTCATTGCTGGTTGAAGGAAGTAGTCCACTGTAGTTTCTTTCCATTCTTTGTGTTGGAAAGTCTTTGTATGATCTACTGATATGCCATACATTTTTCGATAGTAAAACATATTTTTTGAAAATGCTGTAAACAATTGCCTCCACAGCGCACTTTCAGCTTATCGGAGTAATCAACCACATTTGTCCAAACTGTGTTCTCAATACAATGCTAGTATCAAGCTTAATACTTTGAGAGTGCTCTCGTGTTAAGCTTTTCCTTATTGCACCAGTGCACGCGGAGAAGCGCCTGTGCTCTCGCGGTAAGCCTTCTCACATTGCACCAGTGCATGCGGAAAGCACCAGCGCTCTTTTGGTAACCTTTCCCACGCTGCGCCGGTGCACGCAGAGAAACGCCAGCGCTCTCGTGGTTAACTTTGTTGCATTGCTCTGGTACACGCGGAGAAGCGCTTGTGCTCTCGCTGCAAGTTTTCCCACATTGCACCGGTGCATGTGAAAAGCACCAGCTCTCTTTCGGTAACCTTTCCCACGCTTCGCCGGTGCACGCGGAGAAACACCAGCGACATAATGAGAAACAGCGCAAAAGGGACAGGACACAAAGTAAAAGAAGGACACAGGACATATGCTGACTAACAACCAGTCTTGGGCAGTAACTAGTTACTAGTAACGCGTTACCGGTAACTAGTTACTTTTTCCGGTAACTTTTACCTGTAACGCGTTACTCTTTAATACTGGTAACTTGTAACTGTAGCACTGTTACTTTTTATTGGGTAACTGTAACTGTTCAGGCCGTTACAGTTACTTTTTTTTTACTATATAAATTGAACCCACTGCCGCGGACATGGAGAAATTGCCATCTTGAAGTATTTTTCTCCAAACTTCTCGCTGACAAAAAAAAAAAAAAAAGCGTGGCTACGCTATAAACAAACAAAAACAGCCTGGTTCAGCCCACGACTGAGGATGTACGACATTCGAGTCAGCACGAAACCGGGAGATAAAGGAAGCGGCGCCCGCGGTGGTAGGGGCGGCAAACAATGTCTGTTTCACCGACTGTGGTTCACTCTTCTCTCGTGCGTACCATCTGTGGGTGTTGGTGGTCGTGCAATTTCTCCGAGTATTTCGTCTGGGCTATGTCTGGGATATGTCCGTGCTGTCGTTTTTACTACCAGTCGTTCGCCGTTTCCTCATCCCTAATAGATTTCAAGAAAGCCGTCCCCAAATTGTGCTGAAAGCCGGCGCTTGTTTAATTTATCATTTCTCTTCGAAGCCGCTCTAGTGAACACGACTTCCACAGTTGGCGTTTCGGACATAGACGCCGCGGTGGTCGTCGCACACTTGTAAAGCACCTGAAGCTAATTGTCCCCTTTCCGCCTATATTCTTTGGAAGCTGCTTGACATGCTATGTTTAGGCCTGCTTCCGAGTAAATACCAGAATCTAATTATGTGACCATCTCTGTCCTCATTCGTTTCGGAGTGAAAAATAAACCAAAACGTTCACTGACGCGGGCCGATGACAATTTTGAAAAACGGTTGATTCTAAGTTATAACAATTATTGCATATAAATTATGCACATCAAAATGCTGAAACGGCGAATGACGCAAAAAAAAAAATGTAACGAGAAAGTAACGGCGTTACTGTTTTTGCAGTAACTGTAACTGTAACACGTTACTTTTTGAAACCGGTAACTGTAACTGTAACAGAGTTACTTTTTCTCTCTAGGTAATTGTAACTGTAACACTGTTACTTTTTACTGGTAACGTGCCCATGACTGCTAACAACCAAAGGTTTGCTATAAATTCCACGCGCGCACAGTGGCCCGCGCAAGCTCTTCTTCCTCTTTCAAAAGAGATAAATGCTAATAAAGACAGAAACAGCGGCACTAGAAAGACGTTGCAAAACGTGTGACCAGAATAAATATTTAAAAAAAAATGTCCTGTGTCCTTCTTTTACTTTGTGTCCTGTCCCTTTTGCGCTGTTTCTCATTATGTCGCTCAACCAATCAGCCCAGCAAGGTATCCTGTTAAACGCCAGCGCTCTCGCGGTTAGCTTTCTTGCATTGCTCCGGTGCACGCAGAGAAGCGCTTGTGCTCTTGCTGTAAGTTTTTCCACATTGCACCGTTGAATGCGAAAAGCACCAGCTCTCCTTTCATAACCTTTCCCACTCTGCGTCGGTGCACGCAGAGAAACGCCAGCGCTCTCGCAGTTAGCTTTCTTGCATTGCTCTGGTGCATGCAGAGAATCGCCGGGCATTATTTGTGGAGCGATCAGAAAGGTAAAAAGGGGCCCATGTGCGCTAGCTATTGTTGGAGCAGGATTGATATCAAATGCAGTGTGTTGATGTAATTACTAAGGTATAAGACAAATTGGCACCCCACCAAATGTAAGTAAATGACATCAAAATCAATTTGTAATGCAGAACAGTTTATTCACATTATAACACAAAATTCGGATTTCCCCGTCCCACGTCAGACTTGGAAAGAATCATTGAACTGTGCAGCATTGCTTAGTTGTTCGTTTTTTTCAGAGCCGATTTACACAAGTAGCAACTTGCTCAGTCTCCAAGGGGCCTCGTTTTTGGAGCCTTCTTGTTACCAGATGTGAGGCCCACAGACTTTATGCTATAATTTCCCCAGCCTCTTACAAAGACTATGTGGTCAGATGAACAAAAGTTTGCTGGAAAAGTCGGAGAATTCTGCAGAGACAACTTGGTAGACACCCCGACATAATGCAGCACCATAACCTGTTCGGCACAGAAAATATGTTGCTATCAGGGTCTGGATCAAGAATGTCACAATTGGGAACCAAATAAGCTTTCTTTTTTATATCATAATAATGGATGCTGAATCTATCGGCAAAAATGACAGGTGAACAATATGCAAAATGGAGGAATAGCCCGAAGGCAAACACTGTAGCGAATCAGCCTGCATGGTGGCTCATATGCAGCAAAGTGAGACAATAAATCATAGTCATTATTGTAAGCTTAAAAGGCAGGTCACCTGCTTGAGACTTCAAGCACGACAAAATCATAAGCCTCTGTGTAGGCGGCTCATCCTCGCATGCCGAAGGAGCAGCAGAAGCTCCAGGAGAGCTAAGCGGTGGGAGCTCGAGCTCACACGGCGCGGTTGGTGGAGCACCCTTGATGGTCCAGCCGTCCCACGAGCGGGTCCCTGGCATTGCCTCCTTGTGGTCCTGCTGGATCTTGGCCCTGGCCATCTTCTCCAGGATGCTCCGCACTTGCTGGCCCATGAACCCAGCGAGGACCTGCACACAGTACTTGACATTAGCACCAAAGCTGATTGTCAGCTGCAGCCACCTCACTCGTTCAAATTGTTAAGGATGTTGCCTTGAAGATTTCACAGAAAAGGTGCTGCGCCTTTAGCTTTACAAGGCACCTATGCGAAAACGTCTAACTGGGACCGGTTGGCATCTCGACTGGTTTCAATTGGGACTAACTGGGCCCAAGTGGGAATTAGCTGACACCAATAGGAGTCCAACTGTGACCAGCTGAGGGGTCAACTGGCTTGAACCATTCCCAATCGGGAGTCAACTGGCTTGACCATGCCCAGATGGGGAACGGGTGGGGGTAAACTGGGACCAGTTAAGGAGTTAACTGGTTGGAGGGATTCCCAGAGGGAGTTTAAATTGTTTTCCCATTCCCAGTTGGGGTTCACATGCTGTGTCATTTTGGACAAGATGGGGGTGTATTGATCTTCGCTGCACATAAATAAACCTTTAATTACTAGGTATACATTTATGTATTTATAAAAATATGTATAATGGCAACGTACATATTTTTTTTATAAATTGCACTATAATTAGCGGCATAAAAGGTGTTTACTTAAATTAACATTTATGTACATATATAAAAATGTATTAAACATTTATATAAAAACCTACTATTTTTTTTTTTTTTAAATCGGACCCAGCAGGCCGTTGTGACGCGCACGCGGATTAGTTTTACGCGTTGTCGACAGATGGCGCTGCACATGCGAAGCGGATTTAACCTTTCGTACAGTAAGCTAGGCCAAAAAATTCAGCAATCCTTACCGGGACTGATGTATGCGGATGATATCGTACTAATGGCTAACAACAGGATAGATTTGCAGGACTTAATGAGCATCTGTGGTAGGGAAGGAGAGGAATTAGGTTTAGAATTCAGTAGTGAAAAATTAGCAGTCATGATTTTTAACAATGATGATGTTGAGAGACTGAAGATACAGAATATTACAGTTGAGAGAGCTAGTAAATACAAGTATCTTGGAGTATGGATATGTGATGGTGCAGAATATCTCAGTGAGCATGAAAAGTATATAATAGGTAAGGGCAACAGAAATGCAGCTGTAATGAAAAATAGAGCACTTTGGAATTACAACAGGTATGAGGTGGTGAGAGAGATTTGGAAAGGGGTCATGGTGCCTGGCTTGACTTTTGGAAACGCAGTGCTATGCATGAAATCCGAAGCGCATGCAAGACAAGAAATAAAACAGCGTGGAGTAGGTAGGCTGGCTTTGGGGGCACATTGCAAAACACCAAACCAGGGAGTACAAGGAGACATGGGATGGGGGTCGTTTGAGGGCAGGGAAGCTGTGAGCAAGATAGAATTTGAGGATCGGTTGAGACAAATGGGGCAAATGGATGGGGAGCAATGGGCACGAAAGGTTTTCAGCTATTTATACATGAGGAGTATAGACACAAAATGGAGACAGCGCACTAGGAAATTAAGAGGAAAGTTTTTAGGCTATAGTGGGGAAGAAGAAAGTTAAGGCCACAGAAAGAGATTGGTGGATAGAGGGAATGCAGACAAAGAAGGCTCTGGAAAGCTATAGATTAAACAAAACAGTTATTGCCAAAGAAAGCATTTATGACAATTCTAGGGGAAGCTCATTGTTGTTTGAGGCAAGGACAGGTGTTTTGCGAACCAGAACATACAGAGCGAAGTACCAGGAAATGGAAACAGTGTGCGCTGCTTGTGGAGCAGAGGACGAGACGGCTGAGCACTTGATACTCTACTGCAAAGGGCTTCACCCAATGCATACCGAAGACAACATAGATTTAATAAAGTCATTGGGTTTTAGAAACAGCGAAGGAAAAGTGGATGTCAAGACAGTAGAGATTACCAAGCAAAGATTAAGGGAATGGTGGCAGAAAGTGAGAGAAAACTAGGCATTTTCGATTAACTGATGGCAAGGGGGTTTTATAGCCTCACTTTCTTTTCAGTACGGAGTGAATATAGTTTTCACATTTAAATATTCTAAGCTTAAAGGGTAAGACAAAATGGCTAGGTGGCGCAAGCTACCGCCCGATCCAAAGGGCTCAGCCGTATTCATCCATCCATCCATCCATCCGGTGGTCGGTAGAGAAGGGAAGCCATCGCCGAAGTTGGTGTATTGATAAACGTGTCGTTATGTCAAAACCATATCTGCGCTTCTTGCGACCCAACTAAATACGCCATGGTGGTCACGGTGAACTTCGAGGGCAGAAAGCTGCAGTTCAGCGATCGGAGGGCACCCAGGGAAAACCAGACGGAAGAGAAAACAGCTGCGGAGGGCACAGTGGTAAAAATGGCGGAAAGTCTACCTCGAAAATGTTCGACTGTTGTGACACAAGCAATTGGAAATGTTTGATTGTAAGGTGGGTGCGCAACCGCATCCTACCAGGACTTCACCTGCGCAACGCGGAAACACGGGTGAGCACCTTTCTTCACGCGATGGAGAGAAGCTGGGGACGTCGCCACGGATGCTGACAGACGCCAGCGGCTAATCTTTCACCCGCACGAATACTAGCTCTGAAAGGGCGATTCAATCGTCGCAATTAGCTAACGAGGCAGCTGAAGCGGTCCTTACAGAGCTAAACTGCGCTTCCTTCAACCCGGAAACGTGGACGTCACCGAACCTTATTCTCATTCTCGGTTTTTGACAATAAAGTCTGGTCAATCTTGCATTTTGTGCCGTGTTTCGTTGCTGGCGTTGGCACCAGCGGGGCCAATCGGTTCCGTAAACCAGCTACACCAGTTGGATCCAACCAATAATTTAGATCGCCACCTGCGCGGGGCAATTTTCAGTTCCCCTTTTTACGGCCAGCCTTGCAATCTTTGCCGCCCTATATTCGCGCTCTTTAGTGCAGCGGCATAACGCAAGTACTGTACATACCTTGTTGCCCATCCGGCTTGGGTGGACGCCGTCGCGGCCGATCCACTGGTGCCACTCGTCAGCCAGCCCGTCGAGGAACGTGAACCCTTCCCTGCGACACAACTCTCGCAGCAGCGAGTTCACCTCTCGGTGACGGTCATTTAAAGCCTCGATCTCTGCAGCGTGACTACGCTGCCATTCCAATGAGCAGAACCTATTCTCCCGTCTCGGAAGAACGGCAGAAAAGGCGATCTGCATCATTGGATTGCGTTCACAGATCTGGGCAGCTAGACGACGATATTTGTCGATGTACACGCTGGCACTAATATTGGAATTATTAGTGCCGACGTGCAGGATGACAACATAAAAATCGGGTAGCCTCTCAGACACCTGGGAAAACAAGTGCTCGATTCTAATACCACTAAACGCCGCAACCTCAACAGCCATCCGACTATTCAATTGGAAGTACTGGGGCAAGTACTTCACCATCGAATCGCCGGCTACCAAAACTCGAGGCATGTTGGGGGTGCGATCAAGGCTAAAATACAAAGAGTAGCACTAGATACGGAAAATGTATTGCTAAAAAGAACACGACAATGCTAAACAAAACGCTTCAAAGAGTGCGAAAATCAGGCAAAAGAGCTTGCGTGACCGGAGCCGACAGCAGAGCGGCCAGGAAGGAATGGGGGCAGACCAGGCAGACGCAGGGCACATGTCATAACAAAGGCAACATCCGGGGCCGGGGATGATACGTCACTTCCGGCGTCGAAGGAGTGATTTCCACACGGCCGTCTCTCCTCCGACGGGACTACGTCACTTCCGGCGTCGGAGGAGTGATTTGCACACAGGCCTCACTCCTCCGACGGGCGTCGGAGGAAGCACTTCCTTTTATACGACCATGCGTCAGCGGTCCTTTCAGGTAGCGCGTCCCGACCTAGGTGCATTTTAACTTCGGTTATTAATACGCGGCCAGACGCGGCGCGTCCGCTGGAGAAACGGGGGTGGCACCCCTGTAACCTCTTCCACTGTATCTGTTCTGGTCGATTATATTCAAAATGGAAGTAACGTGCGGTTCCTCGAGTGGCCGCTGCGGGAGAAATGGCGGCGTTGAGTTCGCCATTAGCTCGGTTCGCGAGGACAGATCGGGGACACTTTTTCAGGGCAGTCTCTATGGCAGTTTCCCGACTGAGTGTTAGTAACGTTGGTTCCAGATCAGTGGTTCCGCCCACTGTGGTTCCGCCTCTAGGTTTTGATTTTCTTGATTTTGTATTGTTATATATATATATTAAATATTTTTTAAGCTTTTAATATTTTGTTTGCATGTTTTGTGCTTTTGAGACGGTGCGCGAGAAGCAGTGAGGAGTGAAAAAGGCGTGGTATGACGTAATTTCGGATCGCTGACGAAGTTCCGGTGGCTTCGGTGGTTCCAGTAATTCCGGTGCCGTTGCCGGTGCTCAAAGGGGAAAAAAAACAAAACAACAATGGCGGAAGAAGGTGCGCTGCCTGAGTCGTCAGTCTGCGGTTTCCTCGCTATTATTAATGAAGAGTGCTCAAGGTAAGACACTTAACTCGTTCGAATTTCGTTTCCAGCTCAACGCTTCTGGGATATGTCTTGGAGCGTATTTCACTTGTTTTGGACATGCTAATAAACCACGTAAACGTTCAGTTGACGCCGTGTTTTTTTTTTTTATCGCCGTTGCACGGAAACTTTGTGATTATCGACGATAGTCCTATCCGTGCTAAACAGAGCAAGCAGGGTGGGCACTCGGCTAGTCGAAGGACGTTTTAACGGACGCCGACTTTTCATGGAAACACACTTTAGCGAGCGGTCGGGCGCCGCGAAGCGGCGTGAACCATAGCCATCTTTTGTAATGAGCCGCCGCAGACTGCCGCCGCTTTTTCGCCGCGAAGCGGCGTAGGCGCAGTGGGAGGGGAGAAAGGCAAGGAGGGGGGGGATCATGCGCTTCCTTATTCGCTAAAACGTCATTCGCTCATGTGATATGGACCCCGATTCGCTCAAATGACCACTGTTCGCTAAAACGGTATTCACTTATGTGATATGGGCCCGTACAAGCGTGACTTTGGTGCGCGGTTGGACACTCGCGCAGAACCTGAACCCGATTAATGTTTTGTTTGTGTAGCTAAATTTGGGTGTATACAAGTATGAGACATTGGCTGACGGTCGCTTCGACCGACAAAACCTTTGATCACTAAGACCCGCTTCATACGGGGAAATATTTATCCTAGCAACTTGGGCACTCAGTTGGTCGAGCGACGTTTTAGTGAACCCCGACCTTTCAATCGAAAGTGGCTGGCCGCCGCAAATCGGCGTTTACGGGTGGGCCAAGTGGGTTAATATTTTTGTAATGAGCCGCCACAGACTGCCGCCGCGAAGCAGCGTGAACGCAGCGGGGGTTCGTCAACCACCACCCCCGTTATTCGCTAAAACGTCGATTCGCTCAAATGATGCTAATACGTCATTCGCTCATGTGATATGGACCGTGTTGAGAATATAAACTCATTTTTCTGAAACGGTTTATTCCCAAAAACCATCAATTTCAAATCAGAACCAAGTCTTTAGTTGTCGTCATCATCGGCACGGGATGTCACGTGAAAATATCTGCTGCCACTTCAAACCTGTCCAAGTTGCTTGTCCGTTTTGAGACGGACGCGATCCGAGCAATTTGCGTCGTACAAAGGAAAGCTAGGGAACAACTCGCCAGCAACACCGAAATTGCTGGAAAAGTTGCCTCGTCTGAAGCAAGCATAAGCGGAGCCGACTTCTTTTGAGTATGCGAATGTATTTTATAGAAAGTTTGTAAAGAAATGCAGAAAAAACGTATGGCCGTATAAAAATATCTTAAGCGGCAGCATAGATTCACCAAGCTCCATATTTTGCGTGTGTTGACATTTTTGGCGGTTTTTATAACAGTAGTAGCCTTTGCACCGCCTTCGAAGGGCTCTATCTCTTTAGATCGCTTCAAACAGCAGTGCTGATGTCTACAGTCACTAGATTTTTCTCTAACGACCCTGTCGAGACTTCTTCAATACCGGCGTCAAAAAAGTGATTGTGCTTGGTGTCATCTGCTTTCATTGTATTTGAAACCGTCTGCCACAGGGGGAGGAAGTGGAAACTGCGTAGGATCAGCTGAAGAGCCACGCTTTTTTTTTTGTCGTTAATTAGGCGCTTTGAGAACTCCGACTCGAGTTACTCCGTTCGGAACTGAGAGAGCTGCTACTGTTCGATTTTCTTATTTAAGGAATGCTCGAGTGACTGTATTCGGTAATTCTATGTCTGGCTTCGTCTGCCTTGTGTATGCGACTGAAAATGCTGCAGCCAATTTGCGAGTCGGAGCATACCTCCCCGTAATACTGGAATAAGTTTCAAATGGACCGTGGACAGTTCGGGCTGAGATATAGCACGAGGGTGTTGCCCCGAACGATTCTTCCACTGCACGAGCGCGTGTGCTCGACGGGGACATTAAAGCC
Organism: Ixodes persulcatus; assembly: GCA_013358835.2. Classification (NCBI taxonomy): domain Eukaryota; kingdom Metazoa; phylum Arthropoda; class Arachnida; order Ixodida; family Ixodidae; genus Ixodes; species Ixodes persulcatus. Next base: position 168,019 of record JABSTQ010009834.1, on the reverse strand, counting down.
AAGAACTAGTTTGTCGCTTCCGCTACGCTCTCACAAAAGCGAAACGAAGGGCACACCATACCAGTCATTGTGCAAAAAGCATAGCCCAGCTTGCGTATGTCCGTCACTTCGGAAGGCGAGCGAGGCATGTGCGCACCCTGCGTGCCGCACACACAAACAACGGTGGCGCCCTCTTCGTCCTTGACACCAGTCACAGCCAGGACTTGCCCAACGTTACTAGATAAGCTCGGTTACGGAACTGCCTATAGATGCTGCTTGCACGAGCAGTATCCCCCTCCCCCACGGCTCTCCTCCCGTCGTTCGACGCGCCACCGCGTTTGGGGGCGGCTACTACGGTAGTTGCAGTGCATTCTATGAAGTATGTATGTTTCTAAACACAGTATATAGACGGCATGTCACCATACTCTATGGCGCACACAGTTTTAGAGTAAAGCTCTTAGACGCCCATTTCCGGCTTGAGTGGCGTCGCCGTCGGTGTAACCGCGTGTTGCATTATCAAGCTTTTACCATAATGACGTCACCGCGCGTTGCATTATGGATAAATTTCCCCGCTAAATTTAGCGGGAAAACTTCCTTGCTAACATTAACGGAAAAAATTCCCCGCTACATTTAGCGGAAAAAATTCCCCGCTAAATTTAGCTGAAAAAATTTCCCCCTAAATTTAGCGGAACATTTCCGCGCTAAATTTAGTGCCAAAAATTCCCCGCTAAATTTCGTGGAAACATTTTCCCTCTAAATTTAGATTTTCCTGCTAAATTTAGCAAAAATGTTCCCCGCTAAATTTAGTGAAAAAATTTCCCCACTAAACTTAGTGGAAAAAAAATTCCCCGCTAAATGTAGTGCGGAATTTTTTTTCACTTCATTTAGCGAAACCACTAAGGCTACATTTGGAAAGGGGGAGGTGCTCTCTTAGCCGTCAATAATCGTATCCCATCAAGGCTTATCTCAGTAGAAACAAGCCTGGATATTGTCTGGCTATGCCTCACCTCTAAGCCAAGTATTATACTGGGCATATGCTACAGGCCACCAGATAGTGGTAGTGATTTTGTTACTAAGCTTCATAAATTCCTCTTCCAACTTACAATCCTTTATCCTAGTGCCACCCTTGTTCTTCTTGGAGACTTTGATTGCCCAGATATTGATTGGACAGCCCTCTCCTCCGGCAGTGCTTTTTCCGATGGTTTCGTTGACCTTTGCCTTGACTTTGATCTGTCCAATGTTATCACTTAACCAACCGGAACTACCACAAACAGTAGCAATGTGCTGGACCTGTGCCTAAGACAAGAGCCAGCCCTTATCAGTAATGTCATATACTTACCTGGCATTAGTGACCATCTTGTTATCGAATTAACAGTCTCTTTCAGCACTCATAAATCGCGCTACACTAAATTTATTCGGGATTACGCGAGTGCCGACTATACCTTTATCAACTCGCAGCTAAAACACTTGTACGACACATTCTCGAACGGTTTTCGAGGGAATATCTGTCAACGTTAACTGAACACTGTACAAAGATAAACTAATTGAACTCATTGAGTATTTATACCACTCACTCGTGTGACCTCTGATAACAACAAACCGTGGTTTAACAAAACCATTCATAAACACTGCAATAAAAAGAAATGCTTTATAGACGCGCTAAATGTTGCGACGCACCGGAAGCCTGGAAAAAGTACCACTGACTGTGTGTGTCAGGATACAAAACAACTATAAATGAAGCAAAAACTAAATTCTATACTCGGGACCTCTTTTAACATTTTGATTAACAAGTCCAAACAAATTTTGGAAGATTGTTATTCCTTCTACGTCGCCTCCTCTACAATCCACTGACGACAGCGAGCATGATCTATTTGATCACCAAAGTGCTCTTTCACTTAATAATTTGTTTAGTTCTGTCTCTACAGATGAAAACCTCCTGAATATTCCCATTTCATGCCAGTTTTTTCACACCAATCACCATTTCACACCAATCATCATCCAATCATCATTGAAAAGCGATTGCGAACTTGGAGCTGTCTTCCAGCTCAGTGGATGACTAAATCAATTCAAAGATTCTAATAAACACAAAACACACATCCAGAGCTTTCCATTGTGACATATTTTCCCAGTCACTTAGTCTTTCTGAAATTCCGTGGGATTGGAAAACTGCAACCTAACACCTGTTTTTAAATCTGGCGACCACCACCTAATTACGAACTATCGTCCCATCTCCCTAAGTAGCGTATTATTTAAGCTCATGGAACACATACTTGATTGACTCCAGTATAATCAATTACTTAGAAGAAAAATGTCTTTTTTAATCACCAACATGGATTCCGGAAAGCATGCTCTTGTGAAACCCAACTAATGACATTTCTTCATGATATTTACACAGGCTTTAAAAGGATTGTCCGGTCAAACTTTGTGTTTGAGAAAACAATTGAATATCATTCTTATTGCCTCGAAATGCATCGTCCATGCAATATCTGAATTTTAAAGTGCTCCAATCTCATCCTGGCGTAAACGGTGCTTTTGTTGGCAACATTGAAGCTCTGACGTCGCATAATGCAGAGCGAGCATCGTTTTCCTGCGAGTGAATGCCGCAGCAGGCTTAATTTTTGTTGTGCTTGACTTGTTTCATGGACGGGTGAGATTTTTCAAGCACCGTGCAGCACCTGCGATCCACGAGACGTGCAGCAACGAGCAAATGGATCTTCGCCGTACGTAGGGAGCACTGGGTTCCTGTCAAGATTGAGATCCCGCTTATGCACAGCAATCATTTCACAGAAGAGAGCTACGGGCCGAGCTCTAAGCAAACAGAAGGTTCGTAAGCTGATGTGTGATGCTGTACCAACAATATTCAACTACGTCCACCCACCCCTCGCCCAAATCGGATCAGTCGGTTTGATCATGCAGCGAAACTGAAACCAACAGCAAAGCCACCTTAGAACTATGCCATAAGTTATGTTTAGCACGCGTGAAGCCTGATTCTGTTTGATCGACGTGTGAAAATGGAGCGTGGCTACGATTCACCAAGCTCGTCCGAGTCAAGTGACGATCTAGAAATATTACATGAATTTTGATTGATTCGCCATTTGCCTTCGACCCACGGGCATTGCCTCCGAGGGAACGACCCTCAGCCGCATCACCGATCAGGTGGATCCACCGATATGTAGGTCCAGATGCCGCTTCATGGACCCAAATGCCACTTCAGAGGCAAAATCTGCATCCTTCTCTTCTCAAGCGCTCCTTGTCCGATTGGTGGCCGTCGCAACTGTGTATGCGCGAAACAATGTGCGTTTCCTCAAAGCTAATGGCTGTTTTCGAGTAATATCCTGCTAAAAGACGTGATTTTTTTGTACATGCTTTGGAACTGCATTATAAGAAACATATTTCAGTAGGGTACAGCCTATTAGAGTATATAATTCGAAACAAACTATGAGACATCCATCGACCAACGCTTGTTATCTTGACCATCCTTTGCATTATGTGACGTCACACAGCAGCTATGGATGTCAGCCATTGACACTGGCAAAATTCATGGTGCAGTTTCATACACACACTCGTAAAATGTTTAATTAATATTGGGACATCATATATCAAAATAAAAATGATGTTCGTCTATATGAAGGCTCCCTCAACGTAGCGAGCACAAAAACTTAAGTACTTCCGATTTTGACTGAACAATCCCTTTAATACATTCACACTGCATGAGCATATCTTGTCATCAGCTTGTTTCTCTGCAGATGACTGCATAATTTACAGGCCGATTCTCTCGTCCAACGATCACCATACCTTGCAGACAGGTATTAAACAAATTATTCAGTGGTGCAGTAAATGGCAAAGGACCCTAAATTTCAACAAATGCAAATTCATTTCGTTTTCTTGTTGTGCTCTTCTTCGGACTTGTTCTTACTATCTTGACGCCTCCCCTATCACCATTTGCAGTTCATATAAATATCTCGGTATTCATTTAACATCTGACATTTCACGGATGTCTCACATCAATAATATAGTAGCTAACGCAAACTGTTCCCTCGGCATCTTGCGCCGAAACCTGAAACCCGCAACACAGGAGATAAAACAACTAGCATACTTAACTTCAGTTCGCTCTAAGCTTGAATTCGGTTCTTCTGTACGATGCCCTTGGCAATCTTACATAGTTATAAAACTTGAATCCATCCAAAACAGAGCTTTGTACTTCATTTTTTCTGATTACTCACCATTCATAAGCATATCTGGATTACGCAAAACTGCTAACCTTCACACACTTTCCTTCACCGTATCTTTCACCAAAATATGCCTCTTTGTGTATCGCCGCTTTTACCCTCGTGGCAGATTTTCCACCGCTTTAACCACTCCTGTAAGTCGCAGCCTATTTTTTCGTCAACTACTTTATACAGCAATTCAATTTTACCCTTGGTCAACAACGATTGGAACATGCTACCGAACGACATTGTTACCATAACTGACACATAAATTTGCTACCTCTGTAACCACTTTCATTTCTGCTTTATCTGACTAATTACTTTGTCTACTCTGTTAAGATAGCGCGCAAAATTGTTTGGTTGAAAAAAATTGATAAAAAATGTACCATTTCTTTGCGTAATGCCCTTAAGGGCCTTCAAGCAAAATAAATGACAATGATGATGATATGGCCAGTGAATGAGCGCTCAGCGATACATAGTTTATTTTTACTGTAAAAAAAAACAAACCTGTACTTGTTTTTAGGGTACACCCTGTACTGAAGATGTCTTCCGCTTGTGTTTCCATTTAGTAACGTGTCGACTTGCTTTACTTCGGCTTCTGCGAGTGATCTGGAGGCCATGAAATACCGAAAAAAATAATAAATTTAACGAATCATTTGTTCCGAGAGGTGAACACAAATCGCTCTGGTGGAGCTATAAACAAAGTCATTGCATGTCTGATGTTCGATTGCATACGTTAATAATTGAAGGGCCCAAGAACACAAAGACAATAACAATAAAAGGTTAACTATTTAACCATCTCATCACTCTGTTTCATCACTTCGCAGCCAACTGTATCCTAACTACAGTATGTTCCGAATTATGTCTGTTCAACTTCACTTAGGGCATGATTGGTATTTATGTTTTTATTAAACAGGAAGCAATCAGGCTGATGTTCTGGATGCCATTTGTTCTAGATTTCCACTGACACCACTGTTTGTCTTGGGCGATTTTAACCTTTTGCACATTGATTGGTCGGGAGCCTTTCCCTCTGCCACTTGCAACTCTTTGCCATACTTATGCTCGAGTCCCACTAGAACGACAAACAGAAACAAACGACAGCGACAAGCCTCAAACCAGAGTCTTTCGCGATTTGGCAAGCTTTGTAGAATAAAGGGGGCTTTGCTCAAACACTAGCATCATGCACGCGAGGGTATCTTTGGTAGGCTTGCAATCACTCGTGCTTACTTCACGAGCAGCGAACGACTAAACACCTGCCAAAGGTACCATCGCGAGCATGCTGCATATGTTTGAGGCTTGTCGCTGTCGTTTGTTTCTACTTGTCGCTCTAGTGGGACTCGGGCATTAGACTTCCTTAACTTTTGTTCTGATTTTAGGTTATCTCAGCTTGTGACTGGACCTACACAAATTACTGATTCAACTTCCAATGTATTAGGCCTCATTCTTACTACTACTTTGGATCTTATCTCTCCTATTACTTATTTACCAAGCATCACTGCAGTGATCACTCGAAATTACATTTCAACATACTTGCAACTTTGTGTGCTTCCCATAAAAGTGTCAAGCAGTTCTTTGATTATAGCAAGGCTAAATTTGACATAATTAACGAGGAGTTAGCTCTATATCTTGATGAATTTTTCCATAACTTCGATCAGCGATAATTAAAATATGTTTAAAAGTAAAGTGAACTCGCTCATTTCCTCTTTTATTCCACTTAGATCTGTCACTTCAAACACCACGTCCCCCTGGTTTAATGTCACCCTTAAAAGATTATCCATAGAAAGAAACGTCTATTTCGATCAACAATAAATTCTAACCGTGACAAACATTGGGAATCTTATCGCTGTGCAGCCAGAACCTATAAGACAGCTATCGCCGAAGCCAAAACAACTTTCTTCGGTCATACATTACCCTCCGTGTTGTTACAAAGCACGGAACATTTCTGGAATGTCGTGAACTAAGCCAAAAAAAAATTGATAGTATCGCTTGCAAGTCTAGATGGTGACATCGTACTGAATAGTCAGTGTGCCAGTGTTTTAAAAAAATTTTGTAAGCACCTTTTCTTGTGACTGATTTGTCTGTCCCTATATTTACCCTTCTCACAGCTTTTTCCTATGGACCCTTTGATGTTTAGTTTTGATGGTATAGTTAGGCTAATAGAAAATCAAAGCACTTCTTCCTCTTCAGGTGTTAACAATGTAGCGTCTATGTTTCTGAAAAGTACCAAAATGTATGGCGCTATCTTTTTTTCGAAAAGTTTTTGAACAGTCACTCAACTTTACTACACTTAGTGAAGATTGGAAATTAGGGAAGGTGGTTCCCGCAACCGGCTTTATAGGGGCGACCAAATCACCAAAAGCAAATGCGGCGCGCGCGCGCCGCATTTCTTTATGCTTATTTAGTACTTTCTCTAGTTCGCTGAATCGCCACCACTTTTTCTGGCGCTGTAGCTCAACACACTAGCAGACGCTTTCGTGTGTGTATCTGTGTTTGTCCGCTCCACGACCGGTGACGTTTTGAGGATAATCTGCTGTATTTTAAGGACTTTTCTCATCGTTATTGTGATTGTATGTTTGGCAAAGAGCTACAAGCTGATCTAGATTGCATTCTTCTCTGGTCAAAAGATAACAGACTTCCCCTAAACTTAAACAAATGCGCTACCATGCACATCACTGCCTCGCGCCAACCTTTGACCCCTCCAACTTTTTTCCTAAACCGAGTGGAGATCCCAAGAACAACGCATATCCACCTCCTAGGTGTCATCATCGACCAGCATTTCGATTTCCATCGCTATATCCAAAACGTCGTGTCCGGGGAAAGGTGATTTCTTGGCATCGTCATTCGGTCCACAAGAAGAGCCAGTCCCAATGTGCCCAGATTGCTGTTCCCAGCACTGGTGTTGCCCATCCTGGAGTTTTGCTGCTCAGTGTGGGATTCGGCAACAAGGCTACTTGTTGCCTCCCTCGGGTCGGTGCAACGTCGCGCTTCCTACCTTATTATGAGGCACCAACTTGGTCCCTGAACACTCCTATTGAGCAGTGCGCCTCCTCCGTTCAGTCGGCAGGGACCCGCTTCAACATCGACGTCAAGTAGCGACCACGCGGCTCCTAGCCACTTTTCTGCTACCGGACTCCTCGCTTCCTTTTGCCTCCTCCCTGCGGCATACTCGCACTGGTGAACTGCAGCCCCTTTCAACCCGTACGCTTCGTTACTAGAACTCCTTCGCACCCCATGCAATGGAACTTTAGAGGTCCCCCCCCCCCACTTCCAACCCACCCCACGCCAGTCACCAGTTCACCACCAATCGATAGTGTCTCACTTTGAACATTCACCAAGAGCGTCATGGCCCACCTGCGGAGCATCTAACTCTACTTTTTTATTACGATCACTGGATCGGGCTCTGTACTCTCGTACACCCTATTGATGCTTAGCTCACAATACTAACTATTCTGCTCGAGAAAACTATAATATAGTGACTCATTTTAGCCTATTCTGTACACACTATCTGCTAGCATTAGTGCCTGCCTATGAAATGCGACAAAAATCACCTGAAACCAACGTTATTTCAACACGCTCCCATTGCCTTCCATAGCGGCCGCCGCGCTTTTGGTGTTGAGCTAGGGCGGCACCTAGCGGAACACTCGGTCCCTCCAAGCCGTTCACGTGATATTTCTTGGCCCGCGCGCTCCCATAGGGAAACGCGGAGTGACCTGGTCGCCCTTAATAAAGCCGGTCGTGGTGGTTCCACTCCATAAATCAGGTAACAAGCATAGCCTTATTAACTACCGGCCAATCTCACTAATTAGTATGCCCTGTAAAATCATGGAGCATATAGTTTATTTGCACCTTGTTAATTTCATAGATTCTAACTTATTTTTTACACCCCCTCAGCATGGTTTTCATATATTTCTTTCCTGTGAGACCCAACTTTTTTCTTTCACTAAGGATCTCCTTTCTATTCTTGATCGAGGATCCCAGGTTGATTGCATGTTCCTTGATTTCTGCAAAGCATTCAATAAAGTTTCTCACAAGCCTTTACTTTTCAAACTTAATAAACTTAACCTCGACCCCAATCTGTTTTTCTGGATTGAAAGTTTTCTTACTAATTGGACTCAATTTGTGGCTGCTAATCAAGCTAATTCTCACCTCAGTCCAGTAACATCCGGTGTCCCACAAGGGTGCGTTTTAGGCCCTCTTTTGTTTCCAATTTATATAAATGACTTGCCTCAGAATTTTTCATCTCCTAGCTTGTTTGCTGACGACTGTGATATCTATCGCGAAATTACTAAGGAATCTGATGCTCTACTACTTCAAACAGATTTAGATGCAGTTTTGGAGTGGTGTATGTAACACATGGTCCACGACCAAATGTAAAGCTATGCGTGTAACTCGATGTAACTCCTCACCACTGACCTCGGTACCTCTCCCTTGCAACTTGTAACTTCCTACAAATATCTTGGTGTTTATATTGCCCATAGCATGTCATGGAATGTTCACATTGATCACATCTCTGCCAACACCAACTCTATGCTTGGTTACTTAAAACAAAATTTCCCATTAGCCCCCATGTCATTAAAATTACTTTTATTTAAAACACTGGTACATTCAAAAGTAGAATTTGCTGAACCAATTCTGGGATCCCGGTCACTCAACACTTGTATCTAAAGGCCCGTTCACACTCTTGCGATCGAGTGAGACCGATAGAGACCAGACCGGTTTTTATGCCTTTTGCGACTTCTTAGGACCGGATGCACTGCAGCGGAGGTGGTCCTAAGACGTCGCAGGAGGCTTAGAAACCGGTCTGGTCTCTCTCGGTCTTACTCGGTCGCAAGAGTGTGAACGGGCCTTAACATTGAGGCCGTCCAAAATCGAGGCGCACAATTTATCTTTTGTAATTATCACCATACCGCAAGTGTCTCGTCTGTGAAAACTAACTTGTCTCTGCCTCTTCTGTCTTTGTGTCACAAAGTTTCTCGCCTGTGTCTTTTTCATAAAATTTATTGCTCGCCTACTCTAAAAGATAAGTTTCTTCTTCCTCCCCGCATATCTCTGCTTACCTTGACCACCAATGCAAAGTAGGATTTCATCAGTGTCGTACCAATGCCTATATTGACTCCTTCATGCCCAGAATGTCTTCCGAGTGGAACCACCTTTCCGCTTCTTTAGTGTCCATATATCATTACCTGATTTGTTCAAAACTGCAATAACCAATCATCCTTGTTGATACTAACCTTGACTGCACATGTTTTACATTGTTTGTATTTTATTTTGTTTTTTACTGAATTTTGTACTTTATCTTGCCCCTCCCCTCTGTAATGCCCTAGTAGCCCTAAATAAATAAATTGAAATGTAACTTATGACTCTTTTTGAACCATATGTGAGTGGGAGCTTAGGCTTTCAGGGAGTCGAGAGAGTGTCCTCTAGTCATTTATATGCCCTTTTTATTTATATATGGAATTTTTGGCATCCACCAGAAATAGTTGAGCATGAAATTTCTTCGGTCCAGAAATAATCTACCTACTACTTCAACTGTTTTTTTTTTTTTTTTTTTAAATTATCAAAAGTTCCCAAGTTGGCAAGATTTCATAGTTTATAACATGGTTTAATTCAGGCACGTAGCCGGGATTTTGTTTCAAGGGGGGAGGGGGGGGGGGGAGGCACCCATGACAAAATGCTGTATGAGGGGGAGGGGGGAGAGGAGGCCCCAGCAATATAGAAGATTTTGGGGGGGGGGGGGGCCATGGGCACCCTCCCTCCCTCCCCTCCCCCCCCCCCCCTGGCTGCGTGCCTGGTTTAATTCTTACTGATCGGAGGAGGCTCTTTCGATTTTCGTATGTTTCGCCTTCACAGGTGCCACAAGCGACAATCTGCTTTGTTCTCGATTTCAGAGGTGTCTTGCCTGGAAGCCAGTTACCCATCATGCTCATCATGCCCACTGAGCACTGTAAGTTGGCTGTCGCTAAACTCGCATAATAGTCACCTCTGTTGCAGTGCTTTCCACTTTGTCCCTTTGTAGTGTCCCTCTCCTGCACTTTAGTCTTTGCAACACAAAGCTTTCTCGAATCTATGTTTTAAAATTTGAGCATGCGCAATTACCCGAATGAGCTAAAAGATGATATTCCTACGTGCAGGGGTGCCTTTGTTACAATAAGAAAAAGTAGAACTATGAGCTGCTGTGGCACATACTCTGACAAATAGACGGGAATGAAGAAAAACAATGAGGGTGTTTCCAAAAGTCTTGTTTTTGTCAAAAAGACTCTGGAGCGATCTCAAATGTGGTCTTGTCTATGCTTGTTTTCACCTCAAGAAAAAAGGAAGTTTTGCGCATTGTTCATATGCAAGCAGTTCTTACAAGGTTTGGTTGTCAAAAGAAGCAGCAATGCTTTTGGCATCTGAAGCATGTACGTCTTGATAAGATAACATATATCTAATCTATAATGCACCAACATATATCTTAATTCTCTACATAACGAGGGAAATTAGTAATGCTGCGTGAGGAGCATCAATTGCCTGCCTACGGCGGCCGTCTGCTAACAAGAGGTGTCCGATTTGCAAGAAAACAGGCGATAAATGGAAGTAGGTAAGAGCGAAGGTGCAGACAGACACAGATCTCCGATAGCATCGTAGACAATGTTTTTTTATCAAATGCGGCAAAGGCTTTTTTGGTGTAGCGCATGGCCTTTTAATTTTTACAAATAAGACATTGAATGGACAGAAAAGGAATGAGATCTTTGTCGGGCTATTTCAGCTAGATGTCAATTGCTGCTGTCATCTCGGCTGTTGCGTCCCCCAGAGCCTTACATTTGCAGATGGCCGCCTTAGCTAGCAAGTTCACACTCTCATTGTTTTACTCTTTAGTCGGGTCAGCTCATTCCTTCAAATTTTGATGCACAAATGCACAACTTCGACATCTTCTGTGTAAAATATTAGATTGACCCATTAAGGGGCAACTCCGGTCCATACTTTCGATTTTGGGATTATGACTTTTTTTAGGGCAGTCAGCGTCCCTGAATTACAAAGTGTAATTTTTTTTGCGTTACAGTCATGTCTCTTTAATATGGACCCCGTTAATATGGATACCCCGCTGTATGGACACCACTTTCGGGGATAAACTGGGAAAATACATGCATTTTTGTCTGGTTATTATGGACAACTCACATTATGGACGATTTTTTACGGGAACTGAGTTGTCCATATTAACGAGACATCACTGTATTGTGCATAGTTTTAAAGATATCAACGCATTGAAGTTTTGTTTGGGGCGCGGCCGACAAAACCGAAACTAGCCGCTCGAGGCCCCGGCAACACTGGAAAGCAGCCGCTATGTGGACGTGACGTCGGGATCGTTCTCGTTCAACGAGTACGCAGGCCAAGCGGCACCTACCTCGGTTGCGCTAGCCGTCTAAATATAGAAGGTAAGCTGATTTTGTTTTAATTCTGTAGATGTGGTAGTTATCCAGCATATGTAGCAAGAGTTAGTGCGTATACCCGAAAGCTAGTGACTGGAAAACCCGTGAACTCGTCCTTTGCCGTACTCGGCGGCCGCCGCCGTACGTGCGCTCTGCCATACTCGTCGCTTGTATACCCAAAAGCTAGCAACTGGAAAACGAGTGAACTCGTTCGGTGCCGTACTCGGCGGCTGTCGCCGGTCGTGCGGTCTTCCGTACTCGTCGCTAGGCCTAAATGGTCATCGGGGCTCCGTGGATGGAGCGGCATTGCTCTACGCCGCGCTGCCAGTGACCTACAGTACTGGTGGCCCTCTTGCTTTCGCACTGCGGGTCAGTCCCAGACACAAAGCTTTGAGGCTCTTCAACAGCGGGCCTGCGGCGCCCGAACACACGTGTGCTGGGCTGTACACATCTGTTTTTTCATTCTTTTTTCCTCAGGCGCATAAAAGCCGAACAGTGATGTGATTGGCCTAAGCCGTTTTGGAGCACCTTTCGGAGCAGCCAAAACAGTGTTTTGGAGCAGCAGAAGTGGTTTTTGGAGCAGCCAAAACAGTGTTATGGAGCAGCAAAAGTGGACTTTGGAGCAGCTAAAACAGTGTTTCGGAGCAGCAAAAGTGGACTTTGGAGCAAATATTCCTAGAAAAATAAAAAAAAATATTTGTTTCAAGTGCTGGACAAATGAAGGACACTTTGCTCGCCGCAATAAACAAATTATAGTAAAATTAGACCACCTGGGAGTCTTTCAACATGTAACTGAAATGCCAATGATATGACACAGTTTACAACGCTTCAGTTAAATTATACATATATATGTACCCGCTATTCGCGACTCCAGCGAACTATAGAGGGCGCGCTGCTCAGGCAAAATGGCGGACGAAAGGAGGTCGTTTTCGTCGTTCAGCACGCGGACCACCACAAATTCCTGCATTGCAGTGTAAAATCAGTGTAACATTTGAAAGAAAAGCGATTTTTTGACGCTAGAAACCTTCTAGTCAGTGCGTAGAAATGACACGGCGGAATCGTAAAAATATTTACTGGAAACGATGTTTGTTTCTATGCTGCCTACGAGAACCAAGCAGCGATAGCAGACGACAGAGTCGAAACGACCTCCTCTCCTGAGCTTCTCGGCGCTGCCGCTACGCGGCGTCAATTTCGCTGGAGTCGCGAATAAGTAAATAAGAACCAAACTGCACATATTAAAATGTATATGAGCAGCTTAGCAGTAAATATCACAGCATTAGGTTGACTAGTTATATAATAAATGGAAGCAGTATCTAACTGTTGATACACGTGACCACTGCAGTGCAATGCGAAATTGTCGCGCGAGCGGAGATGGCTGTTCGATTGAAACCATGCCACTCCGCTCCGTCGCCGACTGGTTCTCAAAATTGGACACAAAATGTAACTGTCCAGCATACGACAAAAAAAGTCCAGTCGCACGTGCTTGCCAGACCGGCTGGCAAGGTACAAGCTGAACACACAGAAGAAAAAAAAAAAAAAAGAACCTGAGCAGATCGATGCAAGACATCACGAGCCAGGGTAAAAAAAGTTCCTGGAGCGCTTTGTGCAACGACTGAACTCGCGACAAACAAGCGCACTGTGCGGGTTCAGCGGGCAGACATTGCCTTGTTTGCTTTAGCTCACTTCTCTTCACCAACTCTCTTTCGCGGCAGATTTTTCACGTACTGGGGTCCCCCTCGAATGAAAGCCTACCGAGAGAAACCTAGGTAATCAGTACTTCGACAGAGCAGTCTTTGAGCTAGAGGGATTTTTGTAGTAGCCTATTAAACAAGAACAATAATGTTGATGAACATTAGGTCGGTCCTTACGTTTCAGTTTCGAAAGCGCCACACCCGCAGCGATGTGGGGACGGCAACACCTTACGTCGCGCAACCACGGTGACTGGCAGCCAGGGACCAATTATACGCCTCGCAAGTGGGCTCATTTTCGTCTTCTGCGCATGAGAAAGGAGGTAGCGGTGGCGTCAGAACGCAGAGCCCTGATTGGCTGATCGCGACCCCCTGTCTGAGCGTCGTCTGCTCCTTTGCAACGTCGTCTGCCTGCGACTTTCGGAAGCGCAGGTCTTTACGAGCGAGCTCGACTTCGCCTTTCAAAGAGGGCAGACGAATTAACTCAAGCGGTACGTTGATTTTGTCTAACAACTAGCAGACGCGCATCAAGGAGGGAAGTCAAAGGACTCATTGGCAAGTTTCCCGAGGCGCCGAGGTTTGTTTGCTAAGAACCGAGAGTGTCCGCAAGTTACCTCCCAAATACTTTTTCCCTCCTTTCGTGTGCGGCGAGACTCCTCACTCTTTAGCGGCGTCGGCGGGTTGGCGCAGTTAACGTCGTCTGCTTTATGTCTGCTAGTCAAAGCGATGGCTGCTTTACCTTTCCTGCGCCTGTCGGAGATTCACCGCTTTTTCACCGGCGAGAGTCACCGCTGCCTCGGAAAACAAGGAGATGACAAGAGGAAGAGATTGACCTCTTAATCTAAAATTGAGGTCAGCGATCAAAGTATAATACGGGAAGGGTTCACAAGGGTCGCGCGGGCATATTCCATTCAGCACGCTAGCCGGTCGTGGGCAGACGGTCTTGGCCAAGGACCGTCGGAGCACCGCTGTGCCTGCTAGGCCTATCTGCCGAGCTCACTTGCTTGGGGTCGGTGGAATCGTGGCCGTTGAAGCATTTCCCGGGTGTTGTGGATCCAGCGTCCTTGTTCGTCGCGGTTTATTTCAAGTACTTTTTACTTTTTTTCTTGCTGCTTGTAGTCGGGACGCGTGAGAAGAGCACGTACAAAAATAAACGTCCGTTGGTCGTCGCGACCAAGTAACTGAGCGACGCTGTCGACCATGCCGATTTGATTGTAAGAAGTGCGAAAGACAGCTTCGGAGCTGTCGCAGGATTCCGTCGTAACCTGCGCAAAACTTACGATAATTTCGTTTCGTGAATCTGGCCTCTGCACTTTCGAAAGTCGCAGGAAAGGTAAGACGCAGACGACGTTGCGAGCAGACGACGTTGCAAAGGAGCAGACGACGCTCAGATAGGGGGGCGCGATCAGCCAATCAGGGCTCGGCGTTTTGATGTCACCGCTACCCCCTGCGCGAGAAGCAGACGAACTTGCCCTCCGCATAGCTTTCCCACGGCCGTTGCTTTCAGGAGTGAGTGCTTCAGCTGACAAGGTAACTCCCGCCGTGCAAAAACGGGGTTTCGTTTCACAGCATGACGGCATGGCCGGTACCCAGCACGCTAACGTCGGAGCGTCAGCACATGCCCCCGTCTATCGTTGAAAAACTTTTGAAAAGGACGCGGGGGGGGGGTGACGACGAAAGCGCGAAACGAGAGACGGCGGGAAAAACCATGCAAGACCGATGAACGATTGATGCAGGGTACTTTGTGTCGGGCGGTCGCTTGCGCCACCTAGCTCACGTGTGCTCATTACGGTACCTAGTTTAGTTTTAGTTTTGAAAGGCGACCAAAGTTTGTCCTTTGGCGCAGGCTTGGCGCAGATTACCCATATTTTGGCAAAATGTAGCAGGATGTAGCAGGGTTAGCCCCTTGGCGCAGTTCGGCGCAATTGGCGCAGCAATCACATCACTGGCCGAATTTGTAAGCTACGACACTAATTTACGACATAAGTTTGTCTAGGTGGTAAATCTAATTTGTAAAAATATAAAAAAAAAATGAAAGCCGTTTACAACTCCCTGTAACACCGAATTGGAGCGCAGCTCTTGAGGAGGAGGAGGGAAGGGTACTCAGGGGAGGGTATACCCCTCCTCATCCTCCTCCTTCTCCTCCTCCCCTCATCCTTCAATCTCCTCCGGGGGGGGGGGGGGGGGGTCACGTGACCTCAGGGGGGTCACGTGACCTGGGGGGGTCACGTGACCTCGAAGGGGGAGGTCACGTGACCTCGGGGGGGGGGGGGGGGGGGGGAGGGGGGGGGGGGGCTCGCACGGTGCATGTCCCAACATGCACCGCTCGGGGGGGGGGGGGGGGGGGGGGGTTCGCACGCTGCATGTCCGAACATGCACCGCGAGGTTTCGCCGACGGCGACGCCGACGCCGCTCAAGCCGGAAACGGGCGCCTAAGAGCTGCGCTCTAAACCTTGCGCACTCAAAAAAAAACAAAAAGGTTCTATATGCAGACATTTTCTTCTCAAAGCTAGCAAAAGTTTTTGTGGGTGATAGAGGAAAACAGAGAACGCTAGCAAGGTGAGAAGAACACTTTCTTTCCCTTCTTTCTCTCAAAGAAGCGCACCTTACACTGCTCGACCGTGCAACGGGTGCGCCCGTCCGGACCGGAGGAAAAAAAGAGAATGATCCTGACGTCACGGCCCAACGTTGCTTTAGCGATCGGCAACCCGCTGGCCGCCCGCTAAGGAGCGGCGGCTCACAGCAGGTCGCATTTTTATTATCGGCATTAGTTGAGAATGCGGCATCCCCCTAACATAATATTTTGGCTGGGGTCGTATTTTGTGTCACTACAGCGATACCAGTAATTTATTTCATTTTGAGTTTTGACCGGAGTTGCCCTTTAAGGAACCAATCTACGCCGTCTTTTCAAAACACCGACGATTCATTTGACCCGCGCGGTAGTTTATGCATTTCGCTCGAGTAGTAATACAGTTGAAGAATTTGTGCTGCATGAATTGCTTCTATGATGTCTACTTACAGCAGTGCCAGTCGGTCGCCCTTTGCGTCCTAACATGCGTGGTAATGCCTCCCTTTCAGTCGACGGACAAGCTATCCAAGGGAACACCACGTGCCCAGTGATTGCCGGAGAGGACAAATTCGAGTGCTGCTTCTGCAGCCTCGCCACCGGCGACCCTCGTAAACTGGTTGAACACCTGACAGACCTCGCATGCCGACTGTTTGAGGGGTTTGAGTGCCATCCCTGCTCCAGGACCTTTCCCGACAGGTGTGCCTTCACGCGCCACCAGAGGTTGCACACAGAAGGAGGTTCTTTCAAGTGTCCGCTTTGTCCCATAGAGTTTCGCTCCAGCCGTGACCTCACAATCCACACGGCAACGCATGCGGGTGAAAAACCCCACAAGTGCATAGTTTGTCTGAAGGTGTTCGCTCGAAACTCGGACCTTGCAGACCACCTGCGGGGGCACGCAGAGGCAAAGCCTTACGAGTGCCTGCACTGTCCAAAGGCCTTCAAAAACAACTCTGGTCTGCGCCAGCACCTACGAACTCACACGAAGGAAAGGCCTTACAAGTGTGACCAGTGCCCTGTGTCAACAGCCACGCAGTACCATCTCAGTGTTCACATGCGTACCCACACTGGTGAAAAACCCTACAAGTGCACAATTTGTCCGAAGGCGTTCGCTCGGAACGCAGACCTTGCAATCCACCGGCAGGGACACACAGATGCAAAGCCTTACGAGTGCATGCACTGCCCAAAGGCCTTCAAGAACCACTATAGCCTGCGGCAGCACCTAAGAACTCACACGGGAGAAAGGCCTTACAAGTGCGATCAGTGCCCTGTGTCAACAACCACGCTGTACCATCTCCTTGTTCACATCCGTACCCACACTGGTGAAAAACCACACAAGTGCACGGTTTGTTCGAAAGCATTCGCCAAAAAGTCGGGCCTCAACATCCACTTGCGGATACACTCGGACGAAAAACCATACAAGTGCCTGCACTGCCCCAAGGCCTTCAAGGACCACTGTACCCTGCGTGACCACTTACGTATTCACACGGGAGAAAGGCCTTACAGGTGTGACCGGTGCCCTAGCTCGTTTGCTGCACGAAGCTCGCTGGTAACTCACATCCGTACGCACACCGGCGAAAAACCCTACAAGTGCACAATCTGTCCAAAGGCATTCACTCAAAACTCGGGGCTCAAGTCCCACTTGTTTGCACACAAGACTAAAAGTCTTTCAAGTGCCGCACTGTTCCAGGGCCTTCGGGCACCACAATAGCCTGCACAAACACCTACAAACTCACACGGGATAAAGATCATACATGTAAGTAAGATAGTGTTCCAAGGCTTTCAATTTGAGGAATCTTCTTGCAAGGCGCGGGAAGACGTGCGTGGGACGCCGTGCCGCTTCCAGCGGTTCCAGTTGGACGGAGCAACCAGTTCAGAAGGACTGAAGGTGTGCATCCTTTTAAATCCGATTGTTCTCTAGCACCGTTTAATGTGGGGCAATGAAACGATGCGTACCCGAGCACTTTTTGTTCAATTAATTATATTATGCTGGAGGATGATGACGGAGTAGAGGGGGACGATGCAAGACCTACCACTCTGTCGGCGTTCCTTCATTGCTCATTCGGCTACACCACATTTGGCGACGAAGGTAAAGGGGATGGCCCAGCTTCTACATAAACATTTTGAATTCTGGGAAGGAAATAATTTATAAATTTGACTACTTTATGTTATAAAATGGTTACCAAAATTTACACCATATAAAAGCAAAGATATACATGGTATCTCAAGGTAAACATAAGCAAGTAATGGTGGAACTTTCTGTGGCCGAGATAACTTCCGGTTGACAAACTTCTTGTGTATGTTTCAATGAACACGAACGAGCAGCGCGTCTTAAGTTTTTCTCGGCGGAAAATCAGAAAAGGTATGTCAAAAACCAAATGTAAGATAGTTTGTTTCTGGGGCCATACGGCAGCCAAGAAAAAGCACCGCATCTCGTTTTATTTGGCGTCCGTGGCAAAAGTTACTTGGCTCTACCTGACGACCCAGTGGAAACTTGTGTACATGCGAGACATTCAACGAAGTTAGGCGCCCACAAATCAACTGAGGCATGTTGTTCCTTGTTCTTCGTGCCCGGGGGAACATGTGTGGGAACAGCATCGCTTCATACACTACTCAGTGTCGCCATGAGTGTTCGAGCTGGCCAAAGCAAAACTATGTTACACCTGTCGGACAGTAGCTAAAGGAGGGTGTGAATGATTGTGCCACTCGTGTTCGATTGTGCCCGGGAAAAAGTGAGCGGTGTGTTTTCGACGACGAGTGAAGATATCGTGATTGTGAAAACGTCGACCTACCGCGACGATACCGTGAATGATATTCACGTGGATACAGGTGCAGACGCGGACGTCGAAAGGCAATTTAGATTGTAGAACCCAGGCGATATGGTAAGAAAACTATTTTCGCGTCCGACTTGTTACGATCACGCGACGCTCCTGGGGACGTATTTCATTTGCTTCAACTGCCCTGTTTGGGCAGACGCACACAAGCACTGTGTGTTTGACGACGTGAGTGAGTAATAAAATAGGATGGTACCCATGCTGTTTCACGTCTTGCTTCAATTGTGTAGCGAACAGACACTTTATTGCATGCTGAAAAGAAAAGTGGCTCTCGAACTTCAGAAATTGACGTGTCTGAAATTAAAAAAAAAAAAAAAAAAAATTAACCCCAGGTTCAGTTCCATGCGAAAAGATCCCTTTCATTCTGAAGCCTTCCGCTGACACAAACTCTCAAAGTTTGTTTTATTTTTTAGTTTGCCCATGGATGGTTGTTGAAGTTTCCTCACGACTCAGATAAACCGTCTGTTCACGAGCTCGCATGCACACGAAAATTAACGTTGACAAGTAATTCTGCTCTAAGATTTAAAAGAAAATACTATAAAAACATTTTATGCATTAAATATTTAATGCAGTGCCAAGATGGTTTTATGAAAATCTACAATCAGGCTAAAATAAAAAGTTACATCTGGGCGAATATTAATTAATCTCGCAATCAATCTATTTGTGTAAGAGCTCAAGTGTGATTCATCTTCGCTGTCCGGAAGGGTTGAATCTGTGCATCTGTAATTTTAAGTGATCCTAGTGTTGAGCGCGAAGTCGACGCTTACGTGACAGAGACTGTCTGTGCTCGACGGCCCCAGCGGGGGATGGGGGGGGGAGGTGTTGCAGTGGGCCATCGACTCTAGTGACGTCACTGCGCAGCATCTTATTTCGTGGAGATCTGCCGTAGCAATGTTGCCCGGTCAAATGCAAAGCATTACAGCACTTCAAGAAGCCAGTGGAAGCGAAAAACGCAACAAAACGCAGATTTAATTGCAATGTTTTGTCCAAGCATACGAAGGGACAGAGACGCAGCACTTGGGCGTTTCAAGGAAGCTTCGATCATGCCACGAGAAAGGCGAAACTTGCTTTCAACGAGTTGTGCCTTTCTTCTGCGGTGCTGGACTTCTGTCAAAATTTCTATGTGTTCTCAAAGAAAGGTAATTCTCACCTCTTACACGAAGTTTTAAAAAACTTGTTCGGCGAATGACGACGAAAGAGTAGAAACCGTGTCTTCAACTCGCTGCCACCAGCCTCTGCAACGCTCCAAAAAGTAGATGTTGCTGCATGCAAGATGGCCCTCCGGCGGGTCGTGTCACTTTAAAACACGGAATGAAAAACGCTGAACGCGAGTAGGATTTAGAACGCCAAGGTACAAAACCTTTATTCTGGGTAAATTTGGGAACACAGCCATCAATATCTATACCCGTTTTCACTTTAAGAATCATAGTTAAAAAAAAGGCTGGCCTCTCGCGGAGCATTACTGATTTCCCCCTTTATGTAGAGAATTAAAATATATGTAGGTGCACTTTGGATTAGATATATGATGTACACGTTCCAAATGCCAAAACCATCGCTTTTTCCTCCGACAACCAAATCTCGTAAGAACTACTTCGCGCAGGGGCGGATCCAGAACTCCGTTTTTGGGAGGGGGGGGGGGGGGGGGGCGGAAAATTTTTAAGGATACTATTCTCCCATTCTTTCTTGTGCAAGGGGGGTCCACCCATGTCAAATTGCCCTCCGAGAAGGGGGGAGGGAGGGGGGATCGACTTTGTTTGGGGGGGGGGCGGCCGCCCCCGTCGCCCCCCCCTTGGATCCACCACTGACTTCACGGCGCGTATGAACTATGCGCAAAACTTGCTTTTAGTCGAATTTTACGTACAACCTCGGCTATCTGCGGGGGTAGTCCTCTTAGTACTCACGTCTCCCAAGCTGCAAAAGGAGCCAAGTTGGGGCAAGGTAAAAAAGTGGAGAACATATAGGAAAGGAGGAGGAGGGAAAAGGTGGAATGCGCAAAGTGTACGTCGGCCTTTACCCTTTACCCGCCAAATTCGAATACCTCCCCACTAGGTAGATGGCACTACCGGCCGCTCAATACCCGAATCAAGATGGGGTTTGTTTTCGGTTTAAATAACGTTGGTTTAAAGCTATGGTTTAAACTGATTGATGTATAAACTTTAATTCAAGCCTTGATCTTGGGAGGAAGAACTCGAAGACTACAACGACAGTGAAATAGTTAACCATCTCCCGCAAAGACGGCCATTCTCATCACTTCTCAGCCGAGATTTCCCAAGTCTGAACAGCAGTGTATTCTGGACCTATGTCTGCAAAGCCTGACACAGGGCATCATCACAACTCATGTTTTTGCTACATACAAAAGAACCATGCTAGTGAGAAAACATTGAAATATAATTTGAGGTTTTGCTGGATTATATAAATGAAAGTTTTATGCTTTCAAAGAGTCGAGACATTGTCTTCTGATTGTTTCTAGGCATTTTGGGAGTGTCTATAATTTAATCTTTTTTTTTTTTTATCTATCTAGAATTATTGAAGTGGCCTGATTCAGTAATTTATAACATGATTTAAGTTTTAACAATGTCTGCGGGCTGTCTTTGTTACGTTTGTTACAGTAATAAAAAGCAGCACTCTGAACTGCTGCGGCACATACTCGACAAATAAACAAAAGTAGAAAGGAAACTTTTTTTTTTTATTTTAAAGAAAAAGAAACAATGTTAGTTTTGTGTTTCCAAAGTTTTGTTTTTTCTTCTCAAAGAAATTCCGGAGTAATCCCAAATG
This sequence comes from Ixodes persulcatus, assembly GCA_013358835.2. NCBI lineage: Eukaryota > Metazoa > Arthropoda > Arachnida > Ixodida > Ixodidae > Ixodes > Ixodes persulcatus. The sequence goes on along the minus strand of JABSTQ010009834.1, from coordinate 146,560 downwards.
CCGCCTTCTCTAGTTTCAATAAAAAGGGGGTACAGAGCCTAGATTGTAGAGAAGGTCCAACTAAAACCGTAGAGAGCGTTTGCAATGTAATGGTGGCCACCTTTTGCGAAGACTGATAGCAGGCGTGCATGCGCTATGTTGCTGCTTGGCGAGGAGGAAAGCAAGCGGAAAGGCATAGATGCTAGCAGACGATCATCAATCATCAAATATTTGCGATCATTGCTTTTGCTGCCTCCTCTCAGCTCGCGCTGCAGACGCGGCCCATAAACCGCGTGACCCCGATCGAACAGTTGAAAACTCTATGTAATACAGGCTCTCCAAGAGAGGGTTATCGATACGCCTGTCCATATAAAAGTAATTCTATGCTCCCACGTATTCGTGTGCGTGGAAAGTTTTATAGCATACATCCACTGCCTCTTTACAACCTTGTGAAAAACTACGGCCTACAAAGTCAACATGCTCACACTTGAGTTTGGTGGGTCCCTGGCCGTCTTACCGGATAAATAGCTTTTTTTCACACATTGCACTAAGGTTTTGTACATAGGTGCCCAAATTTAGGGCAGCTATGTACTAAACTATTTCCTGCACCAATATTTTAAGGAGTAAACGTCCCGAGTATAGAGTAGAAAATTAAGAGCAGGAACTCACTACCTGCGGCAGGCGTCTGCTAACAAAAGGCATCTGATTATCCAATGAATGAAAGCGGGTAAGGGCGACGGTGCAGACACTGGCCTCCAATATCGGACTATGTTTTTGTGTCAAATGCGGCATAAGCTTTCTCGGTGTAGTGCATGATTTTGTTACAGCTTTACTAACACAACACTGGACAAACATAAAACAAAAAAACTTTCAGCCTTTCCACTCTGATGAAGAAGGAAGAGCAGCGGAGCTGTAGCTTCTGTTCTCGGCGGTGACTTTCCAGGCGAGCTATCTGCTCTTTTTTCACAGGGGAATCTGAAGTGCTCGAAGCAGTGGTACTTTAGGCGAGAGCGGCCTCGCAGCGGTTGCGGAACCATTCGCGCTGCTATGCACATTGCCGCTCGTTCCGCTCCCACTACCGCCAGCTATGAGCGACGGCGGCAACCAGTTGTCTCGTTGCCGCCGTCGCGCATAGATGGCGGTAGCTGTGGTGTCACCCAGACGTCTTACATTTGCAAACAACCACCGCAGGCAAATTCACTCTTATTTTTTTTACTCTTTACTCGGGTGAACTCATTCCTGGAAATTTTGATGCTCAAAACGCACCATATTCGGCCACCTCTGTACAAAATCTTGAGAAACCGATTTATGCGGTTGCGGTCCCTTATAAAGACCGACGATTAGTTTGAATCGTGCGGTAGTTCATGCGGTTCACTTGGGTGGCCACATAATTCATGTGGGAATGTCTCATTTTCAGCCAATGGAATAGTGCTCCAAAGGAACACCACGTGCCCAGTGATTGCTGGAGAGGACAAGTTTGGGTGCTGCTTCTGCAGAATTGTCACCGGCGACCCGCATAAACTGGTCAAACACTTGACGGACCTCGCTTGCCAACCGTTTGAGTGGTTTGAGTGCCAGCCCTGCTCCAAGACCTTTCCCGACAGGCGTGCCTTCACGCGACACCAGAGGATGCATGCAGAGGAAAGACTTTTCAAGTGTCCGCTCTGCCCCGCAAAGTTTAGCTTCAACCGTGACCTGGCAATCCACGCAGCAATGCACATGAGTGAAAAACCCTACAAGTGCACAATTTGTCTAAAGGCGTTCTCTCGAAGATCAGGCCTTGCGAACCACCTGCAGGGACACACAGATCCAAGGCCTTACGGGTGCCTGCACTGCCCAAAGGTTTTCAAGGACCAGTATAGCCTTCACCGGCACACACACACTCATGCGTTAGGAAGGCCTCGCAATTGCTACGAGTTCCCTGCCTCATATCCAACATGAGACCCTCTGATTGTTGACTTTCGTGGGCACACCAGCGAAAACTGTACAAGTGCTCGGTCTGTCCGAAGTCATTTTCCCTGAACTCGATGCTCAAGACCCACTTGCGGTTGCACACAGGCGAAAAACCTTGCAAGTGCCCAAACTGTTCTATGGTCTTCAGGCACAAAAGTAGCCTGTACAAACACCTGCAAACTCACACGAACACGAGATAGGGGTCCTAAGATGCGAGCAGGTCCCAAGGCTTTCCATTCGAGGAAGCGTCTCGCAAGACGAGGAAAACGCACAGGCGATATTGTGCCGCTTCCGACAGTATTATTCTGACAGGGCGACCGGTTCGGGACTGAAGGTGTGCATATATGATCATTCTCAGCACCATATTTTGTTAGGCAATTATACGATGCCTGAGCATTTTTACTCAAATTTTTTATTTTAGTATGTTGAAGGATAATGACATCGCTGTTTGGACTCTGCCATCTTGAGATGCGTTTTTGAGAGTGTCTATCCTTACATTGGAGTTTCTGCTTTCTGAACTGGGAGAAGCTTCAATAAATGAGTGGCCAAACTCTGACTTGGATAATGTCACTGTTCTTGTCTGGGTCTATAGTCTGTTGCAGGTTATAAAACTAGGACAAGCCTGTCCCACAAACTGTCCACTCTTTCCGCTTTGGAAAAAAGCGATTGAATGCCGGATGGGAGGCGAGCCCCTTCTTCGCAAAGCTCAAAGCTTTGCGAAGTCGGCGCAAACCAAAGGTGTAGGTTTATCTCTGTTCTGCGGGCCGGAAGGCAGGTACTTGAGCCTACGCTAGAACAAGGTCACAACCTTTTAGAATGCAATCCACCCTTTTCCGTATATTCGCGGTTTGAGAGGTTTTCAGTAGGAAGCTGCTGCATGGGTGTGGCACAAGTGAATCGAACATTCCTTGGGGTGATGACGCCTGATCCTGTTGGCTTCATTGAGCTTCAGTGTCCTAGCTTCTGACATCGCTTTTTTGCCCATTCTGGCTGATCTTTTGTCCCCCAAATTGATTCAAGGGGGCTTCTCCCTGCACCCCTTCCTACTGGTACCTTTTCTCTCCTCGAGCTCTTTACCAAAAATTCCTCAAACCAGGGCTCCAACAGATGGTCCCAGTTCTTCGGAAAAAAGTGCCAAAAGACTTCATCCGCTTCACGACCACGCCAAGCACAGCTAGATGTGAACGCCGAAGTTGACAACTCTGCAGTGAAACAGGTTTGCAGAGATGTCGCAAACTTTTGTCAAACTTTGGGTTTAATGTCAAACGGTGAAACATTGAGACTTGACTGGTGCAGCGAACTTTCAAACTTGTAGCGAAGTTAGAGTAAGTTAGACTTATTGCCCTCCTTTCTACACAAACATTTTAAATATTGGGGAGCAAATCATATAAATTAGATTATTTTATAAAAGTGTCACCCATATATACACCGTATAAAAGCAAGGATATGTGAAGAAAGAGTAAGTAAACAGGCGAGCTGGTTGATGTTACACATTTTTTAAAAAACCGGAGTCGACGAACGAAGAAGGGGACAAACACAAAACAATGTCGCTGTAGTAGCTGCCTTGGAGACATTTTGTGTTTGTCCCCTTCTTCCTCTGTCGTCTCCGTTTTTTTTTTCAAAAATGTGTAGCCAAGATTTGTATTTGTAATGGTTAGTTTATTAGTGTGAAACAATAAAACACAGCCTATCGTCAAATTGTTGCGCATTCACACAAAAATCAAACTTTCGGTTGAACCTTCGTTAAAGGCCGACCTACAAAATAATTTTCCGCAAGGTAGAAAAATCCTCCTCGCCACCCTTCCATTTCCGCCTCTCCTCTTGATTCGAGAGAGGTGGCGAGGAGAATTTTCCTACCTTGCGGAAAACCTTTCTGTAGGTTGGGCTTTAAACTTTTAGTTGAAAGTTCCAAAACTTCGTATCCGATCGGACTCAAACATAGAGTTATTACAATAAACGCTAGAGGCTCAGCTGGCGCTAGTGTGCTGTTGCATTTTGAAGCAGACAGCAAGCAGTCAGAAATTGACTTCCGGTAATGCATTTCTATGGGAAAAAGCGAGTGCATTTTCTCTCTCCGCTCGATTATAAGAGCAAATATCACGAATAATTGGCACGTACTAGGCACATTGGAACATTTCTCAGTCACGCAGACGAAATAATTTGTCAGTTACAGCATTTTTATTTGAAATTCGTGGCATGAAAAACGGTGTTAAAACCACTTCGTACGTGTATTTATGTGCACTGTCGGACACTGTTAGCGCGAACACGGCGTCGGCGCTTTCCAGCATGGGGGATATACCTGCCAAACGAACGAAGGACATGTGGAAAACCAAGAGAGACGGTAAGAACTACGCAGTGACACTGGATAAGTAACTCCTTGTGCATGCAGGCGATCAAAATAAATTGAAAGTCACGTAATATAGTCCGATTTGCAATAAATAAGTACCGCTTTATTCTTTCTGCTCATGAATATGTGCGAAGATGCTTGTTCTGGGTTCAAATCATCACTCGCACGCTCCAAATCTTTGCAAATAGGGAGAAGCCAGAGAACAGGTGCCCGATAAAAACTGCCCGACACAGGAAATAATAAGAAAACACACCTTTAGTAGCCCATGTACTTTATTCTTTACGTTTCAAACGTTTTTTTAACCACTCGTAGAGATGCACGACGGGGTCATTTTCATATAGTGACAGGACCGGCATATTAACAAGGACGAGACTATTTTGCCGGCAGCCGGCAAAATAGCCCGGGGAAAACAATGCCGGCAGTTTCGGACGGCGCGTGTATCACTGGGGAGCTCGTTAACACATCCCCCCGCCTGTGTTCACGCCGCTTCGCGGCGACAGTCTGCGGCTGCTCATTAGAAAAATGTTGACCCAAATGGCCTACCAGTACACGCCGCTTCGCGGCGGCCCGCCGGCGGCCCAAGCCCCGCTGGGCCGCCGGAGTCCATAGCGAAGTTTCGTCGACAACATTCGTTTTATTTCTTTACTATTTTTTTTTTTCAATGTTAATCCTAAAAAAAAAAAAAAAAGATATGTCGTAAATATTGCCAAATGCCTCTACAAAACAAAACAAAGTTTTAACCAAAAAAAAAAGAAGAAAAAAAAAAAAGAGAGGACTCGGTGGAACGAAGTTCGAACCAGGGTCCTGCTGCGTATGAGGCAAGCACCTTACCACTGAGCTACTCTGCATTTTTTTTTTTTTTTTTTGTATTTATTGCATGGGAAGGTGACAAGACAAACGGCAAGCATACAGTTCGACAAAGTTATCACTTTTAAGAATACAATACAAACAATTAAACGGTTCTTGATCACATCAGAGTATTGTTATCGGCTTACGCTCTGGAAACGAAGAAATGATTAAAAATAAATGACATAGCTAAAAATCAGGAAGATGGAGACATCGATCAATGACAGCATACCAGTCTGGGCGTTCCTTAAGATGATCCAACACATTTTTCACGTGAGATGCAGTTTCTATAAAATTTGATTTTGTAGACCGGGGTGGATCGGCATTTCTGTCGATCATTCTCGTCTTCCAGAGACTATGCAAACCCATCAGCGTGAACAAATCATAAGGGAAACTATCGTTGGGTTTTAAAGGTAAAAACCGGATTGTGTAGGCGTTGACGTCCAAATCCTTTTTCAGTGTTCTCTGTAGAACGTCCCAGAAGAGGTAAGCGTCAGTGCAGAAAATAAAACAATGTTCTATAGTTTCTGGTTGGTTACAAAGACGACAATTCACTGACCATGGTACAAAAATTCCTCGTTCGCGAAGCCAGGGTTTCACAGGCAACGTTGCAGTGTGAAGTTTAAAGAAAAAAGACTTTGCGTTAGGTGAGACACTCAATTTTCGGACGCGCGTAAGAACATCTTGTCCTGGCCCATGGTTGAACATACTTCGATACAATGGTACAGGGAACGTTATGTCAAGAAGATCGGCATATAATGCTTTGCGTGAAATTGTAAATAAATATTCCAAAGAAAAACGGGCTCTTAGAAACTCTATTGCGCTTACTACTTCTCTGAGGAATCCCAAGGGACGTGATGTGCCCGCCGATACCGATGAAACCACCAAATAAGGTAAAGCATCTGAGAGTTCTGCCTGTAGGTAAGTGCGAAGGAAATGATGTGATGTTGTTCTGAAGAATAGAAAACGAGTTATTATTTGTTTTAAAAAGATATGTAATAGTCCGAGACCTCCGACATCAACAGGGCGAAAAAGATTGTCTCGTCGCATAGGTTCCCAGGTGGATTTCCACACGAAAGTAGCAAAAACCCTGTGAAACTTTTGAATGTGGATTCTGGCACAGCAAATAACCTGAAGGATATACCAAAGTTTCGCTGCAAGAAAAATATTACACGCTTTTGCTCGCCCAAAAACGGACCACTGATTTGTTTTCATAATGTTTGCTTGACTTTTGATTTTTGCCACTCGTTCTGTCCAGTAGTGGCCATTGTTCCGAACACAACTAAGGGGCACTCCTAAGTACTGGGGAGCGACGCAAGACCACGATATGCCAGCATATTCTGAGGGTGTTGTGGCCCATTGCCCGCACCAGAAGCCTACGCATTTCGTCTTATTAATAAGAGCACCGGTAGCATCACAGAAGTTATTAGTTAAAGTGAAGACATTGTCTATGCTTCGCTTATCAGCACAAAAAAAAGCAATATCATCGGCGTATGCTAACACCTTAACCTCTGTGGAGTAGAAATGATAACCTTCCACGGTAGGGTTTCTGAGTACGCTTAAGCACAAGGGTTCCAGATATAGAGAAAATAAAAGAGGGGATAAGGGGCATCCTTGTTTGACCGATGATTCTAGTCGAATTGGACTTGAAAGCGAACCATTGATTATAAGCCTCGTGGCACAGTTGCGGTAGCACATCTCAATACCCTTCAAGATTGTGGATCCTGGGTTTACGTGACGAAGAATATCGAAGAGGAAAGCGTGGGACACCCGGTCGAATGCCTTCGCCAAGTCTACTTGCACCATGGCAACTTGTCCAGCATGCAGAACGCAGGTTTCTATTACTGCACGTGCCACGTGTATGTTGGTTTGTATGCATCGCCTCTTAATTCCGCAGGTCTGGTGGTCACCAACAAGACTGGACGTAACAAACTGAAGTCTTTTTGTCAGAATTTTAGCGAAAATCTTATAGTCCACATTGCATAAAGTAATTGGCCGGTAGCTTTCAGCGTGAATGAGTTTATCTGGATCTTTACTCTTTGGAATCAAGACCGTGTGGCTGTTATAAAACGTAGGTGGCAAGGCTCCCACTTCATAAGCCTTCAAGAAGACCTCGAGTAAAAAAGGGCACAGTTGCTCTTTGTACTTCTTGTAAAATTCGGATGGGAGTCCATCAGGTCCTGGTGTTTTAGAGTTTGGTAGATGATCTACCGCCCATCGGACCTCTTCTAGCGTTAATGGTCCGCTAAGCAGGTCGCGTTGAAGCTGGTCAACCTGGGGCATCAAAGAAACCAAGGGCTTTGCTAATTGATTGTCTACGGATTGTTTGTGCCCAAAGAGGTTTTGGTAATGAAACTCAAACGTTTTTATAATGTCGTCTTCGTCTGTTGAGAGCGTCCCATTACAATTTAAAAGTTTAATTTTCTTTGAAAGTCCATTTCGCATCTCGTCGTCGATTGCGCGACGCGAAGGCGTCTCAGAGGATAGAAATCGTTGGCATCTAGACCGTACTAGTGCACCATGGTAACGGTTTTGTTCGTAACGCTGTATCTGACATTTAACGCGTGTAATTTCCTCCTGAAACAAACCGGGTGTTTCACACTCTAGCTCATAAAGAATGTGTAAATTTTTCAAAAGGGTAGATTCTTCTTTCTTTGCATGAAACGATGCAATGCACGCGTATTCAATTGCTTCGCTTTTAACCTCCTGCTTGAAAGAGTCCCATTGAGCAAAAATGCCGAATTTCTGATTTGTTGTTGCTTTGTTGAAACATTCGCGCACACGCTCTTCGAAATCTGTGTTCTCTAAAAGTCTCGTGTTAAATTTCCACAAAGCCCATTTTGGTTTTGCCTTACGTTGCGCGTCTGTTCCGATACGGACGCTCACAAGGCAATGATCTGAAAACGAAACTGGTTTCACGTCATATGCAGTCACATGTGAAAAAAGTGGACTTGATACGTAAATACGATCAAGCCTGGCATTACATGAAGCTTGGAGGTGGGTGTATCGGAAAGTAGTACTTTGAGAAGCTCCAACATCAAATAGGTGATATTCATATGTGAGAGTGTTGAGAGTGTCAACACTTCTGTCAGGTCGAGAAAGGGGTGTTGATCTATCGTTTATATTACAGACACAATTAAAGTCGCCGAACAAGATAATTTGTTTGTCGGTATCTAAGTATGGGGCAAGGTTTTCAAAGAAAGAGCATCGCTGTCGAACGTCGTTATGAGCATAAATACAAATTAATCGCCAGTGTGTGCCATGTAACGTGAAATCGCAACATATCAACCTTCCATCTTCATCGACGGCGTGTGAAAGTGACGTATATCCTAGCCTCTTCCTTAAAAACAAAAGGCACCCTCCCGACAACCCATCAGCATGACTAACACATACCTCATAATTTGAGAGGAAAGGGTCCAGTGCACGAGCCGTGTCCTCATCAGACGATATTTTTGTCTCCTGGACAGCAACAAAATCGATCTGTTCTTTTGAGAAGAGCCTATACAACTGCGATTGTCGTGCACGCGAACACAGTCCTCTGACGTTCATGGTAGCGAAGCTGAGGGGAGGAAATGCCAGAGAGTTGCTAGTTAGGGGGGCAGTGCATCGCCGTCTTTCCCCACATGGTCAGGCTGTGGGGTCTTGCTGTGTGGGTGTTCCCGTACCGTGGTCGGCTTGCGTTTCACGTCACCTCTCTCGTCGTTCTTGTCTTCTGAGTCACCTGCTATAGATGACTGGGACGTAGTCGTTGTTGAAGGAGCGGGTCGCTTGACGGGTGCTCCGCTGTACGGGGTGGGACGTTCTCGTCGAGGTAGCAGATGTTGGAGAGAAAGCTCCGGAGTCGTGTTTAAGGGAGGAAATTCGCTATTTGGCCAATCTTCCTTTGTTGCCTTGATTGTGTTTCCTTGCGTTACTGGACCTGGCCCTGCGTTAGGTGTCGTCTTCTCAGGGCTGACGGACTGGGACTGCTGTGTCGAAATTTCCAGCTCTGTTTTCGCTGTCAAGGAAGTGGGAGTGATGACCTCTCCTGTTGCGTCGACAACCTCGCTGATGTCCATGAGGTGCTCCTGGACAATGTCGTCAGTCGGGCCTCTTGATTGGCTAAGCTTGTCTGCGTAGGTAATCACACACTCACTCGTAGCGTGGCCATAACGGCGGCACTCCCCGCATCGTGGGGTTCTACACTCACGACGGATGTGACCTATGCGATTACATCGAAGGCATAGTGGAGGACGGCCCGGAACGAGCACCAAGCTTCGGCAGCCAAAGACTGTGAGCTGGTGTGGAAGTTGGCTTGCGTTCATCCCCTCCCGAAGCGTCAAGGTCACTTCTTTGTTGAGCGTCTCCATCTGTTCCATTCCGGCGCATCTCCACTTTTCTTTTACGATGGAACGAACTGTACCGAATGGTGCCAGCGCTTCCTCGATACGTTGACTTTCCATGTGGACGGGAAGCCATAATAGCTTCAGTTTTACGTCTCTGGTGTCCGGGTCGATAATCAGGCACCTGCGTCCCTTTACGCGCAGTTCAGCTTTGTTGACGAGTTTGGCCTTCGCATGTGCACTTGCGCAAGTCACCATCCATACGTGACTCATCTGGAATTGGCCTATCCCGATGATTTCCTGGCTATCGACCACGTCTCGTAAGGCGTCTCGGAAGTCCGGTGCTCTATATGGCCTCGCTGCCAGATCTCCGTGTAGAAATACCGAATTGAGGCTCAAATTACCTGTAGGTAGACGGGGTAGGACGGTCCGGTACTCTTCAGGTCGTCATTTCAGTGATACTGGCCGAAGCCTCAGCAGTTCCCCGGCCTGTGGCCGGTGTATTTTCACTGGAGAGCATCGAAACGCGACCGTTTCGAACGGCGTCTTCTTCTTTCTCCGGCCACTTCCTCCCTGCTAACTATCTTGACTGTCCTTCAGTCTTTTATACTGACCACTTGAGTGCGCAAACTTCTTGTCGTGTATCAGCACGTCAGTTCTTCGCAGTCGCTAGGTCAGTTGCGCGACGAGGCAAACCGCATAAAAGTGACGGGAACAAGCGGCCAAGCCGATGAGCGGCATTTCCTAGAAATTAAAAAACCGAGCGACGCGACGGGTGACCGTGAGAAATCGCCGTCGCTCGTCGCTGCCTCCGTCGATAGTCTCGTCACTCGCTAAATTGATTACATGCGGTTCAGCTTTTAAAACGAATGCGGTCGCCGTCGGCGAGAGAGTGCTTTCCCGCGACGACGGGGAGTACGACGGCAGCTGCACTTCTTTCGCGTGCTGCGCTACAAAAATGCATGCAAAATTAATACCGCGTGCAGCTCGCATCTTAATTTTTGTACTATACGCTGACGAATGCTCGCGTTTTTGGGGAAGAAATAAGCAAATTTAGAAAGACTCGTAGAATGCCAAAACAGTTTTTTTCCATTAGTCCTAAAGCTACATACACAATTAACAACGCACATCAACGGTTGTGACAGTGCACTGTCACGACCGAAGACAGCTCAATCAGAATCATTCAACCACCGAGCACACACAAACCGTGAAGAAGTTCTCAGTGTCAAGTAGGAGGAGGCAAAGAAAAGCTCCTTGGACGACGAAACCCAATCCAGTGACAGCGGCACCGGCTCGTTAGAACTATCCTCAGAGCAGTCCAGGTCCACGCACACACTCGCCCCGTCGAGCGCACGAACGTTAACTATGCACTCCAACACGGGAACACGAGAACTGCCCACGACACAAGGCAAAAACGGCAGGTTCACATCGGAGAAACTAGCGTCTTGCGAACTCCGACCACTCCGACTGGCCCCAACTTGCTTGTCGTACAATGTTGCCAAGCGTCTCTTGTGAAAGAAAAACATTAGTTTATAAAAATACAAAAATAAAAAAAAAAATGTAGAAAACGGAATGAACTTTTTTATTTGTTTTCGGAAACGTGTTTAGTGTGGTAAGTGGCTATTTTCATCCCGCTTAAAACCAAAACGAAAATATAAACGTCCACAAACGAATGCAAGCGAGAAGGAAGGTAAATAAGCCGCATGGTCATTGCATCAACAATGGCTGCTGCGCTCGCTGCAGCGCTGGCTTCCACGTCGTGCTGGTACGGAGGCTGCGATCGTTATAAAGTCAGCTCCAACCCTTAAACATGCCCCCTCATACAATATTTGACGCTACAATTGCGTGTAGATACCTCCCCCTGCAATCCGAAACAGCAAGTACGTCGCTAACGCTGGCAATCGGGTATGAAGCAAGCGCCGCCATCTTCTCCGCGCCTTTCCGGTAGTAAATAGCTAGTAAAAGGGTAGTAACGGTCAGAAAAAGGTAGTAATGGCTGCATTTGCTAGCTTTTTCCTACCTATCGCCCGTTTGAGGTAGTAAATAGTTAGTGAAAGGTAGTAACGGTCAGAAAAAGGTAGTAACTGCTGCAGTTACTAGCTTTTTACTAGCTTTTTTTTAAGAGTGTAGAGCTCAAATAAACGCCGTATGGATTACCTTCGCAACACGGTATGTACACTTTGTTATTAGTATTCCATTTTTATTCTGACACTAACTGCACCTCACTATAACAGTTCGTGGGTCGCAATGCCGGTCCAACCTTTCTTTGCCGGGTGTCACATCAGCATCGAGTTGCAATCGTAAAGGATCGGTCCCGAAGCGCTTATCAATTCGCGGTCCAACAGCGCGAATCCAGCACTTCGATCAAACGCGCGCGTCCACTCCGAGTGTGAACAGGTATTACGTGGCTCTTGCTGACACTCGTTGTTCAAACGTATCTTTTTTAACGTCGGCTCGCTCCTGCGTCTCTGAGGCCGCGAAAGACGCTGCGGCAATTTGTTTCCATCTACGTCGACCGCTTTGCAAACAACTGACACGGGCCGTCATTTACCAACGATGACAGTTGTGTTGACTTCGTAGCGATCGAGTTCGTAGCAGTCAACGGAGGCGGTTACGCATCCCGCCACCTTGGCATTCGGGCGTGTTTAAATCGTGTTAGCGTCGACATAAAACTGCACGGATTTTAACACATTTGACAAGTTTTGATTGATAACTTTTTAAGGTTTGTTATTTATTCAGGTTGTTAACTAGTTGTTAATGTTATGGTTGCTTTGTTGGCTTTTGTTTGTCTATCCATCATCACCTCTTGCGACAAAATGGCAGCACCCATCTGTTTTTGTCTCCGATTCCAGTCCAGCGAAGCCACACGGCCAACACGGCTCTGAGCGAAGCGAGCGAAGCTGCCTACACGTAACGTTGCTACACGTACTACAACCTCGTTGACGTACTAGCACCCTGATCCGGTGCCATTTTCAGCGGTCGTATGAGTATGGCGCGTTCTTCAGTCGCTTTCCCAAGCGGCGAACAAGCGCGTCCTAATGTCGATCAAACGCTGGGCTGTGAGTTTGTAAACATTAAAAAACAGTCGCAGGGCGCCTCCTCCGAATGGCCGGCATTCCGCACGCGCTTTTTGTCCAAGGACTTTTAGTTTTCCCCCTTTCAGCTCGCTCTCTGGTTTTGCCAGCTCCGCGTTTTATCCTGACGCGTCACGCATGGACTAGAGCACTATATAGCTCCTACGGAGCAGAGTAGCGCAATCCTTTGATCCGCGTGCTTTCGCCGACAACATGGCCGACAGAGCAGCTCGGCGCGAGTCACGTGGTACTCGGGGTTCCAGGAGGCGGCTTGCCCTATGGGAGAATACATGGAGATCGACGCAACACGGCTTATTAAAAAATAAACGCCGAGTTCACACTTTTCGAAACTAGTCTGTCGTGAAGTTGGTAAAGCACTAAACACTTTACCAAAGTCTTAATAATATCGGACGCGTGTGCAAATTTTGAGAAGGCAATTTCCATGGCAATGGCGTTTGAAGCAGACGATTTTTGCACGCAGCGGAGATGGGCTTTTGGGGTTGGCCGGAGCGGGTCACGTGAACGCTGTGACGTCGCCGCGTCGTCTGCTGCATGATGCCGCTCATGCAATTTTTAAAAAAAAATTACGTCCTTATTTGGCACACAACTCAGCACAAGTTATTCTAAAATGTTCCTTTATTATGTCACAAACTATTGTCGTTCCGTACATCTCCACAATATTGAAGAAACAACGATTTTCTCACGTTCCCCATGCATTTCTGACCGGAGTTGGAACCTCCGGGCGTTCGCCGCTAGTCGCCGAGAGACTGCGTTCTAGATTGCGCTACTCTGCTCCGAAGGAGCTATATAGTGCTCTAGCATGGACTAGCAGTTGCGACCTCGACATGCGCGTGGGCGCAGTCAGGAAAAGCCGTAGCTTTTCCTGACTTTTCTGTTGGGAGCGAGCGGTTGTCCGGGGCTTCAAGAATGGCAGGGAGGCGAGCCAAGGCAGGACCTCCTCAAAACGCAGGAATCGGGAAGGACCAGGGAGCAGGGGGGCTATGTAGGACAAATGTTTCGTTTCTCCTAAAAATAAACGGAAGTGACGATATCGAGTCTGATTGGTTAGAGGCTCAAATGACGAAAGTTCCCTCTTTCGTCGTTTGAACCTCTAACCAATCAGACAGAATATCGGCACTTCCGTTTCTTTTTAGGAGAAATGAAACATTTGTTGAACATAGCCCCCCAAGTCTCGTATAAATCTGTTTCTTTTCATATTGACAGGTTCAACTTGAGAACACTCGAGAACAATGATGAGAATAATCCCTGGAGAAGGGGAACAGGAGGGACAAGGGACAAACACAAATCTCCAAACACAGCTAGGTGACTGGTGAGCGACCGGTCGCTCACCAGTCACCTAGCTGTGTTTGCTCGCACAAAAACAACAACTCGCACAAAAACAATGTCTCATCACTACGCAGCTGAACTCTTCTAAATTGTCTGCAAAGCCCGACACAGGGCGTGATCACGACTTATGTTTCGTTAAAAATAAAGAAACAATTCAAGTGAGAAAAGATTGAAATATAATTTGGGGTTCTGCTCTATTATATAAATGAGAGTTTTATATAGCAGAGAGTCGAGGCATTTTCTTACGATCGTTTCTATAATCATTCCTTACTTTCTAGGCATTTCGGGGTAATCCGCCAAAGGTCCATGAGGCATAAAAATACTCCGTCAAGACATCAACCACCATTTGATCTGTTTCTTATCCATCAAGAGTTATCGAGTTGACCGGATATAGTAATTTATAACACAATTTAATTTTTAATGATTTAGGGGGGCACTCTCAATATTCATACGTCTTGCCCCGACAGAAACCAGAAGCAACAATGTGCCTTGTCCTCCATTTCAGAATAGACATGGCTGGAAGCAAGTTACCCATTGGGCTCATCATGCCCACCGAACATTGTAAGTTGGTTATAACTAAACTCGAGGAACTGGTCACCTTGTAATATGGCACTCGCCACTTCTTCCTTTGTTCTGTCCCTCTCCTATGCTTTGATCTTTGTCCGTGTTAGGTTGCAGATGCAACCTAACACCGACACCCTGTTGCAGGATAAGAATAGCTGGACTAGCTCTTTCCACTTTAGCAGAACAAACACTAGAGAGGAGGAAACCCCCATTCATGGCAAGCAGAGAGCTTTGTGAGAGGGACTTAATTGTCTTGCTATTCTCAACCTTTAGCAGACTTTAGTGTTTGTTTGTTTACACCGACTAATTTAACGAAACCTCAGAATGATTCATTCTACGGTGCCGTTGACCAGTAAACCAAGTTCTATGCTGAGCGTATCGTAATTTTACACCGAGATGCAACCAGGTGGAGAACCAAAGTTTTAAATTTCAAGCATGTGCAACTACCTAAACGAGTTAAAAGAAAAAAAAAATTATATTTTTATACTCGGAAGGGTTACCTTTGCCAAATTGAAAAAAAAGCATCATTACGTACTGCTGTGGCACATACACTGAAAAAGATCAATGGTAATGATGCGAGACAAGGCAGATTTTGCGTTCCCAAAGTCTGGCTGTTGTCAAAGAAACTCTAGAACAACACCAAAATGCTTTCTTGTTCATATGGAAGAGAAGGTTCATGGTTACACCTGACCATGCAGAAGTAACTTCTCTATGTTCCCGTGCATTCCTGTGCATGTTAATCTTTGAGACGTTTTCACCGTCTACTTACGACCTTGGGGAAGTGTAAAGCCTACAAAGTCGCTAAGCTACTGTGTGAGTCAAATGAATTGTCAACCCTTAACAAAATTAAAAAATTAAGATTACGCAAAAAAAAAAGAAAAATTAAGATGAATATTGACCGCGCGAGACACGATTTAGTTGGCAGTCACCTCCTTTCCACTTGTTTTCTCTCTCAGCATTTCGGGTGCGTGGAGGAGAGGTGGATCGGCTTCGTCTTCACGACCGAGAATGTCATTCTGAAATGCCCGGTGACATCGTGGACTTTGCACACAGAATTTCAAATAAATCTCTCGCCGTCAATATTGCTCTAAAAGCTTTTTTTTTTTTTTTTTCATGTCAAAAATAACTTTTTTACACGTTTGTCCCACCCAGATTGTTTAAAAAAAAAACATATTTTTTTTCTTTTCAGGGGCCCTTTAAGGCTGGTTCACACAGCAACGTTTTCTTACGTTACATATAAGTCACTAAAACATTTGTGTCTTGAATGTCACGTTCCAGGCTATCTGATTGAACTGGTAGCCATGCTTAGAATGAAGCACAGACTGTATGTAAGCTTTCGTAACAAAACACAAGAAAAAGGGGCTGTGTGAACTGACCTTGAGAGGTCCACGAAAGGCGGTCTTCTCATTGCTCTAACATTTTGTACGGGGGTGCCCGAAGACTGTGCATTTTGTGTATACAAATTTTAAAGAATTACCTCAGTAACCAGCACAAAATGAAGCGTGTGAATTCACTACTTACGGTGGCCGCTTGCCAAAAGGCGTCTGATTAGTCAATAAATTGAAACAAGTAGGAGCGACGTTGAAAAAACTGATCCCCAATAGTGGATAGCGATTTTAAGTCAAATGCGGTGCAGGCTTTTTTGATTTCGATTTTTGTAATTCTTAATGCACTCGCTACGAAAAAGATTTTTGTCGGGCTATTTCAGCTATATGCCAACTGCTGCCTCAATCTCACGTCTATTTGATCACCCAGACGTCTGACATTTGCAGATAGCCGCCGTAGGTAGTAGCAAGTTGGAACTCGTATCGTTTTACCCTTTATGCTGGTCAGCTCACTCTTTGGAATTTTGAAGTGCAAAATGAACCGTCTTTTGGCACCTCTGTACGAAATCTTAGCTCGGTGGTTTAAAAAACAAACATTTATCCCGTCCTTTCAAAGGACCAATGATTAACTTGACTCGCGCAGCAGTTTATCTGGTTTGCTCGGGTGACCACACAATTAAAACTTAGTGCTTCATGAATTGCTGTTATGTCTACCTACAACAATGCCACTCAGTTGCGCTTTGCGTCCCAGTGTGCGTGAGAATGCCTCCTTTTCAGCCGACGGACAAGCGGTCCAAGGGAACACCACGTGGCCAGTGATCGCCGGAGAGGACAAGTTTGGATGCTGCTTCTGCAGCCTCGCCACCGCCGACCCGCGTAAATTGGTCGGACACCTGACGGACCTCGCTTGCCAACCGTTTGAGAGGTTTGAGTGCCAGCCCTGCTCCAAGACCTTTCCCGACAGGTGTGCCTTCACGCGACACCAGAGGATGCATGCAGAGGGAAGACCGTTCAAGTGTCCGCTCTGTACTGCAGTGTTCCGCTTCAACCATGACCTGGCAGTTCACAAGGCAAAGCACGCTGGTGAAAAACCCTACAAGTGCACAATCTGTCCGAAGGTGTTCGCTCGAAGCTCAGACCTTGCGGACCACCTGCAGGCGCACACAGATGAAAAGCCTTACGGGTGCCTGGATTGCCCCGAGGCCTCCAAGAACCACACCAACCTGTGCCAGCATCTACGAACTCGCACGAGAAAGAAGCTTTACGGGGGACACCTGTGCCCTGTGTCAAGAACTAAGCCAAGCCACCTCATTGTTTACGGCCGTACCGGCACCGGTGATAAACCACACAAGTGCACAATCTGTCCGAAAGCATTCGCCGAGTTGTCGGCCCTCAACAACCACTTGCGGGTACACTCTAGGGAGGACGTTGGAAACTTTCGTCGAACTGTGGATTCGACTCCGACATCAAACTTCGAGGGCCGCTTGACTGGTTTGGCGAATTTTCAAACTTTTAGCAAAGTTCAACGTATGGACAGTGGTGCCCGAATTCTACACACGTAATTAAAGTATTACCAATATAAAAGCAAATTTTTGTATTTTTAATGCCTTGGTATTTTTTTATTGAAATAATAAAAGATATACTGAACAAATAATTCATTTTTCTTCTGCTAGGTAGTTGTAAAATTTTTGCGCATGTGCGCAGAAGTTCAGTCGCACTTCTTTTGAACTTCGAGTTGAAAGTCCGAAAACGTCGAACCTGGTAGAAGATGACTTCAGTCAAGATTGGTGAGTGTAGTTTCCTTTTTAAAATTATCATGAAGCCAACTAACCCCAAAAATCAAAACATCCCTGCACTACACACTAGGTAGATGGCGCACTAGGCCGCCCTAGGCCAGAGCCGTATATGTAGAGAGTTCGGTCAATGGGAGGCGCGGGCAGAGCCAGGGCGTGCGGCAGACTCGGAAAGAGGGCTTGGCATGCTCTCTTGACCAACCAGAAGCCGAAATGAATCCCCTAGCGGTGGTAGCGAGAAACAGTTCTGATCAAAGGTCTATGTTCGTTAATGATTTTAATAAGCGCGTAAGAGTGAAGTGTAGTAACTCTTTGTGGTTGCAAATAGGGTGCACGTGTCGTTTTGATCATGATCATGCAGAAAGATGTAAGAAACGAATGCGCCGCTCAACTCTGTTTTGCTCGGACAGAGTGTGACCGCTCGGATGGCAGATTCCCGGCCCTCGGCGCTTGTCGTAAGGATTATGTCGATCGTTCCGCTAGTCGCACTCTTCCACCATCATTTTGGATGAGCCTGATTAAAACATCACGTGTACCATATTTTCAGTCATCGAGAGTTACCCTAATGCAGTTATCAGGTTTGTTTTTCGCGACCACCGCCAGGGTATTATTTCCGGCTTCTGGTTGGTCACATTCGAATTTCTGAAGACGCCCTGGAACACGCCCAGCCCGCTTTCGGCCAATGGCGCCTCCTCATCTGTCTCCTATACTTCCCAACGAATGGCCAAACTCTCTACATATACGGCTCTGCCCTAGGCTATACGGCTCTGCCCTAGGCTAACGTCCCTGCATGGGCGTCGGCAGGATTTTGTCTTGGGGGGGGCAAACTGACAGCCCTTTTTGGGCGTGTGCGTCAAGGGGGAAAGGGGGGGGGGGGAGGCTGAATACGAAAGAGCTGAATACAGCTTGCAAGATGCGCATAGTTTTTATGAAATAATTATTTTAAAAAGTTCAATGCATCAGTAATTTAAAAGTAAAAATTTTGTTTCATCGATATGTAGAGGCACAGTAAAAAAAAAAGGAATTTAGTCTACGACGCGGCAAAACAACAAAACAGTCCACTTAGTCCACTTAGTAAAGTATTGGCATTATATATGTACCGTACACAATAAAATAGCAAGGCAGTGCACGTAAGTCACGCGCTCACATAATAAATTGTCGCAGCAAAAACCAATACCCTATTTTCATATTTAACAATATTTGACGTTTATACAAGTTTTTAAAAGCTACCCCAAGTTGGCCTATGTTCCAATTTACAACTCTAACTTTCTGCACAAAATTGTCTTCGCTCGTAATATTAATTCGAAGCATTTCCCAGATTGTGGTTCGTGGAAGACGCCTGAAAGCTGCGTTAGCTGTGTTGGAAAGCTAGCACGGCAGGGCTACCGCTGGAGGGTTAGTTGCAATTTTAACTTTCCGTATTTCCTCGACGCGGGTTCCCTTAGCTTGCCATGCTCGCTCTGTCTCATTTCAGAACTGGGGTAAAACTTTAGCCCTCTTATATTTATATTGGTTGTTATATATATGATCAAGCTCAGCTTTGCATGAATACTCCCACAGTTAAAGACGAGTCTGACATACCTGTGAGAGTCGAGGGAAAAGCCAATGTTCAGCTGGCTCTTAAAGCCGGAGAATGCTCAGGAGTGACGGAGACAGCAGGTACATCGATAGATTGCAGGTAATGACACAGCACTGAGGTCACGTGCTTCTTCGTTGCACAAGATGGATTGTCATTATCACTGTCAGCTTTCCGTTTAAAAAAAGCTTCTGATGTCCATTTTCACTCCTGACCCATATCAGCCCACGGTTATATAAAAGTGGGATTGGGTGCGGAATGTGGCCCTTTCAAGCAACTGGGCGAGGAAGAGAGAGCCAGCAACAGCAAAGTGTGCCACCCTGTCACAGATATTCGACGGTTTCACGTGTGTGAACACGATGGTGTCAACGAGGACGGTCCCACACGCCTCTCCCGCGTGAGTTATGGCCCGGGGGAGTATCCTCGTTGACATGGTGCGAACAGAGTTTCGCAGAACTGCATTGTCCAAAAGAGGACGCCTGGCCCTGATTTTGACCCCCCTCTTCTCCTTTCCCATGACCGCAACATGCTACGGGCGAAGGAGAAGAAAAACCCAAAGGCACATATACAAAACAGAGCACTGGCGTGAGCATTGGCGTAGACGGGGGTGGTTTGGGGGATCGAAACCTCCTCAAAATGCCAAAGTACCCCCCCCCCCCCCCTCCCTCTCTTCCTCTTGGGGCCCGCTCGCTCTACTCCTTACGCAGTCGGTTTTACGATGTGAACGGAGCGAAGGGGAAGCGCGGACAATCTTCACGTTTCTCCTTACGATGGACCGCGGAGGATGCTACGAGCCATCAGAGCCAATCTAATGCCGCATGAGCGTCACGTCACCTTTGAGATACACGCAGCGAAGCGCGTGGTCACGTGATATGTTCACATGCGCTGGATTGGCTGGTATGACTTGTAACGTCCGTTGCGGTCCACCGTAAGCTGAAACGGAGTATAGTAGCTACGCCGATTTGTTCTGTTGGGCTTTTTGGAAGAATCCCGCTATGTGTAGAAGACGCTCTGTTTTGGGGGCATTTTACTGACTTTCACTCGAATGCCTGTGAGGACTGCGGTGTTCTCGGAAGTAAATGCCCCTCCCTATGTTTTTTTTGTTTTTTTTTTGCCAGCTGGGCGCGGTTGATCGCAACTGACCGAGGGGAGACCTTATTCTTTTTTGTGTTTATTGCTGAAGGATCCAAGGAGACAAAAGTGCGTGGATTTTATTTTTAGGATTGCTTTCGGTTTCTCCGCTTGCTGCAAAAGCTATGGCGCGACGTCATTCGATCCCCCGTACCCGAGAGAGCTGGGGAAGGGAGGGGGGTGGGGGGGGGGGGGGGAGGGGGTGGGGGGGGGGGGAGGGGGGAGGCACACTGGCTTGGGGGGGGCAACTGCCCCTTTTGCACCCCCCTGCCGACGCCCATGCGTCCCTGGATATTTTTTCGGTGAAAAAACATCGAGGGACTTTACCCTAGGCCAGAGCCATATATTGAGAGAGTTTGGCCATACATTGGTTTGAATAGGCGAGCATCTCGGGGCCAACCACAGGCCGCGAAACAGCCCCTAGCGGTGGTCGTGTGCTCTAAATTTGTGACACGACTATACTTCGTTTCACCTTATGTGCGAGCGAAGGCAAAACTGGAAGCGCGAGCACGGAAGCTCCGTGCGTTCAGGCTTTGCTCGAGCGCGCGAGCTGGGGAGAAATGCAAAAAGCGCTGGTCTCGCGCTTCTAGCTTTGGCTTCGCTCGCAGATGAAGTGAAACGAAGTATAATTTGAGCCGTGCCGAGCGGAACTCCGCGTCTCAAGACGCTCGCGCACCCCACCCTTTGCACTGCTTTCTTTCAGCCTGTCTCAGGACGCTGTTCTAGCAGTGCAGACAAAGGCATGGGCACGAGCGCGTGGCTTTGGAAAGTGCCTCCTATGCACGAGGTCTCGTACAAACAAAAGCGTTTCGCTGAGCTAGGCTCACGCGCCTGTGCCTTTGTCTTCACTGCAGACATTTGTGAGATGGAGTAGAGGTCTCCTGATTGGTCGACGCTGTGTCGGCTGTGTCACAAATTTAGTTTACGCTCTAAGCGTGGGGGGAATATTCGGCGCTGGCGGCGGCCTTTGCTCCGCCTATTGGCCAAACTCTCCCAATACACGGCTCTGCCCTAGGCCAGTCTCTGCCCTAGGCCAGAGCCGTAGGCCGCCCAGTTTAATGGAGTTTATTTTTCTTCTTAAACAATGTATTTTTTTTCTATTGCTATTGCATGTGTAATTTATTAAATTTTCTGGTTAATAGTTTTCTTTTAATGTTTTTTTTTTTTTTTAATTACTGTGTTATTAATGTTATGCTGCTTTTGTCAGTCTATCCGTCATCTCGCGTTGCGAGAAAATGGCGGCGCCCTATGATTTTGTTTCTGTAGTCGCACCTCTCAATGTTCGATTCTATCGTTGCTTTTTTTTTTTTTGTTGTAAATACTCGATTTACCATGCATTCAAACCAAAATGCTGCGAGCGATTTGCGACTAAGAACGTACGTGCCCATCGTTCCGGCGAAGCTACCTACAAGTACGAACATATTGTCCTGAACACTGCCTGCACGGTACGAGCGCGCTTGCTTGGCAGGAACGCCGAGAACTCGGAGCTTGTAGCTTCTCCAGGAACAAGATTTTGACCGGTGCCATTTTCAGCGTTCGTGAGTATGCCGTGCTCTTTACCTGCTTTCCGGAACAAGCAGCATGCGCCTGTTGGGCTGTGATTCTGTGAATATTAGAACGGTCGCTGGGCGTCTTCGAATGCCCGCTTTCCAGCGAGCGCTCGTTGCCTTCGTTCATTGCGGAGGGCAGGGAGGAGTTTCAGTCCTTCCTCCAGCGCGAGCTTCCTGCCTTCGAAAACGCTCGGAAGTTTCGTGAGCTTCGAGCATGCACGCGCAGCACTGAAAGGATCAAAAGGGCCGGGCGTCTCTTTGGAGCGCCCAGCGCTCGAAAGATGCGATCGTTGCATTTCTTCGTGTGTTGGTTGCGCGCAAAGGAGCATTATCGAAGCTAGGAAACTCACGCTAGGGGCGTGACAGCTGAAAATTTGAACTATGCTGTACGCAGTACGTATTGCACCGGGGAGGGAGGAAGGGAAGGAAGGAAGGAGGAGGAGGAGGGAGGGAGGGAGGGAGGGAGGGAGGGAGGTGGAGGAGAGTGGAGGAGGGCCCAAGGCATTGCTTAAAAAGACACTAAAAGAAAAAAATTTCCTTTTTAAAAAAATGTTAATGCGACACCTTTTTTTCCCCCACGAACTAGAATTTTTTTTGTGCATTATTAATGTTGGATTCAATTTATGTGGAGGTCCCGGCCCGCTCTGAGCCCTGCCCATTTCTACTGGATTGGCTTGGCTGCTCGGTCAAACATGCTCGGACACCTAGTGTCTCCCCTTCGTGACATCCAATATAGTCTGGCATCGTGCAAGTCGTGCGAGCAGATGCGCGTGTGGCAGCCTCTGGCATCGTCTGCTGTTCCACCACCGTCTATCATTGTCTGCAATGCCCAGACGTGGACAAGAAAGCTGCGCGTTGGCGTCCGTTTTCGGCTTCATCCGTCTGCCATTCAGCACCCATCTAAAAACTTCTTCAACGCTCGCAAGACGCGATTATGAAAGCGGCGTTCTAGCGTTCCATCATGCACAAGCCGCGGTCCAATACGAGCGTCTGTCAGCGTCTGTCGATGTGCGGTAAAAAAGCGACCAAGAGGACTAAAAAAATGTCAGCAAAATAAATATGCAGTCTTTCCAGATTTTTTGTTCCTGTTATATTTTCGCATGGCATCCGCGAGCAAGGTGGGTGGGTTTCATGACTCAGAATTAAAATGCGACCTGAAAATATTCACTTTGGGAGGCCAGGTGTAGTGCAAAACTTGAGCTACTTGCCTTTCGAATTGAATTGACGAGAGCAAATCTCTCCAAACTTGATGCGAACTGAACGTCTGATTGCTTCCAGGCAAATGGTTTGCACACTCTTTTCTGTGTAGGTATCTTTTCTATACTGAAATCATTGTTGCAATCACCACGGTTCCACAATTCACGGAGCAGCGGCACCGCTTTTACGGGAACCAACATCCTCATTCATCATCAGCATGCGCAAATGAGCAAATCGAGCTAGATCGAGCTACATAGTTTACGTGGGACGCTAGGCTTAGGCCAGTCCCACTTTAAAAACAAGCACCTGCACAGTGCTTCCAAAGGCGCATACTTGCGACAGCTGTTTATTGCAAACTACGTCGGTTGAGGAGGTCTTCCTCTAAACACCTCGGTGAACTCCAAACGACTCGCAGTCATGAAAAGTAGACAAGCTCGACCAGCAGTGCGCGTTGAGCACTCCGCTGATGCCGGCAGCCATGTTCGTTATCGTTTCACACTAATGTGGAAAAGGCAATCTTTGGATACTTTTGAAGATAATGATGACTTTATCTAGATTATTTGTATCTCAAACATAAAAATAATGTGGATAAAAATACTACTACAGCATGGAGAAACAATTTTACAACGAACAATCCAGATGTCAATCATCTCTCCATCCAATGAGATCAAAGAGATGGAACGTAGTTAACTGCGTTCCTGGGCGGGGCCAAGGGTGGGCTACCTCCACCTAAATTAAATCTAACTTACAAAAACCTGCAAAATAACTTTCAGCCTTTCCACTCTGGGGAAGAAGGAAGGCCAGCGAAGCTGTACTATGGTGGGAATGAAGTAATGGCCGGCCGCAAGTCGGCAAGCCAGAGTGAAAAGGCTGGAAAGGTAGCCGTAATGGGAAGGTAGCCGTTTTTGGCAACCAGACAACCGGCAAGCCGGTTGTCTGGTTGCCAAAAAAATTAATTTTACGCAAAACGAACAAACTTTTAGAGCAACGTTGACGGCGATAGATTTTTTTTAAATTTTCCACGCAAAGTCCATGACGTTACGGAATGGTCATACACTCTTTCCACCTCATCGAGATGGTCATACGCTCTCTCCACCTCAGCGTGATGGCCAAGCCAATCCACCTCTCCCCGACGTGCCCGAACTGCAGAGAGAGAAAACAAGTGGAAAGGAGGTGACTACCGTTCAATCGGCGCACTATGGCCTATGTTGCTGCTGCGCCAGAAAACTCCAAATTCATTCACCATTCAATCGTGTCTCGCGCCATCAAAATTGCTATAAAAAATCTTTTTTTTTTTTCGCGCAAAACTTATTTCTTGACACGCGTGTCTCAACCAGGTTGTTTAAAAAGAAAATATTTCTTTCTTTTCAAAAGCCCTTTTAATATTGCTTTTTTTTTTATTTTTACATGAAAAATATGTGTCCCATTTAGGCACTTTAAAAAAACATTTCTTTCATTTCAGTGTCTCTAGAGCTCGGGTAAGAACGCCGCAGTGAATCCTGCGCTGGCTTTAGTAAGTGCGTAATCAAATCTGGAAGCTACTAAAAGCTAGCGCACGGTTCACTCGCGCATGTTTACTCAATCCTCGCCCCCCCCCCCCCCTCCCCCTCCCCTCCCTCTCTCCTTGTAAACCAGGCAAGACGCAAAATTATTCTGCATTCGAGCGTATAGCCATTTCCGGTCACTGTGCACTATGTAATGCATGTAGCATTAGTACTCTTTATTTAAAACGTGGATATTTTGCCGGCAGTTGTCTCTTATTGGCTGGCTATAATCACGTAACTATGCCAACAAAATAGATCTGAAAAAAAAAAAGAAAAAAGAATGCTAACGGCTTTATGCACCTGTTTCACAACCTAAACTCTGACACTGTGTGTGCATACACCATGCACTGCATAGCTTTTTGTATAGCTTTTTGTTTATTTATTTTTTTTTTTTTTACGAGAGTTTGTAGATGTAGAGTTTAAATTGGGTTACAACAGACCTTGAGATTTCAGTCTGTTGTAAGAGGAGTATGCTGTGTGCAGATATGAAGTTGAACTAATGGTACAGGTAGGAAAACTAACTGAACTTCAGAAACCAGTATGTTGTATCCAAATGTCTGTTGTAACGAGTTTAAAAGTGTACCAAATTTGTGCAAGCAGCGCATGGGGTACTCACTGGCGCTCTGCAGGAAATAAACGAGCGTAAACGCTGGAGACGGCGGCTTCGAAAGCAAGAGCAACTCTAAAAACACCTAAAGCCTGTAATGTTTGACACTGAAGCAACATAAACTAAGCCCCCCCCCCCCCCCCCCCTCCCCTCCCCTCTCTTTTGCCCTGTAAACCAGGCGAGGCAACAGCATACGCAAGAGAGTGCCGGCGCACGCGATTGCAGTGACAACATTTTTGTGACAGTGCGCTCAAAAATAGAGTGCTTGTGCCCGTTGCCAATTAAAGATGTGCTCACACACTCCTCTCTTCCGAAATGCCAGTGTACGGCGGCCAGATGTCTTGTACGTAGCCAGCCAATGAGAAGACACTGCCGGCAATTTGTTTTTCCGCACTTCTATATTGGCGTTTGGCAATATATCCACCACCTTTCATTTAATGATCGCCAACATATATTACAAAAAAGAAAACAAGGTATTCATCAGTCTTTCTAGTTACTATGTTTTTATTTAGGTAAAAGAAGAAAATCCGAAAAGTTTTCCCACTGCGGACAAGTGGTTTCTGATTTGCTCTGATGACACGCGCAGTTGATGCAGTGTTGCGAAGTTAGCCACTAATTCTCCTTCTCTCTGTTTCCGGATGTCAAATTGCACTCTTTCAAAGGTTATGTTGCGTCTTGGAAAAAAAATGTAGGCTTTGCAGCGAGCCATCACGACTTCAGACTGTTCGGTGTTCTCGAAACTTCACTTGAAAGTGTTGAAGATGTCTCCTGCTTGTGTTCCCAAGCCTGTCGACTTGCACTTGAAAGGATTAAAGGGACACTGACAGGGTATTTATGCGTTGCCAAGGTTCTTATTTGTACATGACATATGAGAGCCCAACTACCCAGAACACAATTTGCGGCTCGAAATTCATTTTGTTTCTGCCCGAAAACTGCCGATCGAGAACTGGCTGGTTTGAGTCGCGCTCACTCTCTTCTACGGGGTCATGTGCCGTTTCCTATGGTTTAGACACAACCGCCAAAGATAATCAAAGTGATGGGTCATCGAAGGCACACACTCAATATTAAAAATAGAAAAAAAATATGATACCTATTTTTTGTGGCTTCTAAAAAACTGCAATACATTGATTGAAAAAAAAAAAAGTTGCACAGCCACGTGACTTTTGGCAACACACTCCTCTATATTTCCTCTTTTTCCCCAGTCCAGTTTCGGTTTCGAGCTGTTGTGTTTTTTTACGTTATGAAAAATGGCCGTAGCAAAATATTGATTGGGTGGTCTTCTGACATCATAATGAATTTCCTAAAAAAAAAAAAAAAAATTTGGGGGGTGTCAGTGTTTTTTTAAAGCCCTTTGATAAAATTCACGTCTCTTATTTCTTACAAGTACCAACAGCCATTTTTGTGCGAGTGCTCGAGATACATGCCACGAGCAATTTCTCAGCCAACGTTCGCTTCTAAGGGCCGCTCATTTCTGTGCTGCACGGCCATTTGCTTTTAAGGACCACTCGAAGCACGGACCTTGTGCATTTGTGCATTGGGCGCTACTTGCAGGGCAAACACAAACACGTCAAAGGGCTTTGGTGACTCGCAGATTGGAGCACATTGAGCAAAAGCTCGCACTGCAGAACCCAGGGATCCTGGGTTCCAACCCCACCCGTATTCATTTCGATTTTGGTGAGTGCATCATACCAGCGTATATCTGTGTAATCACAGCTGCATGGGGTGCAATAAATTATTCCTAGCTAGCTGTCGTACCGCACCGGCTAAAGTTCTCATCTACAGCAAAAACGCGTACTAGACGCCCATTGGCACTGGATAACTTCCCACTGTCTAAACATACACACTATGCAATTACTTTTTACTTGCACCTCACCTGGCTTTTACATGCGATCCGGAGAATGTGTGATACCGAAGAAAATGTTTCTTCGTGTGGGCCATTCATCTAGAATGGTGAACGCAATGGCTAGAGCGAAGCATTTGAAACATACTCATTGCATTCTCGATGTTTGATTGTGCACCTTGATCGTGAGAGGAAGAAGCCAACGACTCCTGGAAAATAACGAGAGGTAAACTACTACCATACACGGATGACCGTGTCTCATCACTTAGCAGCGGCGTTCCTCTGAATCTCAACTACAGTGTACTCTGAACCTATGCCTGCAAAGCCCGACAGAGAGCAAGATCACGACCCATGTTTTTGTTACATACAAAGACTGGTTATATTCCCATTTCTTACTTCCTAGGCTTTTTGGGGGCACCTACCATAGATCTGTCAGGCATTAAAACCCTCCGCCCAGACATCATCTACCATTTGATGTGTTTCTTACCCATCAAGAGTTATTGAGTTGGCCAGGTTGAGTAATTTATACCATGGTTTAATTTTTAACGGTTTCTGATTTTCGTACGTCTTGCCTTGACAGGAACCAGAAGTGACGATGTACTCCGTTCTCCAGTTCAGAATGGACATGGCTGGAAGCGAGTTACCCATTGAGCTCATCATGCCCACCGAGCATTGTAAGTTGGTCGTCACTAAACTTAAGTAATGGTCACCTTTAAATGCAGCACCCTCCGCTTGTTCCTTTGTTCTGTCCCCCTCCTACGCTTTGATCTTTGTCACACGAAACTCTGTTAGGTTGCACATGGTACTCTGCGCGATTGATCGAGGCACCTTTTAATTCTGTGCTTTGGGCTTCCCTGGTAACCTACAATACATTCTTTTGAGCTGGGCAAGCTCCTCCCACAAAGCCCTCCACTTTTTCCACTTTAGCAGAGCAAACGCTAGAGAGGAAGAAAGTGGAGAAGAGGAAACCGTACGGCAAGCAGAGAGCTTTGTGAGAGGGGCTTAATTGTCCTGCTGTTCTTAACCTGCAAAAGACTTTAGTGATCATTTGTTTACACCGAGAGACCAATTCAACCAAACCTTGGAGTGATCCATCCTGTAATGCCATTTACCAATAAACCGAGTTCTTTTTTGAGCGCGTTGTAACTTTCCACAAAAACGCAACTACACGGAGAAGCTGTGTTTTAAATTTTAAGTGTGTGCGTTTACCCGGATGAATTGAAAGTAGAAATCATTATATTCCCATGCACAGGGGTTGCCTGTGTTAAAAATGAAAAAAAGCATCATTATGGACTGTCGTGGGAAATGCTCCGAAATATTGATCGCAATGCAGTAAAACGAGGCTGAATTCACTACCTGCAGTAGTCGTCTGCGCAACAGCCGGCAGGTGTAAGTAGGCAAGAACAAGGGCACAGACAGTGATCTCTGATGGCAGACAATGTTTTGGAGGCAAATGCAGTGCTGGGTGTCTCTGTGTAGTTCATGATTTTGTTATTTTTACTAACAAAATACTGAATGGGCACTACACCTACAAGAAAGATATTTTGTCCGGCTATTTGAGCCATATGCATCAAGAGTTGCTGCCATCTGTTGGCCGTTGCGTCGCCCAGGCGTCTTACATTTGCAGACAGCCGTTCGAGTGTACACTGAAACGGCCGGTAAAAAATTTTTATAGCTTGACAGCCGTAAAAACACTTAACCTATGTTACGAGTTCTTCCTCTTAACTTAGGTAAGTTCATTAGTTAAAATTTTGATGACCGATATGCGCCCTGTTTGGCCACCTCTTTACAAAGTCTTAGCTGGTTGTGAAAGAAACCTATTTATCTGGTCCCTTCAAAGGGCCAACGATCCATTTGACTCAGGTGGTAGTTTATGCTGTTTGTTTGGTTGACTGCACAATTAATATCTTTATGCTTTATGAATTGCTTCTATGTTGTCTACTTACAACTAGGGATGTCACGAACCTGTCCAGGATCGAGTTTGACAAAGTTTGATTCTTTAACTTCCGCAATGTTCAACAAAAGTTCAGCTGAAGCTGTACTTTTGTGCTCATACGCAAACATTTGAAATTGATTTGACACCATCTGGCAGAGAAAAAGTGGAATATTTGTTGGGTGTATTACATCACTGGTTCACATTATTGACTGACAAAAGCATTAGAAGTACGTACCTAATTTTGCTTTTATATCGTATAAACATTGGCATTCATTTTATAAAATAAAAAATAGGATAATTATGTTTCCCAAACTTCGAAATCATTGTGAAGAAGCCGGGCAGCACTGTCCATAAGTTGAAGTTCGTCAAACTTTACGAAAAAGTTTGGAGGTTCGACAAAAGTTTGTGACATCCCTACCTACAACAATGCTGGTCAGTTGCGCTTCGCGTCATGACGCTCATGGGAATGCCTCCTTTTCAGGTGACGGACAAGCGATTCAAGGGAACACCGAGTGCCCAGTGATCTGCAAAGAGGACAAGTTCGGGTGCTGCTTCTGCAGCTTCGTCACCGGAGACCCGCGTAAACAAGTCGATCACCTGACAAGCCTTACTTGCCGATCTTTCGAGTGCCCGCTCTGCCTCAGGTCCTTCCTCGACAGGTGCACTCTCACGCGACACGAGAGGATGCACGCAGAAGGAACGCCTTTCAAGTGTCCGCTCTGTCCCGCAGCGTTTCGTTCGAACCACAACCTGGCAATTCACGCGCGATATCACTCTGTCGATAAACCGTACAAGTGCCCGCACTGTTCCGAGGCCTTCAAGCAGCACGAGGACCTGAGCAGGCACCTGCGAACTCACACGGTAGAGAGGCCTCACAAGTGCGACCAGTGCCTCGCATCGTTTGGATCGCGCTGCCAGCTGAAAGCCCACGTCCGTACCCACACTGGCGAAAAACCTTACAGATGCACAATCTGTCCAAAGGCATTTGCCCAGTACACCTCTCTCGCGAGACACTTGCGGTCGCATTCAGGCGAAAGGCCTTACAAGTGCGTCCACTGCTCCAAGGCTTACAGGGACCACAATGGCTTGAAACAACACCAACTAACTCACACTGGAGAGAGGCCTTACAGGTGCGACCAATGCCCTGCGGCCTTGACCACTCGGTACCACCTGAATGCCCACATTCGTACTCACACTGGCGAAAAACCTTACAAGTGCACAGTTTGTCCGAAGGCATTCGGCCAAAGCTCGGCCCTCAACGCCCACTTGCGGATGCACTCGAACGAAAAACCTTACAAGTGCCCGCACTGTTCCAAGGCCTTCAAGCACCTCAGTAGCCTGCGCCATCACCTGCAAACTCACGTGGGAAAGGAGCCCTACAGATGCGAGCAATGTCCCAAGGCTTTCAGTTTAAGAAAGGATCTCTCTAGGCACGAGCAAACGCACGAGGGAGGTCGTGTCACTTCTGGCGGTATCGCCCCAACGGAGCAACCGACTCGGACCGACTCGGATGGACTTAAACAGTGCGTCGTATTGAATCTGATTGCTCAGTAGCACCATTTTTTGCGGGGAAAATAAATTATCATAATCTAATCCCTGAGACATGGAGAAATAAAATAAGAAACAAGATTATACCTGAGCATCTTTTTTATATTTTTTATTTCAGATTGAAGGCCGACACCATCACTGTTTGGAGCCGATCATGTGGAGGTTGCTTTGTAAGAGTGTGTGTCCTTAAGTTGAAGCTTCTCCCACTTTCTAAGCTTTGCAAAGCTTTAATAGGTATGTGGCCAAACTCAGACTTCAATATTGTCCCTGTTTTTGTGTGGGTCTGACTTTACCTCTCTTTTCTCAGAAGCTCTTAATCCAGATGGATGCTTTGCCATCTGGATTTGTTATCAGAAAATATTGAAAGAAAAACCAGGTTAGAAAAGAAACAATTTTTTCATAGTCCCGCATCATGTCAAAGTATGATCATATGGGTTGTTGGGAGGCTTTTAATAGGAAACAAACGGGAGAAAATCATTCAGACTTTGCTCTCATTTTTTGCTTTGTCCAATCAAATGTTGAATAGCCTACAAAATCGTTATGGAAGGTTTTTTGTTTTTTTTCACTTTAACAGGAAGTTGTTTATGGAAAAAAGTTGGGACATCTGAAATCTGATGGTTTTCTGAAAATAAATAAAAACTTTTTTTCTCAATATTTTTGGATAAGAAATGCATTCTGTGCTATTGACAGCACACAAAACTGATTATTTTTATATCCATATCAGGTGTTTTGGATCTATTTGGCTCGCACAATGCACCTTCACAGGAATTAGTAAAACGTATAGGTGTGCAAATGGTGAAATTTCAACTTGAACTGAATTTAAATCGAATAGTGGCCAAAAAGTCTAATGTTGAATTCAATACGACTACCAAAAATTTTATTCGCAATGTTCACAACACTAAAAAAAGCTGCTTAGATGAGAAAGAAAAACGAACAAAGCCTATGTGTTTATTTCTCTGCATGGCAAGAAAGGCTAGCATGAATAAAAACTGTGTTAATGACCACACTTTAACGAGAATTCTAGACAGCTGACAAATATGTCCACTTATCCATGTGTAGGTACATTCATTTATCCAGCAGCATGCCGGATAAATGAATGTATATGGCTGAACTGTGGAATTTAGGGTCAATATTTGAATATGGTAATGTCTTGCACTACCTAGCCCTGGCACCTCAACACCACAAGAAGAGGCATGTTGGAGGAATGAGCAGGGGGGGCTATGTTCGACAAATGTTTCGTTTCTCCTAAAAAGAAACGGAAGTGACGATATTGCGTCTGATTGGCTAGAGGCTCAAATGGCGAAAGAGGGAATTGTCGTCATTTGAGCCTCTAACCAGTCAGATGCGATATAGTCACTTCCGTTTCTTTTTAGGAAAAGCGAAACATTTGTCGAACATAGCACCCCAGGTTCAAGTATTTGCCAGCAGTACTGATATTTGATGCATCGAATTACTCGAAGAACCGAATACGTAGAATCCGAAAGTCGAAGTCAATTATTCAGACAGTCATTAATCAATTCGAATTCGAATACTTGCACACCCCTAGTACGAAGGTATGGACGTGTCCTTGTAAAAGATTATTCTGGTCCCTAATCGCCCTCTTAAGGCCCGTTCACACTCTTGCGACCAAGTACGACTGAGAGAGACGAGATCTCTTAAAACTTCTTAAATTTTTTTAGAACGAGGGAACACACTGGCATTGTGGCGCCATCTATGCGGTGACCCTGGAACTGCATTTCACAAGAGCGAAGGTTTTGCGGGATTTCCGAGGTCAAATGTGCGTAATACCCATAGAAAGGCTCGTTTATAACATTGACAAAAGTTTTTCAAGCCACGAAAGAAAGAATAATGCGCGAGAGAAATAAAAAAATATGCCGGACCGCCGAGTTTACACTGCTACCCAATAGATGGTGCCAGTGTGTCCTCTGGTTTAAGAAGTTTTAAGGAACCCAGGTTTAAAGGGGCCCTGCAAGGACTTTTTTACTGGTTTTTAATTTGCACCGAACCTGAGCGCACTGAACGTAGTAACTTAGTGAAACTTTTCTTTTCTCGAAATTCGCTTTATTTTAAAAGTTATAGGCGAATTAAAATTACAAAAACAAGCAAAAAATAACCTCCCTCATGACGTTCTTGGTTGCTTGAGTGGCCGTGAACTAGAGGAGGGGTAGTGGGCTCACCGCGAGCGCTCACGGCTGCTGCACTCCGTGTCGACGGCGCGAGAGGGCGCCACTAAAACATATTCTGGATAGGCTGTATGCAGCGGGCAGCCAGAGCGGCTCTCATTGCATTTGCTGCGCGATTAAACACTAATTCGGCATGACACTTCATTGGCCACAAACGACAGCAAACACGGGGTAAAGATCAGTTCAGAATGGGAGCCACTTCGCGCTGCCATACCGCGAAACGGCCAAACCGCAAGACAAGGCTTCTCGCCGAAGGCCTTCGGAACGCTCGGAGCCGGTCGGATCCTCCTGTCCATACGACCGCAGCGCCGCCGCGTACATCCGGGACCTTTCCGTGTCGGCGCCTGATCCCACTACTCCTTTCTAGTATGCGTCGCCTTTTTCACCGCTTGGTGGCGGGTATGTCGACGGGTCATTTCTTGTTTCCGTACTTTATAAACTGCATTTGTTTCTTTTCTGATCTAAAATACTGAACAAAAACTACTGTTATAAATAATTTAAACGGTTCGCGCCACTTATATTTTGTATTTCGACTAAA
Organism: Ixodes persulcatus; assembly: GCA_013358835.2. Taxonomy (NCBI): domain Eukaryota; kingdom Metazoa; phylum Arthropoda; class Arachnida; order Ixodida; family Ixodidae; genus Ixodes; species Ixodes persulcatus. Next base: position 113,360 of record JABSTQ010009834.1, on the reverse strand, counting down.
AAGAAGCTTTTAGCGGCTTTGACCAGTAGTAATCCCAGGACCAAAGACGTCACATTTTGCGCGCTTTCGGTACCACGGGTCGCCCTCGTCGATGGAGGAGGTTTCCGCGTCGTCCGGTTAAAATATGACGCACTGATATTTAGTTACTCTCTCCGTGCCCGCTGGCTTGTCCGAACTTCAAGAGACGTGGAAACTGCAAAAACGGTAGACGCTTAAATATGATTGCAGGGCCCCTTTAAGAGGTCGCAAGAGTGTGAACGGGCCTTTAATCTGGGTGTGTGGTACAACCACACACCCACATTAGGAGGGTGATTAGAAGGAACAGAGGCTGAAGAAGGAACAAGTTGGAGTACAGTAGCTGTAGCTGAAGATATGTGCAGATGACAAGGCCACAGGGGCCTGTGCATTCAGGACGTTGGTGCAAGTCGTGACAAACGTACGGGACCGGTCACCGGTCACCGGTACGGTATGCATGTTTGACCACTTGGCGCTAAAACACACTTGGCTGATGGCGCTACTAGCAGCCTAACTCAAAATGCTTAGATCATTTATTTTTTCCAGAGGCTCCGAGTTCCTCCACCAAGTGCAGCGTTTGTATTTTTTATTAATATTTAACATACTGTTTTAAGTTGTGTTAATCCTTGAGAATTTGTAATTTATTTGTTTTATATTTGTTGTTAATTTTATCAATTTTATCGTCTATCCGTGGTGACTCTCTGACTCTCTTGTGAAAATGGCAGCGCCCATATGTTTTGAGCTCGGTGAGCTAAGCGTGTTTGGCAGCGCATTAAACTGAAAATGTGGCAGGCGTGTTGTGAGTAAGAACAAGAACATAGCTGCCTATCGTTCCGGCTAGTCCCGGCGACGCTACAGGTACGAACGGTACGAGCATGTTGCCCTGAACTGCCCTGACGCCAACACCCTGCTTGGTGGTTGAGCCCGGAGTCCCCTCTTGTAGCTCCTCCAGAAACGGGATTTTGACCGGCGCTATTTCGAGTATTCGTGAGTAAGAACCGTGCTTTATTCGTTTTCCGAAGCGACGACCGTGCGCATGCTGAACTGTGAAGATCGGTCGCAGGGTGTCTCCTTGGAATGCCCGGCTTCCTGCGCGCGCTCGGAGCTCCTCGGTAAAGAGCTTTCGCTGGAACTGGGGCAACTACAGGACTTCCTACGGTAGGACCAGAACGGCAGGGAGATATCTTAGTTGTCCCGCTTCCAGCGCGAGCGTCCAAGCTTCGATAACACTTTGTCGTCTCATGAGCTTAGAGCCGCTGAAGATGAACGCGCGCGTACTGGAGTATGTATGTACGAGCACTATAAAAAGACGTTTTGCCGTTTTCATCCTGTGAGTTGCATGCTGGAGGCCCGGCATTTTGAAGACGCGCACTGTTGTTCTCACTCTGCCAGTGGCTATGCGGAGAGCAAGTCGTCTGCTTCTTGCGCAAAAGTTGCGGGTACGTCAGAAAGACGCCGAGCACCGATTGGCTCGGTAACCGGACAAAAACTCACCGGACAAAAGCTCACCGGACAGAAGCTCACCGGAGGAAAGCTCACCCGTTTTTTCCCAGACCCGGACAAAAGCTCACCTCGTTTATTTTTGCTACCCAGGCGAAACACGGGCTGGGATAAAGTACGGACGCGATGGATATTGCACCATTTTTTAGGAGAACTGGTACCCCATCCCATGCAAAGGTGTCGACAGATACGCCATAGCAGGCAGAGAAGAGTGACCGCAGAAGCGAAGTCACCCTTCGATGACCTCGCTTTTTCGTTGTGCTTATGTCACGCTCAACGCGCACATAAAGGTTAAACACAATGTCTCTTCATTAGTAATGCATGGGTTTTCTTGGGGTTCAGGGTAATATTTGAAGTGAATGTTAAGGAAAATTAAATTCTTTCCGTCAACGTGCGTCGTAAATGTATTTGAAATCAATGATTATTTATATCAGGGTTATGTGAAAGGGAAGCTGAAGCAAAAATGTAATATACAAACCATTGAGTTGCAAATTTTAAGAATATTTTGATGGAACGGGAGTTGGGCCTTTTGGGCAAGTACGATACAGATGACCAATGTAGAAAGCTGTGCGGGAATTTGGATAGGCTGGCGCTCCCTCCACCACAGCATGTGCCCGAAGGACTAACCTACATCAGGGAAAAGTCTACCGGTGACATTTGCGACCTGCTGGACTATTTTGATTGCACGTATGTCAACGGCTTCTTCCGTTATGCTTCTGCTCCTTCTGCGGTGGCACCCAGAGCGAATTCTTTCGTTTGCGTGACTGTGCGCCGACGACGACCGGGGTTTCCCCCGGAACGGTGGAATATGGATGACGCCACTCTTCAAGATAAAGACCGGACGAACAACACCTGCGAAGGGTGGTATACCGGGTTTCAGAAGCTTGTCGGCAATGCCCATCCAAGCGTCTGGAGGCTGATTGAATGCCGACAGAAAAATCAGGCGCTCGTTGCCACGGCATTGACACAAGTGTGTCAATGCCGTGGCAACGCGCTTCTCTGGGGTTCACCGGAGTGGTGAACCCCAGAGAAGCGGGTGCGAAAAATCACTCTGCGCCTGAAAAATAGTCTGAAAAATATTTTAGAGGGGTTCCAGGTACACCGAAATCTACCAAGACTGCTGGAGCTAGTAAGGAACTGCATTCGCTTCTAACCAATCGATAAATAAACTTGTTTCTACTCTAATTAACAAACCCTGCGCCTGTCAGAGTTAGTTTATGGTTGCATTTCAGTGCCGCACGCATGCACCTAAGTTGTTCGCACTCGTGTTACGACCAACATGAAATTTTATCCTGGTGAGCTTTTGTCCGGGTCTGTGAAAAAATGGGTGAGCTTTTGTCCGGTGAGCTTTTGTCCGGTGAGCTTCTGTCCGGTGAGCTTTTGTCCGGGATTCATTGGCTCTGATTGAAAGATGGTGGGAAGACCTCAAAGCAAGCTGCCTTGAGGTCTACCCACTATCCTTCATTCAGAACCAATCGGAGCTCGGCGTTCTGATGTCACCACAACCCCCGCAAAAGAAGCAGACAAACTTACACTCTGCATAGCAACAAGCAGACAGTCTCTGACCTTCTTTGATACACTATCGCAAGTAACGGCCAACACGGTCGATGCTGTTGCAAAGACTTAGGCCGATTCACCTTTTCCCTGTGTTGAATCGTGCTCTTTTAAAGGTTACATTGTGCCTCGGAAAGAAGTAGGCTTTGCGGTTAGCCAACGTGACTTTGACCTTCTTGGAGTTGCCAGGACTTGAAAGTACTGAAGATGTCTTCCACCCGTGTTCCCATTGATCAAACCAGCGTGTCGACTTGCTTTGCTTTGGATTCTGCGTGTGATATGGAGGATATGTGCGATGCTGAAGAAGAGGTTTCTGCCATGTGTGCGATGGCTCGAGTGGAGGTATCTGGAGCGAAGCAGTTGTACCGTATTTTCCGGACTATAGTCCGCACCCGGTGTATAGCCCGCAGGGGCAACTTCAAGGTCAAAAATAAAAGATTTTGCTTAGATAGTCCGCACCCAGTGCATAGTCCGCACTCGGTGCATAGTCCGCACCTGGAAAGAAGCTTGTATTATACATAAATCATAACTTACATACTCTTTTATTCACAAAATCCGTCTCGTCTCGTCATAATCAACGATATTGAAAAACAAAATTCCTGTATAGTCCGCACGCATAGATAGTCCGCACAGCCTGAATTTTCAACTTTTAAACATGTATAGTCCGCGGACTATAGTCCGGAAAATACGGTACACCCGATGTTCGTTTGCATGCTTCGAGGTTGGCTGGCAAATTACCATGGCAGCTGCTTTTGCAGTTGTTTCAACTTCGAAGATGAGTGTAAACGAATTAAACCTGTTGTTATCCCACTTCTGACACCATTTGACGTGGGAAATGTATTCAGTATTGAGTCGGGCACACAAAAACTGCTTGTATGACACGGCATTATCTTGCACAAAGACAGCCGTGTCTCATCACTTTGTGGCTGAGCTTTTCTGAATCGAAACAAAGTATATTATGAACCTACAATTGGAAAAGCCTGACAGAGTGCATAATCAGTACTCGGGTTTTTGTTAAATAAGCGATTCCTTTGTATTCAAAGAAATTGCTGTGTTTAGGAAGCACTGAATTATAAATTTGACTTTCGATGAACAATTTAAATGTGAGCAATGTCTTAATGCCCGCGTCCCACTAGAGCGACAGACAGAGACAAAAGACAGCGACAAGCCTCAAACCCATGCAGCGTGCTCGCGATAGTACCTTTGGCAGGCGTTTAGTCGTTCGGTGCTCGTGAAGTAAGCACGAGCGATTGCGAGCCTGCCAAAGATACCCTCGCGTGCATGATGCTCGTGTTTGAGCATAGCCTCCTTTATTCTACAAAGCCTCTCAAATCGCGAAAGACCCTGGTTTGAGGCTTGTCGTTGTCTTTTGTTTCTGTATGTCGCTCTAGTGGGACACGGGCATAAGGAGTCTAGGGAATGTCTGCTTCTATGCCCATCTATTACTTTCTAGGAATTTTTGGGCGTCTGCCAAAGTGCCGTCGGGCATTAAAACTTGCTGTCAAGATATTGTACAGCATGCTTGACCCGTTTCTTGTTATACATCGAAATTTTATAATTGGCTTGTAATCAACCATGTTTATAATAATTTATAACATGATTAAACTTTGAACGATGGGAGGACATACTTTCTATTTTCATACATCTTACTCTCACAGATATCAGAAGCAAGTGTGCTTTGTTCTCCATTTCAGAATTGGCATGGCTGAAAGCATGTTATTTGTGGAGCTCATCGTGCCCTCTGAACATTGTAAGTTGGTCATCTCTAAACTCTGATAACATTAGTCTTGTGGTGCGGCGCTTCCCCCTGGTCCGTGCTGCGGAAACATTTATCAGGTTTGTGCACACTGTAATGTACTGAGCGTGCGCCCATGTCACAATAAGCACGCAACCCCTGCTTCTGAAACATTTAAAAAATAGTTGAAGGACATATCAAACGCCCCCGCACCTCTATTTTAAGCAAGTTCAAAAATAGACAAAAGACACATAGAGTGCCGAGTCGCCATAAGCAGTCGTTATCTCTGCGACCAGCAGACAGCACGGGTGAAGCATCGAAGCAGGAGGAGGGAACAAGGGGTGCAGAGTCGAAAGTAGATAGAAACTGATAGTGATAAACAGGGTGCTCTTTTGTTCAAACTCTGAAGATTTTTTCGAAGGCTTTAATGACGAAGACCAGATGGTGTGTAGTCGACTGTTTTTGAATTTTCTCAATAAACTATTTACCTCATTCACTCGCATAATAAAAGCACACCCCACAACGGTCATCAATATTGTTGTCATTCTTTTTCCGTGCGGCCGTCAAGTCAATTAAGCCGCCAAGCGGCCAAGCCAAGCCAAATCAGGCGTGGCAGCATGCGCACACGAGTTATGGCTGCAAGTGGGAAATTGTGGAGCAATCAACAGTAACCGTGCACCCTGCACGGTCAACAGAACTGGGGTCGATCCCTCGGAGATGTTTCATCCGCCGGATATATCGATGTCAACAAACATGCTGTGGTCCGTTTTCAGGCAGTGAAATCGTGAAAGTGGTTAGGCTTAGTAATGGTCGTGTCGCTTTGTGCCTAGTGCCGCTGATGTAAAAACTGCGTAAGGCGCTTGTTCTTTAGCGAAAATAATGCCAACATCATGTTTTGGCACGCTCTAGCTCTGCAGACGAGGGCTGTCCTGAATTTAGTGGCCAGGCCGAGCAAGGGCCCACCCGATCGTCCGCTCCTGCATTTTCGCTCTCGGACCTAGCAAGTGCCCATCCCCCAGTTTTTCATGATTATCTGCCACTTTTGAGTGGGTGCTTGCCCGGTATTTTACAGTAGTGCTCTGTGTGAATGAGCTGCCCTGTCTGGTCACTTAGTGTACTCCATTCTACCTTGTGATGGGCTGCAGTGGATGCTACAAGCCATCCCAGCAAATCCAGCTCTGTGAACGTTTTACACGACTATGCGCCCCGCACATCGCTGCGTGTTGGATCGGCTCCGATGGCTCAAAGCATCTGCTGCGGTCTATGATAAGGTGGTAGAAACGAAGTAGTGTTCATTTGTTTATACTGGGAGACCAATTCAACCATACTGTTGTGCCGTCGACCAGTGAACCAAGTTCTTCACCGAGCGTGCTGTCATTTTCCACAATGGCACATGATAGAGAATCTGCATTCTGAAATGTTGAGCCTGTGCATCTACCCGGACGAATTAGAAGTGGAAATGTGCTTGCAACCTAACAAAGGCTTCTTGCAGTGAAGCCATAGTGTGACCAAGATTTCGGTTGCTCGTCGAAAGATCCCCTAGGGGGTCGAAATTAATTCTCAATCCTGCGCTGGGACGTGCCAGCTGCCCTTTGTTGTTTTAAGAAATTGGGAACAGCGCGCAAAAAAGACGGGGACAATGAGAGTAGTGCACAGGACAAGCGCTGACTATCAACTGATGTTTTATTAAAAACGGCTAAAACAAGAAAACACCACAAAGCCAACCAACGCCGAAACAACCAATGGCGTGTCGCTCACCATGCATCTATAAAATCAATCTCTTTTTTGTGAAGATAAACCGATGGCTTGCTGACGCAGTGCCCCGAGCCAGCTTTTTCGATAGCATGCGCCTCCAGCACCTCTCTTTGCACTTTTGTGTGCCCCCTGCCAATGATTATGGTATCTTTGAAGGTGGGGTGACACAAGCAGTCTCTGCAGTGTACGTATAAGTGACCTCCTGTCATTGACCGCAGTTGTTGGTTTGTCACATAAAACCCTCAAATTTGACTTTCTCTTCTAAAGTAAAAATTTTTTGATCCCTATGCACAGAAACTGTCTTTCGCAATATAATAAAAACAAAATCGGTTCCATGGATTGCTGTAGCACTCAGGAAAATTGGCAATAATGAAGGGCAACCAAGACTGATTGGTGTTCTCGCCGTCTTATGTTTTTTTTTGTGAGACTATAGAGACCCCAGAATGCTGTTGTTTGTTTTAGTTTCATAAGGGAGTGCTAGCAGTACACCTGGCCATACCAAAGTAACTTGTGTACATTCACCTGTATTTGGTGCACATTGATGTCCTTAGAACTGTCATCCAGCATCTATTTATGTTATTGTGGAAAACGGTTGCCTACAAAGTCAACAAACTTCAGGGCCCAATGGGGAAACGAAACCGTGCTTTTGCACCTGTATAAATAAAGTATGCATCGTGGATAGCTGAAACTTTGTGCAAATGTAACACTAGTGGTGGTCATAGAATGCGAAAGTTTAAGAACAGGGCATTAGCTGGGTCAAAAAATAAAATGGCGAAGTTAAATTTCTTTGATCCTACATCCACCTAGGCTTAATATTCGTCAAACCAAGAAGTGTCATTGTGGACATCTGTGGCATTTACTTCTGCAAAACATACTTGTCAGCAAGAGAAAGACAATCAATCTTGTTTTTTTTTTTTTCTTGCAGACAAGTTAGTAGTCTCGCTGAAGTAAATACCACAGGCATTCACACCACCATTTCTTGGCTTGACAACTAATGAGCTGGGTGAGTCAGTTCATAAGGAATTTTTTTTTGTGTGTTATCTTTTGATCCAAGTAACATCCTGTTCTGAAACTTTTGCATTCTGTCACCAATGCTAGTGTCACATTCACACAAAGTTTCACCTTTCTGCTTTATATAGTATTTGTGTACGTAAAAAATAGGCCTTTATCTTCTCTGTCAGATCCTGTAGTCTATGCAGTTTGCTCAGGAAACCACACAAAAGCATCAGGCTGCGTAAATTTCCATTACAATGCGTGCTTACAACAATGCCAGTCGGTGCCAGTCCATGTCCTAATGCACATGGGAATACCTTCTTTTTAGATGATGGACAAGCGATTCAAGGGAGTACCGAGTTCCCAGTGACCGCCGGGGAGGACAAGTTCAGATGCTGCTTCTGTAGCCTAACCACCGGAGATCCACGCAAATTGGTCAGACACCTGACTGACCTCGCTTGCCGACCGTTTGAGTGCCAACACTGTCCCAAGTCCTTTCCCAACAAGCGCACCTTCACGCGACACCAGAGGACGCATGAAGAAGGAAGACCTTTGAGGTGTCCGATCTGTCCTGCCGCATTCCGTCTAAACCGCGACCTGGCAATTCATGCACGAACACACACCGGCGAAAAACCACACAGGTGCACAATATGTCCAAAGGCATTCACTCAAAGCGCAAACCTTGCAACCCACTTGCGCATGCACTCGGGCGAAAAACCTTACAAATGCACAATATGTCAAAAAGTGTTTGCTCAGAGCTCGACCCTCGCGGACCACCTACGGGTGCACACTGGTGAAAAGCCTTTCAACTGCCTCCACTGTTCCAAGGCCTTCAGGCAGCGGAAGAACCTGAGAGAGCATTTAAGAACTCATACAGGCGAGAGGCCTCACAAGTGCGACCAGTGCACCGCTTCGTTTGCCATGCGGGGCCACCTGAAAGCCCACGTCCGTACTCACACTGGCGAAAAACCTTTCGAGTGCACAATCTGCCTGAAGGCGTTTTCCCAATTCTCAACCCTTGCAAGACACTTGCGGATGCATACGGGGGAAAGGCCTTTCAAGTGCCTTCACTGTTCCAAGGCCTTTAAGCAGCATAAGGACTTGAGTGAGCATCTACGAAGTCACACGGGAGAAAGACCTCACAAGTGTGACCAGTGCGCTGCGTCGTTTGCTAGGCGGAACCACCTGATTGAACACGTCCGTACACACACGGGCGAAAAACCTTATAAATGCACAGTCTGTTCGAAGGCATTCGGCCAAAGCTCGGCCCTCAAAGTCCACTTGCGGATGCACACCGACGAAAAACCTTACGTATGCTTGGACTGTTCCAAGTCCTTCAAGCACCTCAGTAGCCTGCACAAACACCTGCGAACTCACACACCTACAAACTCAGATTTGAAAACGCCCGCCTAAATGTGCAACCGCAGGCACCGCAAGACATTGCTATTTGCGATGTCTTAGGCAAGCTATGAACATTATATTCGCACGGTCTTTCACTAACTGGGCCATTTCTTCACTAACTGGGCCTCAAACTTCGGGACGCACCCACATCGGTTACAGTCCACTGCCAGATTTTCCGAGAGTGACGATCGTGTGTATAAATGACAGGCTGAGGGAACATGCACTGTCAGTAAGATCTTCACCCTCGGGAAATCTGGCAGTGCACTAGAACAGATGCGGGTGTGTCCCGAAGTTTGACAACAGCATTATCTTAGCCAGAAACCGAAACAAAACTACAAGAGAGATAACCAAAGTGTTTTTCAAGATGAAGTGTGTTGAAGGCACGTGTGTCAGCACTCCATCGATAGCCCTGTTTGACTCCGAGGTGGCGTTTTTAAAATCTTTCGAAAAGTAAGTGGTACATAGATAAGCATTGGTATGATGTTGCAGTTCTTTCATCACATGTCTTCACTTCACGGTGTGTGTATACATGCTTTTTCCATGAGTAAACTTCAGTCGCAAGTAGTGCTCTGTCGTCTTGGTCTCTTTCACTTCTCCTTTGTTTTTTAGCGCTTTTACCCTCTAAACTATGAATCATCAACTAGCCCAAGTGCATACCCTTCTACCATATCAAGACTTTGGTCGCTCTGAAGCGTGAATTAATAAATATTATTATTAGTCCTCTGTATTATACCTGTGTAACTATGTATGTTAAAATTCCTTTTGCTTCCCACGTATATATTGTGCTTAGTGCCCTGTGCTGTATCAATTTCACATTGTCGGCATCAGTTTTATCATTAATTTTCTGCCGTCAGAACATGCCAAAGTTTTTATGCACTGATTTATGAACCTGGTGAGTTTTCTGGGTCCCAATTATTGTACAGTGTCATAATGAGCTATATATTGCATTTATAAATAAAGTAGACATATTTATCCACCATTATTTTTGTTTCATGTTTACTCCAACTTTCAACTTTGTATTTAGGTGCTTATCTATATGATTATTTATTGAGTTTTTTCCTCATCTATATTTACTTATTTTCTGGCCCTCGAGACAGCAACTGTTTCCCGATCCAGCCCCTTAGCCGAAAAGTTTGGAGACCCCTGATGGGTCCATATCAAATGAGCGAATGACTTTTTAGCGAACAGCGACATATGAGCGAATCGACGTTTTAGCGAATAACGGGGGCGCGCGTTAACCCATCCCCCGCGCTGCGCTTACGCCGTTTCGCGGCGACAGTCTGCGGCGGCTCATTACAAAAATGTGAACCCATTTGGCCTATCCGAAAACACCGCTTCGCGGCGTCCAACTATTCGCTGAAGTGTCATTCGGTGAAACGTAGGCGTTTGCTAAAACGTCATTCGATCAAGTGAGTGCCTCCCGAAGAAACTCTACCATCAAAGTTTTAACACATGCACGGCCAAACTCTGACCTGGACATTGTCGCTGTTTCTGTCTGGGTCTAGCTTTACCTTTTCTCAAATGTTATTGAGCAGTTGACGGCATGTTGACAGATGCCTTGTTGTCTGGATTGGTTATCGGCAGATATTAAAAGGAGAACCGGCTTCAGCTAAAGGTTACAAAAGAAATACATTTTTCTGTAGACTCGCATCACAAAAACATAAAATCTTGTTAGTCTGTTGAGAGGTTTTTAATGAAAGCAGAAAATGAATATAGAAGAAAATAATTCTGACTTTGCTCCCATTTCCTGCTTTTCCGTTGGATGCCTCAATCATTACATCTTATGCATACATATAGCCCACACAGTGTGCCTACTTGGGTATTGGTCAATGTTCATACAGATGTTAATGAAACTTATTATTTATTGATTGAAACTTTCTAAAATTCAATTTGGTCACTTCGATCGCCATCATCAACTAAGATCACAGTTGTATTAACGGTGGAACTATGCAGCCAAAGCGGATGACACAAGGCCACAATGTAAGATGTATATATGTGAGGACACAGAACGGCGAGTGCTGCGACGCCATCGAGCAAAAAGATTTTTGGCGCATGCCCAAAAGCCTTGACCAACGGCGTCTCCGCTGTCTAGACAGCGCAACCGAGAAAAAGTGTGGTCGTTCTGATGACGCACTTACTTTCTGCCCGGAGCATCTGCTCCGACTTTGGCAGGCGCTGCCTCAAACACCACACCGAAAATCCCACCGTTTCAACGCCTTCATAAAACTGTTATTGCCGTCATTGAGGCACAGAACAAGATTCTATGCAATGTGGCGCACCCAGAAAGCGATTTTAAAAACAAAGCATGTCTGCCATAAAGAAGCATTGGAAACCGGGCCCACGACAGGCTGTCATTAGCCATAGTGTTATATACAGGAACCCTAATCAGGTAGTCGCTAAAGTTCCTGTATAGAACCCTTTTAAAATACGGTACTCTGTTGGCGGCTGTGAAATCCCTGCACAATGGTGGACTAAACCCTCAACGTCACAGCACACTGGGAAAAAACACACCCACTAAAAAAGGTGATGAGCACAGTGACGTTGCACTTTCGACGCTGTTTGATTGGCTCGTCGTCTCGTAGTGTTGGCCACGCTCCGACGTTCGCTATCTTATGGAATTACTTGCACGTTCCTCTATGCAGTCGCTCCGCCATTGTGTAGTGGTTCCGGTCCTCTAAAAATCCGCACGTGACTTTTGAAAGGGGTCTATAGGCTCCCTATGGGAGCCAGAGTTGCGCGTTCACGTGATGAGCTGGATCAAGTGCCGTGCAGGAAAGGAGACGTTGCGCGCGCCCCGTCGAACGTTCCCCTGCTTTTGAGCGCGCCGCTGCTATTCACCGAATTCAGTCACGTGAGGAGCTGGATCAACATGCCATGCAGGAAAGACAGCGCTACGGGGATGAACGCGCAACTCTGGCTCCCGTAGGGAGCCTATACAGGAACTCTAGTAGTCGCTTGTCGAGGAGCCTTCTGGTGGTGCCATTTGCAACAAGTGCAAGAACTTTATCTGGCAGCTGCGACACGTGCGGTGTCCATTATAATTTTTTTTGCACCGTGAACAAGGCTTATGCATTTGGAAGATCTGCACAATGCTATGCACGAATTGAATATGAGCACTGTGTGAGCATCACAGGGCCACTTGCAACCCCAACATTAGTTTTCACTTTCTGGAATGCTTCAGAAGTGCATGATATACAGGGTGCAACCATAAGAACCAGCACATTTGTCACGCCTTGCAAAATTCGAATTCCAAACATACACACATGAACTTGGACACTCAAACGTAGTTTCGCAAGAAGTTTTAAGTCAGTCTATTTTTATAGCTCAACTCGTGAGGTAGTGAAATATTAAAATAAAGCAAAATCAGAGACCAAGTATTTAAAAAAAAAAAAAAAATAGAGGATCAATGAAATTTAACGCATCAACGCATTTTTATCGCAAGGCCTCGGCTTTCTTCCGTCGTCGCCTTCAGTTTTTATCGATCGTTTACGCGCAGGGAGCTACTGATCCAGTGCTACTGCATAGTTCTTGTCGTCTCTCTTGGTTTTCCAGATGTCCTTCGTTCGTTTGGCGCACATGTCCCCACGCTGGAAAGCGTCGACATCGTGTTCACAGCAACAGTGTCCGACAGTGCACATAAATACATGTACGAAGCCGTTTTAGCACCGTTTTTAATGAGATGAATTCGAAAGAAAAACGCCGTGATGTCCTGTAACCATACACTAGCTGCCGTGTTCCTTAAGCTAGGAAGACGGACAAGAAACACTGCAACTTCTACGACGGCATCCAATCTATCAATTCTGGTGAAGAGAGCCAGGAGCCACAACTACAGCCCCAAGGAACAAGTGTCTGGTGCAACAAAATATTGTGGTCACGTAAGTGAAAGATAGCGATGGCTGAAAAGAAGCAACTGTCGTTTAAAGGGACACTGACAGGGTATTTATGCTCGCCAAGATTTTTATTTGTACATGACATATGAGCCCAACTATTCAGAACACAATTTGCGGCTTGAAATTCGTTTTCTTTGCACCTGAAAATCGCCAAACGAGAACTAGCCGGTTTGAGTCGCACTCGCTCTCTTCTCCGTGGTCACGTGCCGTTTTCTATGGTTTAGACACAACAACTTAACGAAGGTCGTGGGTCATCGAGGGCACACACTGAGTACTATAGAAATTGACAAAAAATATGATACCCATTTTTTCTGGCTTCTAAAAAGCTGCAAATACGTTGATTGAACAAAACAATATTGCACCGCCACGTGACTTCCGGTATCTTTCTCGTCCTGTATATTTCTTCTTCCTCCCCAGTTCAGTTTCAGTTTCGAGCAGTTGCGTTCTTTTACTTTATTAAAAATATATGTGGCACTGTATCAAAATATTGATTGTGTAGTCTGCTGACACCATAACGAATCGTCTGGCAAAAAAAAAAAACAATTATATATTTTTAGTGGGTGTCAGTGTCCCTTTAACAATTTGCAATTACGAAGATGCCTGTGCTGAGGAGCATCAGCCCAATAAAATCAGTTCAAAGTTCTCCTAGACTTCCAAGTGTCTTTCTCATATCATTTGAGAATGCAGCACGATGTCTTCACATGCATTAAACAACCATACTGAAAACATGATGTCACCTCATACATAAACCTCATGGCGGGCAGGAATTAAGCTACCTATTGTCAGAACTGACACCTGAAGCCGCCACTCTCTTAACTGCTACAGCAAGACCCCAGCATCAAGCAGGATGGCAAAGTGGGAACTTTCTAAAAAGCTACTCTGCCCATGGCACATTTGCTCCAGCTAAGATATGAAATGGCAGACGAAAAAGAAAACACTGCGGAAACTTGGCTGAATATCTTTATTTCTGAAAAACGGTGCAGCAAAAGTCTGAATACTTCATATTTATCATCTGCAGATCTTGTTCAAGCCATACAACATAAAAGTAAAAAAAAAAAAAAGCATCGCATTAAAGATAGGTTTTGAAATTAATTACACAATGCAAAAATAAGTATGCATTGAGCAACAATTCAAAAAGCCCTGTAACCAAAGCAAATTCACGGCTGAGTTAGTATTCATTGAGACTTAGCTTCACCCACCTTCCTCATTCTAATAAAAAAATATAATAATGTTAGCCTTTTCAGTGAAGCAGAGAAACAAACTACCAAACTGTGTTACACAAAAACAAGCAAAAGGAATTGATGCAGACAGCCAGGCAACACAGAAACAACTGCCAGGAACATAAACACGGAGCAAGAGAATACTGGGAGCACTTAACACAATGGAAAGTGACATCTCAAAGCAGGTGTCGTATAAACACGAGATTGCGAAGATGCCAGTGCAAAGAAGGAGGGCGAAAATACTTACAGAGTATAGGCATGTAAGTCAGTTCCAGATTTTCCAAAACCTTCATCAATGCAGTCCCAAAGGGGCGTTACACTGTATTCAAAATAGCTACAGTGCCAATTTATACCAAAACCTGCTGGGCAGTGTCCCAGCCAGTAGCAGGAAGTGTTGTGGTGCACACACACACACACTCGGTAATCAGTCTCCCACCGAGGAAACTGCTAGGATGAGGTCTTAGCATGGTACGGGACATCGAAAGAAAAATCTTGGAAAAAGTTACTTCACACTACTTCAGGCCCATTCACACCTGCGTTTGACTACGACCAAATGAGACCGGTTTTTAAGCATCCAATTGTGACCACTCACGACAGGCTGCACAGCAGTGCAGAGTCTTAAGCTCTTACTAGAAGCTTAAAAACCGGTTTTTAGCATCTCCAATCACAAGGGTGTGAACGAGCAATTTCAAACCTGGTTATAACGAAACGGGATATAACGAAGTAATCGTAATTTCCCTTGAAATTCCCATAGAAGCCACGTATTTAAAACCTAATTTTTAACAAAGCAAAAATTTCTTGCAATGGGTATAACGAACCATTTTTTTCTAGAACAAAATGGTTATAACAAAGTACTAATTACGGCTTCCCCTTCAACTTCGTTATAGCGAGGCAGTAAGCACCGCAGCGCCATCTGGATTCTCAAAAAGTTCCTAGTTTTGCAGAAATTCTACTGCAATATCCCCTTAAAAAAGGCACAACGAGCTCCTTCGAAATGTGCTCTTTGATGTTGACGTTGCCATCGCATAATTAATCAGTGTCTACATTAAGATACCGGGCTCTCCAGAAGTACCGCCTCTATATCCCGCTTCCATCCCGAGTTGCCTTTCACCAACGGGGTCAACTTCTCGCTCCCAATGTCTCGGTCATCCATTCGACCCTGCTGTGTCGGAACCTACTTGCTCCAAGTAAGTGATGTTTATCATCCCGTTTAATGTAATATGTTTGAGGGCAGCTGGTAACTACTGATATCTGTCTTTTCGTGATTTCTTTACCTTGCTTACATTCTGTCCTCAGTAGCGTAATATGGTTGTTTGAACTCAAATCAACCCCCCCTCCCCACCCCTCCCCCCATGCTCTTTTCTTGCGATGAAGTGGCATTCGGTGCAACGCCACTTCGTGGAATGCCTTTCGATGAAATGGTGTTCGATTAAATGTCCCGACAGACTCATTCACCTGCGTGAGCCTCTGTGCTCTGTGCACTTTTCGTATTGTTTACTGCAGTTAGAGTTGGTTGCAATGAAAGTCGACACGTGGAAATTATTATTGTTTACCTTTCACCCCCCGCCTTGATAAAAGCAACAGCGAAGTTTGTAAATGTTGTTTAGTTAGAACAATCAGAAATTTGCTTTCCGAAATGAGAAGCTGTCGAGTGGGGCTCTTCATGAATGTACTTTTTGATAAAGTAGGGCTGGGCAATTAACCGATTGACCTTCCGATTATTTGATTAAAACTTTGATTGCGATTAATATTTTAACCGATATAGCGGTTGAGGTCCACTGAACAAGAGAAGATAAAAACAGAGGGCTTCCCTTTGCTTTCTCGTTGCTACAGAGCTGTCCCAAAACATGAGCTCCAGCCTCCAAGTCCGCGGAAAGCATGCAAACAACGCCATTCGTCATTGTTAACTTGGGACTGGGTTCAAAAACAAGACAAGTTTGAACGAGGCTGAGCGACCTTTGCAATGGATTTTGCGTCCCCAGCGCTGCGAGGTGGAGCAGGAGAGTGAAGATTTCAGTGCCTGGCGACACTCTTCACAAAGGTTGCCATCTTTCCCGCGGCTTCCGCTACAAAGAGCGTTGCCTGAAAGCACGATCTACTAAAACTCCATTGAGTTAAGTACATAGTGAAAGCGGAGAAAGCAGTGCATTCTTCAGACACATCTTGTGGGTTCTATTGCAGGCCAAACAATTCTGCAAGGGTTAGGTTCTGCTTTTTAAAAAGTTGATAAATCCCACGTTTTTGAAGCTAATACATTTATGAACTTAATATCGGTCAAGACAGACTTAAAACATTGAATAATCCTGGTGACTCTGATTGTCCGATGCTCATGGCACTAGCAACACGCCTGCATGTACAACAGTTTCTCCTGAAACATCCGCCCTGCTACCGGTACGTTCAAATAATATACTATGCGCTCGTGTGTTCCCCATGCCCATGTGTTAGCCACGTATATTCAACTTAATTTTGTTTCCGTCCCTTTCCAGACAATCCTGCGAATCATACGAGTGATTCTCCCCTGAGAACATCACGTTCCTGAACAAGTCTGACTATCCCTGTGATTCAACAGAATCGACAATCAAGGACAACCAAGTTTCCACAGAACAATGGGCAAAGCTGCAACAATGACTGGTTTATTTTCTTTAACTGGCTACACTACGACGAAGAATGTGACTACATACTCTGCTTGGAGTGCGTCAGGGCATTTCACATGGGAAAAAATATGTCCCTCGAGAGTCAAGAAACAGCTTTCTTGAGTGCAGGGTTTCGGAACTGGAAAAAGGAATAAAAAAATTTTGAAATCATGAAAATAGTGCCTTTCACAAAAAGTCCGTAGAAATGGCCATTCAGCGGCATCAAGGCACTCCAGTCATTTTCCAAGTGGTTCAGCACAGCTTATCAGAGCAGCGAAAAGCTCGAGCTGCTCTTCTGGTATTCGTAAGCTTCCTAAGGTACTTAGAACGTATCGGAAATAGCGTGCGAGGCCATGGAGCAGATGACGGGAACCTTATGTCACTGCTTGAAGAGAGGGCAAGCAACGTTTCAGAGCTGAAGGCGTGGCTGAAGCGTCGCGCCAACTGGCTGGCGCCAACTATCAAAATGAGATTTTGGAAATACTGGCTTATATGGTGCAACAAGACATCATAGACGAAATAAAAAGGTCTTTTTATGCGATCATGGCCGATTTCATGACTGATCGTCAGGCCTTGAACAGTTCACACTGTGTGCGATGCATTGATCCTAGTTCGCTTGTTATCAAGGAGTTGTTCACAGGCTTGTACAACTCGCCAGGTTCCACAGCAGCAACGGTTGCTGCTTCTATCAAGGACACTCTACTCACTCTCGCTGAGTATGCAGGGTTTTCGCAGACACTGCTTCGACGGCGCTGCCAACATGTCCGGCCGTCTACATGGTGTGCAAAAAATTATCAGATGAAAAGCCAAAAAGCCCATACATTCACTGCAGCAATCACTCCTTAGATCTGGCGTCGCAAGAGATATCCAGGAAAAGTGACGCAATATGTGAGTTGTGAAATTGTGAAAGATGTCTCAAACATGATCTTGGAATCCGCTAAGCGAAAGAACATGTACATGGACCTCGTGGTTGACCCCTGTGATGGCGGGCCAAACCCAAGAGTTCAGCGACTATTACCCCCATGTCCAACACGCTGGGCTGTCACAGTCAAGTCTATGTCGCGCTTCAGACAAATCTACGAGCGAGTACTCAAAACTCTGGAAGAAATCCTGAATAACCCAGGCGCTGTGGCAGATGGCAGAAAGGCCGCTGATGGGTTTTGCCAAGGGAATAAGAAGTTTGAGACTATGTTCTTCCTGACTGCTGCAATCAAGATATTCGGGCCTTGTGAGCAGCTGGCATGGGCACTGCAAAGCCCGCAGTACAGTGTGGCGGGTGTCAAAAAAGCGGCAGAGATGTCGATGAGAACCCTCTCGGATCTCCACACACAGGAATCTTTTGATCAACTTCTGTGTGAGGCAAGTCACTACAGTGAAGAGATGGACATTGAACTGTCCAACCCACTCCAGAGAGTGAGGAAACCTCCTCGCAGACTAGAGGCAACGGACAACACAACGCCTCCGGTACAGCTTCACCTCGACCAGAAGCTTCAACAAGGTATTTATGCAGGATAGTTTCGACATGCTCCTGAGGCTAGAACAAATCCTCGTTGTCTCGGAGAAAGGGAAAGCACTGTCTTCAGAAAGACTGAAAGAGCGCCTAAGGATTCACGCTTCAGATTTTAGCCTGGACCAGCTGCGTGTGCAGCTTCTGATGCTGCCAACAATAACATTAGGACTAGAACTGTGCAATGCACTGTCAATTGGTGAAAAAATTGGACGCAAATCCTCAAATGTACGGGACCTCATGAATCAGGTTGTTCAACTAGTGATCCTGGTCCTGACAGCACCAACGTCTGCAGCGACTTCGGAGAAATATCCAGCGGCCTCTGGCGGTTGAAGACATACATCCGGTCGACAATGTCCCAGTCCAGACTTATCTCATGCTCCTTCATGCTCACCAAGAGAGAGCTGCTACACTCAATCTAGTGCAAGTCATTAGGGAGTTTGTCTCCAGAATCACAGAAAGAAAAGTCACATTTGGAAGCGTATAACATTCAGGAATCTCAAGCAATGCAAATACTATGTCTATTATGTTAATTTTTTTCAACTGATGTTTTAATTTATATTTCGGATTTTTGCATGCACCGTGAACTTATATGAGCAATAAACTTGTAGGTGTGCCTTATCCGCCCTTGGAATTGTCTTTTGTTGTCTTTAATCACTAAACCTAAACCCCACAGACCAAAAAAACTTAGTGCGTGTTCTCCTGTTGCAGAATTCGAAGTGTGAAAGGTGCTGACTTAAAGCGCAGCCAACGGACAATTGGAGGCACTGTGCTCGCACTCGAGATCGGCTAAAAACAACAATAAAGCAACCTAAGCCGTGTGCAAGTGTTAATCTGATTATCAGTAACATCAAGTTCTCTAGTAAGTGCTAAAAGTCCTGATTGCTGCTTAAAATAAAACAAAAAAAAACTGTGCAAAATGGAAATTTTTCTTAATTTTACATCATTGCTACATAGGTACAGCGTAAAAGTTTGTCTTCACTTCATAGAAACCAAGGGCACCACGCCCTGGCCCTGGGGGGGGAGGTCTGGTTTGCCCCCCCCCCCCACTCAAAAGCAAGTTGGTATGCCACTGTATATACTTCGTTTGATATGGCATAAAGTTCTACATGAGCTAAATGATTACACAATGGGCAGGCTCAACTTACGGGTCAACCGCAAGGCATTCCGCACACATGCACCTGGTTCTGGCGGATAAACTCCTATTCTGAGGAAAGCTTTTGGGGCTTTGTTTGCACTGTGTGTTTGATAATGATGGATCAGACTGCTATATGAGAAAAGGCTTTGGGGCACTGCTCGCACTTAAATGACTTTCCACCTGTGCGTGTTTGATTATGGCTTCTCAGATAGGAATTTCGTGCAAAGGCTTTGGGGCACTGCTTGCACTTAAATGGCTTTTCCACAGTGTGCGTTTGACTATATGCTATCTCAGCAATTTTGAGCAAAGGCTTGGGGGCACTGCTTGCACTTAAATGGCTTTTCACCTGTGCGGATTCGATTATGGTTTTGCAGATGGGAATCTTGAGCAAAGGCTTTGGGGTACTGCTTGCATTCAAATGGCTCTTCACCAGTGTGCCTTCGATTATGATTTCTCAGATGGCAATTTTGAGCAAAGGTGGGGGGGGGGCACAGCTTGCATTTAAATGGCTTTTCATCAGTGTGTGTTCACTTATGCTTCCTCAGATTGGAATTTTGAGCAAAGGCTAGGAGGCACTTCTTGCACTTCAATGGCTCTTCACCAGTGTGTGTTCAATTATTATTATGGCTTCGCAGAGAGGAATCTTGAGCAAAGTCCTTGGGGCACTGCTTCCATTTAAATGACTTCACCGGTGTGCGTTTGATTATGATTTCTCAGATAGGAATTTTAAGCAAAGGCTTGGGGACACACTCCGCCGATTTTTCGAGCTACCTAATCCAAAAGCATAATCTGAATGCGGATGGCTTCCTGATTCCGAAGTGCTATCTCGTTCTCCCAGATTCACTCAAATTAATTAAAAAAGTGATATTTTGTTTGCTGCCGAAACCGAAACATTGTTCTCCCTAGGTTTTCCCCAGTTTTCCCCGCCACCCAAGCGTGACGCCACCTGTGGGCAGCGAGGGGCGCAGCCGGCAATCGGGTATGCTCGCTAGAGCACTGCACGGGCCTACTTTTTGAGGCCCAGCCTGGCCCGGGCCCGCTGGCATGCAGTCTTACCCGACCCGGGCCCGGCCCGGCGGGACTCCCCTCTAATTGGGCCAGGCCCGGGCGCGGCCCGGCTGCTGGCGCCTGACCTCAGGCCCGGCCCGGGCCCGGCCCGGCTGCTGGCGCCTGCACTCAGACCTGGCGCAGGCCCGGACACGCCTCCTTGTCCAAACACAGACAGAATGGGCTCAAAAAAGCCTGTGTCGGTGCCCTCGGCCTCTTCATTAAATATCTATTACACGACGAGTTCATGGCTTTTGCAAGTTGCGCGAGCGCTCGTGCTAGGAATTGAAGCAGCTCAGAAGGCTATGAGCTTGTGTATTTGACTCTGGTCAGTTAGAAGAGTACATTAATATCTTATATAAAACATATTACATAATGCGAAGCCATCAAGTCAGCCAACGTCATTCGCAGAGATGTTTCCGTAACGGGCACCAATGCTAATTAGTTCGTCAGCAAGCTGAACAAAGCCGTCTCCGTGAACTACATCAAATGGCCGCATATCTTTGGCGCATAAGCCAATGCAAGCCATTGTCAACTTCTCTTTGACAATCGCAGGAATGCTGGACTTGTTTGTAGCGAAAAAAGAAGTAACACTCGCACACTCAGAAGTAGATGACTTACATTTGTGCTGGCTCCAATGCGAGTTCTCAGTCTTGGTGCCGTCGTAGGTCAAAAATGCTTTGCAGTAGCTGCATTGAACATGTCCCAGCGGTGCTGACGTGGTTGCATCAACAACTTTCACAAATTTCTTCCACACGTCACTTTGTCTGGATTCCTTTGTGACAAGCTTCAGCTGCCCCGATGAAAGTCCTTCAACTTGGCGACATTCATTTTAAAATTCACGAAAGGGAAACTGAAGACCGCATATAAAATTCAATTGTCCGCTTGCGGCAAAGTCAGCTTGATGTAGCTGAAGATTAGTCATGTCGCAGTCACCTCGAAGCAATTCGTGTTAAAAAAACAAGGGGTGAAAGCAGGGCCAATCATGTAAACTTCTTTAACCAATCAGGCGGCTTCGTTCACGCGTCCACGCAGAGAGGGCTGTCACTCGACGTAGGATGGGAAGTCAGCTCGTTCTCGTTTCAGAACGCCGAACAATGTGTCCCCCTCGTCCCGGGCCGCGATAGCGTGTACCCGGCGAGAGTTTTCCACTAGTCTAGTTATTTTTGAAGCACCAACATTACAGCCAGAAATACAGCAAAGATGGTTCTTGCTTTTTCTTTTTTTTTTGCGTCCGGAAAGCAATACACAACAGCACAAAGACGTTCCACCAGAACCCCTGACAACTTTAAGAAAAACAAAATCGCTGGCCGGGTCGCAGACTTCTCCGAAGTCAAACGATCGTCCGAGAGGAGCCCACAGCCCCACCCCACACCACTAGGTCCCCATCAACGCTCACGGCCATTGTGCTCACAGCTCAGGAACAGTACTCGTCCAGAGCCACGTGCACCTACAAATCACTGTCAACCGTCGACGGACCCGCAACGCACGAAAACCCCACATCGAGGGCACCCAAACGATATGACCCCAGCAAAGGCCTCGCGTTCACCAACCCACCCGTAGAAAAAGAATACACGGACAAAGAGAGTAAAAGATAAACATATGTTCAAGGGGCGCGTTTCCCCGAACCTCCGGACCGCAGGCGAGTGCGGAGGTTCGGAGAAACGTCGAATTGAGAAAAAACCGAACGACCCTCTTTTAGAGTGGCGGTCGGTTCAGTTGGTGTTCTGTATGTATATTGCCCTTCTGTTTTAGCGATTGAGTGAACTTCTATGCTTTCTATGCGGACGGCCAAGAGCCGTGCCGGATCTGAGCCGGATGGCCCGAATTCGTCCCAGGTGGGGCCAGGGCCTGGCCTGGGCCGGACGGCCCGGATGCGTCCCGGGTGTGGCCCGGGCCCGGCTGAAGCGTACGCTGCCCGGCCCAGGCCCGGTTCACGGGCCAGGCCGGGCCGGGCCCGGGCTTTCGGGTAGGCCCGGGCCCGTGCAGTGCTCTAATGCTTGCGCCTGCCTTTCTCGCATCTAACAGCAAGAAAACCTGGGCATTCGTGCTATTTGAAGTTGATAATAATTCATATTTGCTCAAAGTATGACCTTGGCCTACTTGCTAAACTATGAGAAAGTAAAAAAAGAAAGCGGGTGAAATTGAAATTTTGATAAAACCGTTTTTGCAACTCGGTACGCTCAAGCCGCGGCTCGCTAGTTTCGTGATACCGCTAGTAAATCCGTTCTCTTTTTATTAGAAGATGGCTGGCGAAGAAAGGTCCAGGAGTCACGCAATACATTTTTTGACAAATTGCCAAAGCACCACGGAAAATGCTCGGAATGGGGGTGCAGATGCCCCACATGCTCGTATAACATGAAGGAACGTGCCATCTGTTTTAGATTTTCTTTAGAAAAGTTATTGTTGCAGGCGCCAGCACATGTTACTACTCTTGTGGCATGAATATGCTCCTTGGTGCAGGGGCACTCAAGCAGTTTTTGGAGAAGCTACTTTTTGGTGCGATGGCGTTAAGGAAATGTCAGTGAATGAGTATCTTCAGTTTTAGAAGGCAGAACCACCTATTAATCACGCAGGAATAAAATACGTGCGGACTCTTTTCTGTACTTGCGAGGACCAATGAAATTATCGAATGTTTGAAAATTTTGGCAGCCTTTGTAAAGTTTCGCTAAAGAAACAATTTTCAGTTCATTTAAAGATGTTGTGCATGATAATTTCAAAAGACGTAAAATATTTCTAGTTTAGAATACGCGATACTGCAATTATCGTTTCACAAACAAGGGACTATGTTTTCTCCTTGCCTTCCTCCGCGGCGGGTGAATTTCCCGCTCCCCCGGGATGCGTGGAAGCGCAAGTATCTGCGCCCGTTGCAGGCCGGTCGGGCCGGTCGTGTCGGTAGCGGGCCGGCCAGGCCTCGGTGGTGGTCGTCGACGTGGACGGCGTGGTAAAGCTCATCGTTCCGCGTAAAAGCGCTATCCTTGACTGTGAATTTTCGTCGTGTGTCGCTATGATAACCCAGCACGTACTAAAAGAGAAGATCCACCTACTCGTGCGGCGATGTCGTAGCGGCACTCTCAAGACAGCAGAAACGCCCGTGCCGTCGTGTTTGTTTACTTCGACTACAGTGGTGCTTTCTAAGCATTTGTGTCCTCGAACATCGCCCGGATTTCTTATTTGGCGCATTTCATGCGTGTGCTCAAGTTCAAGGTATTACTGGCGCGTACCGTATAAAGGATGCGAATTTTCACGCGTTTTTATCACCGGAGAGAAGTGCTTAGTGTTAGCAATCCTGAACGCTCGCAACGTCTATCTGATCATGAAATCATATTTCTACGTTGCTATATCGCTGCTAAGATTACATTGTCTTTTATAATTGTAGAAAAGGCGTGTGGCGATATTTGTACTATTGCAATGTCGTGTATTAGAGTCGTGATCGTCCAAGACGGCGTACTGCATCTTTTTATTTTCTTTTTTTCATCCACTGTACCCTGCAAGCCTATCAAGAAAAAATAATAATAAAGCTTTAGGCTATAGACAACTGTCTGTCTATATTCGGTTACGGCATTGAGTAGCAGTGCGTCCCCTTTTTAGAGGGGCCGCTGAAACAGCTGACCGCCGCGTATAGAAGCGGTCGCCGTGCTGACGACCCGCTGCGCTTGTAGTGGTTGCAGGCGTGTGTACGCGCGGCGCAGAACGGTCGTTCCGGTCGCAACAAACGCAGTCGTAGGTACGCGCTCGTTGCACATGTCTGAACCAGCCTTTCCCCCGTCCTCCCGAGGCGAAAGGCAACGTGGCGACATCGTTTGACATCACGTACCAGAGGTAACGCTGCAATGTCAAACGTTGGTTCGGTTACGACTTGCCCCAACCGCAAATCGAAGAATGCCCGAAAAGGTCTGCGTTTCGCTGTCCTCGGAACCCGAACATGACTCCGAAGCGCTGCTATCGTCCACATCGCACGTCGAAGTGGCGTCATAGGAAATCATCCCCAGGTCGGCTGTCCGCCGAAGAATTTCAACCTCTAACGGCGTCAGGTCCTCGGGCGTAGAGAACTCCGCCATGATCGAAGCTCGAATGACAAAGAGTTTCGGCCGATGCGGCTACCTCGGGATCACTGCGCGACGGAATGTCGTCCAACGCCATTGGCCCGAGATCCTTTTGATAAGCGTGCGAGGACCAATGAGAGTGGTTTCGTTTTCGGGTGGATCCGAGGTTTGGCGGCCTTCAATTACATTTTTATTAAAGAAATAATCACCGTATGACTATATTTTTTGGTTTTTAGGGATACTTAGGGGGTCTAAATTCAGCTGTCATCATCAAAACACGAACTCAAAAACCACCTGAGTGCCCCTTTTGATCTATAGACCATTTCTGAAAGCGTTTCTGGTCGATGCCATTTTCAGCATTCGTGCGTGTGGCGCATACATTGCTCGCCTTCCAAAGCGACAAACATGTGCGTGCTGGGCTGGGACCCAACACTGTAGACTGTGATTCTCGTAAACAATGAAATGTATAGAATGAAATGAACTGCATTCGTGTAGATCAGATGGCAGGTTACTGGTCATGAAGCTAGTGTTAAAATGACAATTAAAATAACTCTGCAACCACCAAGCCAAACATCAGGGTGCAACGAAATGCGTATAAAATACACAAATACACTGTTCATCCTCAAATAAAGAATATTTGCTTGCAGATACAATAGTGCGTAAAGTACAGAAAGACGTCATAAAACTTTTAATTCAAATAAGTTAACAAAGGTTACTAAAAAATGTGTACCCATATTTTTTGTTTTTTTTACTTTTGGAGTAGAATGCAACACGTTCAAACACCCATCTACGAGAGCACATGGGAAGGGGATAATTCTATATAAGATATTTTTTAAAATTAAGTTTTGGTTTAGCGCAGTTTCCATCAGCTGTATATTTGTATGCCTCCCCTCAACGACATTAATATTTTCATGGTTTAAAAAACTTTTCAGCCCTATATAAAATTTCTCCGCAATAGAATAAATTAAAGACGTTTTCATCACTTCTTCTGCAGAGAATATTGCACGCCAACCATTTGACAAACCAGGCAAAGTCTCTATCATATATTAATGGAGCTCGACACCTGCTCCATAAACCTCTGTAATACAGTCTAATCTCATTACAATAGACCTGGTTACAACAGACATTTGGATATAACATATTGATTTGTGAAGTTTGGTTGGTTTTATTCTACATACCATTAACTCAACTTCATATCTGAATACAACATACTCCTCTTACAACAGACAGAAATCTTGGTCAAAATCAAGGTTTGTTATAACGAGCTTAGACTGTAGCAGACAAGAATAGCAATGTGTCGAAAGTCATGTCTAAATTCAGACTTGAACTTTGTTTAGACGTTTCAGCTCTCGTCTTCAACATATCGGCCGCGTGAGTGGAACTCCTAGAGTAGCCCGAGCTAGATTCAACGTCCGAAACAGAAATAGTGCTTATAAAAAATTAAAAAAAAAATCATCGCTGAACCAATTGTGAATAACAAATTTGTCTGCGCAAAATGTCGACTATAGGTAGTGCTAGATTGTGTACTATTTTTCTCGATATTATTAGCGCTCTTCTTTGGATGGATGTCGTAGTGGTCACAGCCGGCTTGAGTTTGCGCTTGCCGCTCTTGAAGCTGTTCCAGCTACTGAAGGATACTCAACTTGCAACACGCGGCTATATTCCAAGCAAAAGAGAAAATGTTTTACGTGACACTAGTTCTCTCGGAACACAGCTCTATTGCTGCCGGAAAACAGATTTTTTTTTTTTTTTTCCACGAAAACGAGGGTAAAAAAGAAGATTTTCCTGGCAGTGTTCCTACAATCCACCGCGGAGCACAGATTGCTACCCATTGCAAAAAAACTTTCAACCTTGAAGCTGCGAAAAAATAATCTCGATCGCTGGCGCCCAAAAAGCCACTTCGCAGCTGCCCAAGTTGCTCGTCCGCCTGCCCACCCGTGATGTACGCGGGTAGGGAAAAGTGGGGACTTTTCATTGTTGCCAGTAGAGAGTTGCCTCCTGGAACCCTCGCGGCCGGCATAACTTGAAAATTCCATAACTTCACGGAAAATTTTTATTTTTATAGAATAATTTGGTTATCAGTTGAGAAAGGGTTATTGATGCGGTCGGCAAATTTCCAGCCAAGTCGAAGTCTACCAAAAAATCGGCGGAGTTCTCCTTTAAATGGCTTTTCATCAGTGTGTGTTCAATTATGCTTTCTCAGATTGGAATTTCGAGCAAAGGCTAGAGGGCACTGCTTGCACTTAAATGGCTTTTCACCAGTGTGTGTTTGATTATGGCTTCGCAGAGAGGAAGCTTGAGCAAAGGCTTTGGGGCACTGCTTGCAATTAAATGGCTTTTCCCCAGTGTGCGTTCGATTATGATTTCTCAGATAGGAATTTTGAGCAAAGGTTAGGGGGCACTGCTTGCACTTAAATGGCCTTTCATCAGTGTGCGTTCGATTATGGTTTTGCAGTTGGGAATTTAGAGCAAAAGCTTTGGGGCATTGCATGCACTTAAATGGCTTTTCACCAGTGTGTGTTCCGAGTATGGTAGACCAAAAGGTAGTTATAAGCAAACTCTCGGGGGCAAAACTTGCACTTAAAAAGTCGCTTTTCACCCTTGTTCTTTTTGCCGAACACTTGAGACCTTAGCCTGGCAATGGAAGGATGCTGACACTTGGATTGTTGGTCACCATGGGCAGCCAGGTGGCTCACAATTACAAGCTGATCTTTGGTGACATAGGTGCAGGAACAGCATCTGAACCAGACACCCTCGGCAACTTTCAGTGGGCAGCTGGTCACCCCCAACAATGTGGCTCCATTACCTAGAAGAAAAGACCATATGTATATTGACACACAAGGAAAGCACAACCAAGATAGTCACTTAGTTTGGAAAGTAGCATTAATGCAGTTTTGCTGCAGCTGTACAGTTTAATGGATGCCCCACTATATAGACACAATTTTGGGGGACCAATCCCACCCTATGCAACTCTGGCTCATAAATATCAAAAGCAGCAGTGCAGGCTATGGACAGCTAGTTTTGGGAACAAACTGGATAAATACACGCAGGTTTGTCTCATTATTACGGACACAAGAGGGTCCACTAATAAAAAAAGAGCTTAGTTAAAAGACCCCTGAAAAGAAAAAAAAAATTTTGAAACAATCTGGTTGGGATGTGCACATCAAAAAATAAGTTTTACATGAAAAAACAAAATTTTAGAGCAAAATTGATGGTGCGAGACGCAATTTAGTTGGTAGTCACCTCCTTTCCACTTGTCTTCTCTCTCGGCATTTCGGGCGCGTGGAGGAGAGGTGGATTGGCTTCGCCTTCATGTTAAGGTGGAAAGAGCGGATTACCATCTCGTTGAGTGAATGACCATTCCATGACGTCATGGTTTACAAATTTAAAGTCGCTCGCTGAGAAGTGCGTCACGCATTATGCACATTTGGGTCCGCAAAATTAAACGTACAACGGTAGTAATTCATAGCAGTGATATACCTCTTTTTTTTAGGGGGATGCTGAAGTGTCATCGACTTACTAGATTTCAGACTCAGATCGTGAGGGTGTCTCGCATGTTTCGGGTCGACCGGGTGAAAAAGCAGGGATTTTAAAGGGTAACTGCAAAAAAAAAATTTTTTTTTTTAAACAGCCTAATTGGGACAAGCATGTCAAAAAACAATTTTTCCGCGAAAAAAAAATTTTTTTACAGCAATATTTATTGCGTGAGACTGATTTTAGTTTGCGGCTATTTCGTCCGTTTTAAATCGTGCGCCACGAAGATGTGATTATGTGACGTCACAATCCCAATCGGCTGCTATACTTCTCATTGGCTAAGAGTTTGATTGGCAGCTTAGATCTTGGTTGTTAAACCTTTGTTATATGTTGCGATTTCCTTTTGAGCGGCATATTTTTACGTTTAAAGAATAACCGATGCGATGAAAGTTACTATTCTTTACAAAAGGTTTAAAAAACGGGCACTTCCGTTTGGATTCATACCATAACAAGCAAAAGCTTCGCCATTCTTTCATGGCCGCCGAAGTCTCAGCTCCCGCCCGCCTCGGCTACCTCGACTAATCGTTTCACCGAAGTGACCACTGTTTCGTGCTGATCCAGGTGCTTGAGTGAGACTTCTTGAAGTGAAGTAGTGTGTGTTTAGCAGCTGTCGCCAGTGTTAGTGATAGGAAGCGACGCGGGGTTTTGGCTTTGCATAGCGCGGTTCTTTCGTTTTCCTCTTTGCTCGCTAGCGTGTTTTTTTTTGCTTGTTTGCGCGTGCAAATGCCGACTTTTCGGAGATGTCAGATGAGTGATCCCGACAGCGAGCCTTCCAGCAGCCATTTCGCCCCGAAAGGAATGCTATTTGGCTGGAGGCAATCGGGCGTTCGCGTAGCGACAAACGTGTCCAGTTACGTTCTTGTCATATCGCCGATATCGCTCCGGAGGCCGTCGAGATTCGCACTGGGTGCATCGAACGTCCGAGACTAGACACACAAAATAAAAAAAAAAGCACTGTGTTCACTACGTAAAAAATGGTCTCAGTTCATGCATCTGTGGGCAGGTACTGAAATCTTGCCCAAATTTATTCACACCGCACGATGAACGCAACACGTCGCTGTGCAAACGCAGTCCAACAGCACGAAGCATAAAAACGGCAGATTTAGGACAACAATTCGGAGTTCATTGTTCAATTAAAACGACGTCATTTTGTTGAAAACGCTCGCAGCTTTTTACTCACGGTATGCATCGGGAATCTTCCACATTTTGAAACCGAACGAAGGAAGATTTACTTATAAAAATGCTCGCTGCGTCCTCCCGGACCAGTTTGACTGGATCCGCTGACGACGACGGGACTGAACACACATCACAAACATTTCAGCTCTTTGTCGCATCGCCGTGTTGCACCAAACAGAATGAGATCGCCGAAGTCAACGCAGCGCTGTCGTGACCTTGGCTTGTGGTTGCGCACTCGTGGACCCTGCGACTCCTTTCGCTTTCAAAGCACACACGACGATTACGAATGATACTTTCCGTCTTCCGCGAACATCACAGGGGCACTTCTCCGGTCACGTCTTCGCTATGAGCTCGCAAACCGCGCAGCTTCTTGTGTCCCGTCAAACCGAAACAATACCGGCGCCATGTTTAACGTGCGTTGTTGCTGACCGGAAGTCGAGGGGCGGGGCGTTCTTCTCCTCCGCGGGGGTCGAAAGAGCGGGAGTTTCAAATGTGGAGAGGTTCTGACTCCAACTAAATTACGTCCTGTGGCGTAAATATTGCTAAAAAAAAAATATATATTTTTTCGCGGAACATTTTTTTTGTCACATGCTTGTCCCAATTAGGCTGTTTAAAAAAACACTTTTTTTTCTTTGCAGTTACCCTTTAATGGAAACGACTCCAGAAGACAGCCACATCTTCCTGCCAGTTATTTTGAGGAAATGTTTGTTTACTGGTTTACAAAATTAAAAAAAAGAAAAAAAAAAACTTGGAACTATAAGAAACAAGCACTCACAGAACACATTGGAACCAGCAGGATACACGGAGTCGTTCTCACTGGAGTGTTTACTACATACGCGAGAGGCTCTCGAATTTCGCTTTCCTATTTTCAATTTGGTGAGACAGTCCTTCCTTTCTCAGTTTTATTTAGTCCAAATCATAATAAGAAATACAGCCTATTCACTGTAGTAGACGTTGTAGTGGGGTAAAGCACTGGATATTCTATTTTCATCATCCTGCTTTTTGTACGGAGGTAGAGAACAGCACACCATCATTCGAGCACTTCAACACCACAGCGCCAAAAGTGTTTGTTAGTATGACTACGCGTGCCACGGTTTGAAGTTTCAGTAAAATGTCCTACTACAAATATGACTATACCAAATAAACACAACGCATGAAACAGGCTATGCAGCGCGTTACACAAACAGCGCATGAAGCAAGCTGACGAGCCGAAGAATCTAGGATCTATGCGGTCTGTTCCAGTCTGTCCTACCCGTGAGGTCACAAACGATGATGATAGCTAGAGAAGCGCCCCCTGTAGTTCACGCACGCCGCCAATAGGAGCCCAACATTTAGCTTGCCCAAAGTCAATTCGCGGCTGCATGAACCTCTCCTCAAATTCAATTTCGCTGCTTGCCTCCTTTCCCTCAAAGAAAAACCCAATCAGCTTGCATATTTTCATTTGGGATCTTAGCTTTCCTGGTGGAGGATCTCCGAATCGGTGCGGACCCCTAGGAGTCTGTGGACAGCTGTACAAAAGGTGCTGCTCTAGAGTATGACCGCCTGTAGTCTAGACTACTGTGCTAGGTGCTATGGTCATCGCGAGGCGGGAGACGGAAAAGACGACGATGAAGAGGGAGGGGCACTGGAGATAGATGATTAAATGGCTGATTCTCAACGGATGCTGGTTTGAGTCCTGAGTCCCTGAGGCTCTGACAACACATGGTACCAGAAGTGCGCCAAGGTGATATCGCCGGAGGAGGAGCTACGCAAGCAATGGCCACATCCAGCTTCTTGTGTCAACCTCCCGAGCCGTACACGTTTGCATACCCAGAAGGATGGACCTCGTGGAACCGCCGCTTCGAACGATTTCGAGTCGTTAGTGGTCTCACAGCAAAGCCAGGACAGAACAGGTGAATGCTCTTATCTATTTCATGGGGGATAAAGCGGATGATATCCTGCTGTCTCTCAGTTTACTTGAAGAGCAAATGACAGACTACAGCGCCGTGCTCCAAGCCTTTGAGAACCACTTTGTCATGAGATGGAACGTTGCTTATGAGCGAGCCACTTTCCATCGGAGATGTCAAAGAGAAGGAGACAGCATCGGAAAGTTCATAATGGATCTGCACAAGCTTGCTAAGTTCTGCAACTTCAGCGCGCTCCACGACGAAATGATCCGAGACAGGATAGTGGTGGGACTTAAAGATTGCAAGCTTCCTGAAAGACTGCAGCTTGATCCAGACTTGACGCTTGAAAAAGCAACAAACATGGCGCGACAGTCTGAGGTTGTCAAAGACCAACAGACCAGACTTCACACGTCCAGCGACACCAATGTGGAACGCCTTTACATATCAAAGAAGTCTCCTTCAAGAAAAGCCAATCGTGGAGGTAGAGTGGGCGAGAAGATGGTACCCAACTCTACTCAGTTTCAAACATCGACTAGACACTGCTCACGCTGTGGCAAGAGTCAGCATTAGAAAGAACAGTGCCCGGCACGAAAGGCAATGTGCAACAAATGTCACATAATTGGACATTACGCCTGCCAATGCCGGAACTCCGCAGCACTGAACCAAGTTTCCAGTACAGAGACTGCATTCCTTGAAGACATTGAATGCGAAAACAGACAACGCTGGACGACGACAGTGCAAGTTGGCAAAGTGCCAATCGTCTTTAAAGTCGACACTGGCACCGACGTGACAGTCACTCCAACAGAGACATATATGCGTCTTTTTCAGCGATATCCCTGCAGAGGCCCACGAAGATCCTAAAGGGTCCAGGTCGCCATGAACTAGACGTGCTGGGAATGACCACGAAGGACATGACCTACAGAACCAAGTCGACAAAAGCGGACCTGTACGTTGTTAACGATTTGGATGAAGCTCTTGTTTCGAAATATGCCAGTGAGAAGCTGGGAATCGTTCGAAAGGTCTGCGACGTTGCGACTTTACATAGCAGTGATGTGATTGGCCTAAGCCATTTTGGCGCACGTTTCGGAGCAACCAAACCAGTGTTTTGGAGCAGCAAATGTGGCGTTTGGAGCAACCAAAACAGTGTATTGGAGCAGCAAAAGCGGCTTTTGGAGCAGCAAAGACAGTGTTTCCGAGCAGCAAAAGTGGATTTTGGAGCAGATATTCTTAGGAAAATAAAATATTCGTTTTAAGTGCTGTACAAACGAAGGGCACTTCGTGTTGCGTTGTGTTCTGATGTGACGTGTTGTGACGAAACTCGCTGCTTCTGCTTTTTACCGCTCAGACATCCCACAAGTGTACAGTGCTGTAGGCATTGCCAAGCAATTTCGAAAAACCGCTTGCCAGCGTTTGACTGGTTGCCGACGTTCCAGATTTTCGTCAAAATTAAGCAAACGTAAAACAATGAATTGCAAGCATCCCAGCTGGTGCCTCAGTCACGCAATCATGTTCGCATGCACGTGAGGCCAACTTCGGCAGGCTTGCTGTTGGGCATGCTTCGTCGCGCGAGCGCAGACAACGGCTGTTCGGTGGAAACCGAAACCATGCCCCTCAGCTCCATCACTAACTTATCCCCAAAATTGCACACAAAATGTAACTTTCGAGCAGGCGACAAAAACAGTCCAGTGGCGCGTGCTTGCCAGGCCGGCACACAAGGTACAATCTAAACACACAAAAAATAAAGAACCTGAGTGCATCGATGCAAGACATTGCGAGCCAGCCTCAAAAAGTTCTTGGAGCGCTTTATGCAACGACTGAACTCGAGACAAACAAGCACTCTGTGCGGGTTCAGCGTGCAGACATTGCCTTCTTTGCTTTAGCTCACTTCTCTTCACCAACATTCTCTCACGGCAGATTTTTCACGTACCGAAGTCCCTCTCGAAAGAAGGCCCACCGAGAGGAATCTAGATAATCAATACTTTGACAGAGCAGTCTTTGAATTAAAGATGGATTTTTGTAGTAACGTATTATTTAAACAAAAACAGGAATGTTGATGAACATGCGGCGGTACTTAGTTTCATTTTAGAAAGTACCATATCTGCAGTGATGTGGGGACGGCGACATTCGACGTCGCGCCACCACGGTGACTGAAAGGCAGTGACCAAATATAGTTTTCCCACGGCCGTTGCTTCAGCTCACAAAGTAATTCCTGCCGCGCAAAAACGTGGTTTCATTTCACAGCATGACGGCATGGCTGGTACCCGGCACGCTAGCGTCGGAGCGTCTGCACACAGCCGCGTCTATTGCTGAAAATATAAGAAAGAGACTAGAGACGAGACCCACAAGACGAGAGCGCGAAACGCGAGACGCCGGGAAAACCATGCAAGACCGGGTGGACAATTGATGCATGGTACTTTGTGTCAGGCGGCCGATTGCGCCACATAAAACACGCCTGCTGAATTACAGTACTCAGTTTAGTTTCGGTTTTGAAAGGCGACCTAAATTGCTCCTTTGGTGCAGATTACCCATATTTTGGCGAAATGTAGCAGGATGTAGCAGGGTTAGCCCCTTGGCGCAGTTTGGCGCAATTGGCGCAGCAATCACATCACTGACATAGTGGAGACGTCAACCCGGAAAGTGAGTTTCCCAAACTTTTTTCTGGGCTGGGACAGGTGAAAGAAGCTTAAAAAATTGTGTTATGAGATGACGCAGTTCCTTTTGCACTGATGACGCCTCGGAGAGTAGCCATTCCTTTGCTAGGCAAGACAAAGGAGATGCTCGAGGAAATGGTCAAGATGCAAGTAATAGAACCCGTGGAAGAGCAAACAGAGTGGTGCTCTAGGATGGTTATAGTCGCAAAATCCAATGGCGACGTGCGCATCTGCGTAGATTTGACCAAGCTAAACAAGTATGTGAAAAAAGAAGTGCATCCTTTGCCAATTAGAGAACACGTACTGGGACAACTCGCTGGAGCAAAATACTTCTCCATGCAAGATTGATGCCAACTCTGGATTTTGGCAGTTTGAATTTGCCGAAGAGTCTCAACGTCAGACGACCTTCATAACATGTTTTGGAAGATTTAGGTTCCGGAGATTGCCCTTCGGCATCACATCAGCACCGGAGTTTTTCCAGAAAAAGATGACACAGTTTCTCGAAGGTCTGCAAGGGGTCCTTGCAAGGGGTCCTGTGCAACATGGGCAACGTCCTTATCTACGGAAGCACTCCAAAGGAGCATCACGAAAAGTTTCGTAATGTTCTCCAACGACTCCAGGGCAGGGAAATGACCCTAAATGCAGAGAAATGTGAATTTTTCGTTAAGCAAGCCAAGTTCCTCGGAAACGTCATCGACCAGACCCAAACAAGATCAGAGCCATTGTCTACATGAAAGTGCTGTCAAATGTGTCTGAACTAAGAAGTTTCCTCGCAATGGTAAACTACCTTACCAAGTTCGTTCTAGGCATGTCAGAGATTGCCTACCCGCTAAACTGCCTACTAAGGACAAAAACGAGTGGATCTGGATAAGCGAACAATAAAGAAGTTTCGACAAATTGAAGAATGCGTTGACAAGAAGTCCAGTGTTGGCACATTACGACCCAGGGAAGCACACAATCATTTCAACTGATGCTTCATCGTATGTGCTAGGAGTGGTACTGCGCCAAAAACAAGAACATGAAACGTACCGACCCATCACCTATGCCTCAAGGACTTTGACTGAAACCGAGAGGAGGTATGTGCAATGTGAAGAAAGAAGACCTGGGGGTCGTGTGGACATGTGAAAAGTTCCAGGATTTTATAACCGGACTTCACATTTTGATTGAAACAGATCACAAGCCCCTCGTGCCAATTTTCTCGTCAAAAAAACTTAGCGGACAACGCTCCGCGACTTCAAAGGATGAAACTCCGTATGATATGATTCTCATACGACATGAGACACATTCCTGGAAAAGCCTTGATTACTGCTGATCTTCTCTCTCGGAAGCCTCTACAGGAGACAGGTCAAGGGGACTTCCAGGAGCAAATTGCACTGTATGTTAATGGGCTTACAGCATACTTGCTGGCAACCGACCATAGGTTGAAAGAGATTTGAGAGAAACAAGCTGCAGATGTCACGTGAAGGACACTGGTTAAGTACAGTGAAGCAGACTGGCCTACACAAAATGGTGTTCAAGCTGACTGCAAGGATTACTGAACTCATAGGTCCGAAATCGCTTTGCAAGATGGTCTCCTCATGAGAGGATCTCGAATTATTATTCCTCAGTCAATGCGCCATGACATCCTACAAAGACTTCATGAAGGACACTAAGGCATTACCAAGTGTAGGGTGCGTGCCTGACAATCTGTATGGTGGCCAGGACTTTCCCGTCAAATGGAATATGTGGTACGCACACGCACACACAGTGCATCCAAGAAACACACAACTGATATGAACCACTGTTTCCATCACAGTTTCCAGATCAACCATGGCAAAAAGTCGCAATGGACCTATTTTACTTGAAATGAAGCGACCATATTCCTCGGGACCCAAAGCAGGACGCATATCGGAGGGGGGGATTATTGTGTTGCGAAACTTTAAAAGTTTAAAATTCTGTAACAAATTACAGCTTTTTATTATTTCGTATACACCGTGCGCACTTCTTTTTCTCGTAAATTGCATACTGTTTGGCATGCACATCTAATACATTTGGTTGAAATATTTCTTTAGTACTAATGTATTTATTTTTGTATACCATGTCCATAGTACTGTTCACATGTCATAAGCAAATTAACATTCAGCATCTTCTCTACCGAGCATATCTTGTTCCTTGATCAGTGAAAGCACCCTCTCACTGGTGCAATCCTTTTGTTTAACCGCATCTTTTATCTATTCGCAGTTCGGGGGAGCTGAAGCGCGACAAAATGTCGTCCCACAAGCGTGCTGGCGGGACAGTGGGACGACGGCTGGAAAAGCGAAACCTGTCCCGCGTAAATTGGGACGTCTGGTCACTTTATTGAAAGGAAAAGTCAATCTCCTCGTCACTGACTACTTTTCAAGGTTTCCAGAAATTGCACTTCTGAACAGTCTGACAACGACGACAATAATAACTCATTTGAAGTCTTTCTTTGCAAGACATGGAACACCGGAAGTAGTCATCAGTGATAATGGACCACAATTCCGAAAAATACAAGGACCGGAGTTCCAGAAGTTCGTCGAAAGTTGAGGCTCTGAACACAGAACATCCAGTCCACGTTACCCCTAAAGTAATGGCTTCATGGAACTTGCCGTTGGCATCATCAAACGTAGTCTGAAAAAAACTGGGGATAGCTACGTCGCGTTACAAGCCTACGACTCGACATCATTGGGTAACGGCTACAGTCCAGCAGAGTTGTTGATGGGACGGAGATTGTGCGCTTCTCTACTGGCGGCTGACTCCCTTCTTCAGCCAAGACAGGTAGATAAAGAAGCCCTCAATCTTTGGGAAGAACGCAGGATCATGAATCAAAAGCATAACTATGACCGACGACACGGTGCCCACCGGCTTCAACCTTTGAAGCCTGGGGACAGAGTATGGATAACCGATCGACGCGAAACTGGAATAGTACAGTCGTCGGCGGACACTCCAAGGTCCTACTCTGTCAACACACAGGATGGGAACCTCAGTCGGAACCGATTTCATCTCGTCCCGATTACGGCAGTGCCCAAATCACCTGACCTTCCACTGCAAGATACGATTGCGGAAAGAACACTAGAGCCGACCAATGGGACGCCACATTCCGATCACGTTGTGACTCGAAATGGCCGAGTAGTCAAAGCCGGAGTACGCTTTAGCCCTTAGCTAAAAGGGGGAGACGTGCTAGCAGCTAAGGTCATCGCGAGGCGGGAGCCGGAAAAGACGACGATGAAGAGGGAGGGGCGCTGGAGATAGATGATTAAATGGCTGATTCTCAACGGACGCTGGTTTGAGTCCTGATTTCCTGAGGCCCTGACAACACAACACCGTCACTGTCCTGTTTATAAAACAGGTGGAAAAAAAAAAAAAAAAAAACTCACCACGACTTGACGACTGAATTGGTTCCATTCGAATCGCTGCCCAAGGTCAGGTTTGTAAGGAGTCTCCTAAGACCAAGAGGGATGCACGGGACCACTTGAGATCCTAGGAACCAAATGCAATGAACAATGACACTAATTAAGAACAAAGTGAGCACACCCTCCAAGCACTTCAAGCTAGTCAGACACTTATGAGAATAATACAAAAGACACTCCAAGGATTTTTACTTTTCAAGATAACAATGACGAATGGACGAGGAAATGAAATGCCTGTATGCCTACTAGTAATAGGTGGTAGCCTGCATGTAAGCGATTTGGCGAGACGAGACAAGTGACGACAACCCGCTTTGCTGCCGCACCGTCAATCGCGTGGCAAGGCAGATCGCATGAAAACGACGGGAGCAAGCGACCAACGTGATGAGCGACATTTTCTAGAAATCCGAAAACTGAGCGACGAGCGACGGAATATTCGTCGCTCGCCGCTGACTCTCGTTGCTGTCGCCGTTTCGTCGCTCGCTAAATCGCTTACATGCGGTTCAGCCTTAAGAGTTCGAAGGTATCCAAAAACGACCTGCTCATTTTTGCATTGTCAGTACGGTAAAAATACTAACAGTTAAAGGAGTTAGGACTTGAACGATACAAAATCTGAGATATATAGCTGGAACACATTAGGTGTCCCTATATTAATGCTAAATTTGTTTTGTAAATTCACTGAACCGCGGAACCCTCGGATCCACCTATTTAGGAAAGCTGCCATGTTCCTCTTTCCACAAAAAGTTTAGAGTGTCGCACCAGGGAAGACTATTTTTTTGTTATTTAATATAATTGAATTAAACTTCCACAGCTTTTATAATGCTTAATCTCCTTTACATAAATCTTGTATAGTTCCTTATGTTTTGAATGCTCTGAACACGCAGAAAAAAACATGTTCTTGCACACATGTGGGGCATGGCAACAAGCTTAAAAGAGCCTAGTAAAAGAAACGACTTTGCTCCTTTTAAACCAATGAGTGTAATGAACAACAAAATTATGGTGTGCTAGAACTATCCTATTTTAAAATATATGAAAACCGCGAAAACACCATTTTCAAAGGGCTAATAAAGTTTCTTAATGTTTTTATAAATATAAAAATATATATATTCCAATCAAACCTAGATAGTTGCAATTCATTTATTCTAAAGCATATGCATGTCAAATTCGGTTGTATAAGACAATATTAATAACAAAACTTCTTGTGCACTTTTTGTGAAGATGCCCCAAAATTGCATGGAGAAAAATGTGTGAATGTTACCGTAGATGCATAGTGACACTCTTCCACAGTGTGAAAAATAATTTTTGCTAATATTTTTTTGTGAGAAATCGAAGCTGCAGAAGACTGCGATGGAGCGGAGACAATGTGATGGCAACGACGACCATTTAAAGAACCGCGCACACAGAAATGGCTCACATCTATGCAGTTCTGGGTTGTACAGTTTTTCAAAATATTTATTTCACTAATTTTGCAATTACAACCGGTCCTTATTATTTTATAATATATGAACAATCAAAGATAATTAAGCACCATAAAACCCAAAATCCATTTTTTTTTTGCAAAAGATTGCCGTCTTGTGACCCGCATCTCCCCTTAATATTATGAGCAATCATGTATAGTTTGCAATGGAGCGGTATATACTTTGGAAGATGCTGCATCTGCATCACAGCACCATGTCTCATGCAAGAGAGATGATGTTACAGTGCGTTCGTAAATATCAAATGTATGGTCCAAGCTTCATTGACGAGTGTTCAACATCTATGAACCTGAAATGCAAACCACGCAAAACCCGATCATTGCAGCTAGAAATCGCATTAACAAACAGCGTGTCTCCCGAAAGAATTCACACTCTTTTTTTTTTTTTTAACTGCAGAAATAGATGATGCATTGCCGAGCGCTCAGTCCCTGCCCAAGTAGCACTAGTGGTTCGAACCAGACGCGAGTGTTTCACAACTCTTATCTTATTAAAAGGTTACAAGTGATTTTCTCAACGTATAGATAAGAAAATGGCCCAACCAGTTCTTGGCTTACTGGTGCCCTCCTTTACCTCCATGTATTTCCACCACTTTCCCATTGAAAGTTACAGAAGATCACTTACAACGTTTTAAGTTTCGCATCGTGTGTATAGCCATTTCCGATCGAGATGCACGACGTAGTGCATATAGCTTTACTCATTCGCCGAGAGTAAAGCTATACGCACTACATCGTGCATCTCGACCAGAAATGGCTGTACGCACGACGCTTTGAGCACGTGCCATTTGGGTCACTCTTTCGGACGGCGTGTGTAACACTCGGGAGTGCGTTAACCCCCCCCCCCCCCCCCCCCCCCCCGCCTGCGTTCACACCGCTTCGCAGCAACCGTCTGTGGCTGCTAATTACAAACCTATTAACCCACTTGGGCCTCCATGCACGCTGCTTTGCGGCATCCAGCCGGTAACCCAAGCCCACTGTCCCCCATTGCACCTCCGGAAAGAAGTCCCATACCATTTAGTTCAGCGAAGTTTCGTCTACATGTGGTTTTTTTTTACAGCGATAATAGACCTTTTCCGGAATTCAGTCTGGCCACTTTGATGACTATCATCATCTGAAAAATGGCATATGTGCTGTACTAATGGGGGCCTTCTGTTTGCTGATGAAGGAAGAAGTTGAAGATGCTCCTAAGCAGATGGTTCGAGGCCTATACATTCTAGATGGTAGCGAGACGTGAATCAGGAATTGAATGCAAGAGCTGCGTAAGCGTTTGTTTCTAACTCGGGGCCCAGTCAATCTTTTAATAGCACACACTCGGATTTAAAGCCCCTTGATGTATAGAATTTTACCAAGGCGTCTATGTGGGCTGGCGCTTTGTTCTAACTGGTTGCATCTTTTTCGCCATCAACACTGAAAGAGATTGAAAAAGAACTGTACAGTGAAGCGCGCATTCTTGTTTACCGCTGACTTGCGAAAATAACAGTACCCCATAAAATACTGCAGACCACATGTTTGCAGTAAACAGTATTTTATGCCGCCATTAGTACGGAAAAAGTTAAACTACCATTTGAGTCACCAGATGGCACTGAATTCCAGAAAGGGTCTATTGTAAAAAAGATATGTAAATATCGCCAAATATTAGTAAAAAAAAAATGTTTGAGAAGAAAAAAAAAAAAAGTAAACCCACACTGCGAATTGAACCCGCGTCCGCTGCGTATGAAGTAGTGATGGACCGAATCTGTCAAACTTCAGATTCGGCAAAGTTTGGCACATGCCAAACTTTTGAAAGTTTGGCAAAGATTTGATGAAAATTCGGCAAACATCTGCACACGCGCGAGAACGCGACGGAGCCATGGATTGCAAATGGACGCCGTATGGTTACCATCGTACAGTGTAGTGCTACCAGCAGTTACGGCGGGGTGCGGCAAGAGCGACATGGCAACTGTGTGCTTGTTAGCCTTTGTGAGTGTGGTTCTCTTCAATATTTTCTGCCTCAAGAACGGAAAATCGACCAGAAATTGACGCAAAAACGACCCAGTCCGCACTCTTCCCATCTTCCTAAACGTCTGGTGTGTCCAAACATCAGAAACCAGCATTTTAAAAGTGAAAAACAAGACGTTGCGAATATGGGATGTACACTTTCATGCAAAGCTGAAGTGATTCAAATCGAAAAACATGCATATATTAACAATAATATTGCTATCTCTTCTGGTGAGGGCTCAGCAGCTGTTGCTTTCATTCTTGCGCACGAAGCTGTGACTCGCAGAGAAAGTGAGAACACAGTGTTACCGCCTTTATTGTTTCAACAATACACACTTGAGACCTCAAACCAAAACTCGCGTATCGTGACTGCGCTGACTGCACCCCCACTACGAAACCCCATTGTCACACCACTTCTGCAAAAAGTAACTTTAAAATTACCAGTAAACACAAAAATGACACCGATACAATTAATTCATAGAATATCAGCTTATTTATTAATAACTGTGTCAATATGTATCTTAAAAACCCTAAAAACTTCCTTCGCTTGCAAAAACAATATATCAACTATTAGGTCTGGCAACAATGTATTTTTGCCGAATCTTTGCTGCAGTGGCTAGAAGGGGGAGGTGTCAGAATCGCCTAGACCGCGCCGTGCAAGGAGGTGCACTAGTATTTCATGATGACGAGAGATGACGAGAGACGCTGCGCGGCCGCGCCGGAGAAGGCACTGTGGGTGAAGGCTTGTTCACTTTGCACTTCTCTCCCAGTGCTCATTTTACTGGGGGGCCTCAGAATTGTCACCCCATGCGTACAGACCACAGCGATGGCAAAAAATCAAACACACTGCTTTGCTCCCGGATGCACTACAGGGTACGTCTCTGCCAGAAAGAAAGGGAAGAAAGCCTCCTTATTTGCCGTTCCCGGCAACGATGAACGCCGTCTGGTTTGGCAGCATTCAATCCCACGAGCTGACAAGCCTCTCGAGAAAAACTCCAGTCTGTGAAGTTCATTTCGACGAGGGATTAATAGTTCGCAACTACACGCACATTATTAACGGCGAGATGGTGGAAATTCCCCGTGGTCGCCCTTGCCTGACAGCCGATGCAATCCCATTTTTTGTTTCCGAACATCACTGCGTACCTGTCTAAGAAACTGCCGTTAAAGAGGAAGTCGGTGATGTCCAACGGCGGCGTGCCACGAAAGCAAAAGAGGGACGACGTCAATCGTGAAGACGAGCATATCGTTGTAGCCAACATCACACCAGTGACGCAGCCTAGCACCAAAGAAAAGTTGGAGAGCGTGAAACAAGAAGATCTTCCAAGCAAGTACTGGAAAAAGCATGCGATCACGAAAGCATAGAACGTCGTAGCGTTTTCAGTGTGTGCACCGAATGGTGAAACCCTCTGCTTTCAGAAGCTGCTTTTTGTGCTCTACTAGCGAGAGAAGTATCCACTGCACCGCAAATGTACAGGGATCAGTGGTGACAACCGTGGATGTCGACAGCGCTCATGCTGTGAAGGACCTGCTGTCGGAGATGGATACCCTTATTCCTTGTGAAGGGTTTGAGATGGTGACGGGCATTGACATGATGCAAACAAAAACAAAGCACAAGATATATGCTGGCAAGTTTCACAGTGTGAAAAGTGGTGGAGTTTCGCAAAATGAAAAGTGATGCCTGCAATGCAAATATCTACGCAGGTTGCTCTTGAACCAGGCTTCTTACAAGCGCACAAGAGCAAATGAGACCCGTGTTGAGGCATCACGAAAGGTGATAAGAAAAAATGCACAACTTCGACGTCATAAACACAACATCGCCTACCTGAAGAAAAACATTGAAAAAATGAAGACGGAGAACGAGTCCACCAGTACTGCTAGTTTTGAGCAGAAGATGGAAGGCCTGTCAAAAAAGCGGCAGCTGCAAATGCGAGCATGCTTTGAGGCTTCAACGAGGAGTCCTCGACTCTACGAGCCCTCGACTCTACGAGCACATTCGGACACACAAGCTCATGGTAGTCACAAGCCCTACGTGCCTACGGACTTATGTCAAAAGCTACAAAAGCAGCTGCTTCAATGAGAAGGTGCTTGCAGCAATAGCCGAGAAGACGAAGGACATCAATCCAAACCGGCGACACGGAGAGATTCTTGTTGACGAAAAGAAGCTTTCAGAGAGCCTGATGGTCCACAAAAAAGTACTCATCGATGGATTTGTTGACCTCGGCAGCTACAGCCCTGCAGGTCAGGAGGGTGTCATTTGCGACCACGGGCTTGTGGTTCTGTTACAGCCGTTCACAGGCAAATGGCAGCAAATCCTTGGCGTCTTCGGTGCAGGAGGTAATGTGAAGGCTGATGTGCTGTCCAGAATCATTGTGGATGCTGTGATTTTTGCGGAGAAGTCTGGACTTTCTGTTGATTTCATCTCATGCGATGGCGCCTCCTGGAACAGGAGTATGTGGAAAATGTTCGGTATCACCGGGAAGCTCACGAAGACGGTCTGTAAAGTTCAACATCCAGTGGACCCGAGCCAGTATCTGCACTTCATTTCGGACTTCCCGCACCTTGTAAAATGTGCGCGGAACTCTATATCTTCTACAGGGCTTCAGACTCCAGATGGACGAGTGAGCAGAGAGTTCGTAAAAGAAGCACGGAAGTGCGACAGTGCAAGTACTGTGCCTCTCAAAGCAATGCCGCACGCAACGATGGCTGTTTTTCAGCCGAATGGATTCGAGAAGATGCGAGTGAATCTCGCATTTAGATTCTTCAGTGACGAGGTACTGAGGGGCCTTTATGTATACAGGCATGAAGTGGAGAGCCGTTATGGACCTGGGAGCCCAGTGGCCACTTCATTGTTTGTCGCTATGCTGAGGGACCTCATCGCTTCCATGACCTCAAGGCACCGTTGAACTGGTTTGAGACCAGAGAAGGAACAAGTCAAGCACATCAAGAGGTTTCAAGAATACCTTGACATCTGGGAAGCCACGGTTGGAAAGCTGGGGTTCTTGAGCCAAGCTACAGCTGAAGGTTTTTGGGTGACTCTTGCGAGCACACTCTTGCTCCTGACATACATGACAAAGACCTTGGGATTCAAGTATTTGATGACCGCGCGTCTCAGTCAGGACTCTATCGAGAACCTGTGTGGCATCTTGAGACAGATGTCAGGCTGCAACGACCGCCCCACGCCGACGCAGTTCTTGATTTCAGTGAACTGCCTAAGCTTTTCCAGCTTAGCCCGGTCACCTACAAGTGGCAATATTTCACAAGGACTCTTAAAACAGCCTTTTTGATCCTCCCAGCAACTGTGATCCGGCGGAACTGCAAAACAAGCTGGATGATCTCTTGGATGTGGGCTACTGTCGAGACCGGTTATAATGAAGTCGACGGGAATCGGAAATCACTCCGCTATATCTGTTATTTCGTTATAACCGACTTTGGTTATAACGAAGTGCAAAAGGGAATGGGAAATCGTGATCGCTTCGCTGTAGCCGCTATTTCGTTATAACTGACTTCGTTATAACCGGTCTCGACAGTACTTGAACGAGGCTCATGAAATGATAAAAGCATGTAGTGCATTTTCAGAGCACGGTGACATGGTTGCATCGAAAAGCGACTCTCAGATAACCTACTACGTTAGAGGCTATGTCGCCCGCAAAATACTGCAAGGATTCGCCCTCGCTCCCAGAAGAGTCGTGCCTGACAAACTACATGGATAGGAGAGGGCCTCTTTAGCCGTCCCAGGCACTCAAGGAGCTAGTTGAGACAATGGAAGAGGGCTTCACATACTGTTTCACCTTCAACAAGTTGAGGGCAAACAGCATAAGGGACCTCATTTCCTGCCTCTCCAAAAACAGACTCAACTTGGTTGGCTGCGCAGA
Source organism: Ixodes persulcatus (assembly GCA_013358835.2). Taxonomy (NCBI): domain Eukaryota; kingdom Metazoa; phylum Arthropoda; class Arachnida; order Ixodida; family Ixodidae; genus Ixodes; species Ixodes persulcatus. The sequence continues at coordinate 68,952 of JABSTQ010009834.1, read as the reverse complement.
GCACACTGTCGAAGTGACAAATCAAGTTATTCGTTTCTTCGTGCTGACTAGGATGCACTTCCTTGTGGCAGCTGAGAATGCGACCAGGCAAGGCAAGAGAGACAAGATCAAGTACCTCAAGCTGAGGCACACAACGTGATTGGCCATTTCTGGTCACCATCCAAGCTACTTTCTGTACAGTGGCCCAAGTTTTTAATAACATCACGCGAGCGTCGACCGCCGGGCCGGCCAGCGCCGTGCCGCGGAGGGATGCGGCGATACGGGAGAGATTAGGCGCGTGCGCACAAAGATCTTTCCTCCGGTGCAAGTGTCGTCTGCTAGGCTATTCCGTTTACTGCACTCAACCCCTGCTCCTTATCTGCTGGCAGAGCTAACACCTTTAAGCAAAGATCTGAACAGCACTTGCTTATCATTCACTTTTCTTTTTCTTTTTCGGACACACAAAATAACAACCGGCCGCAAATTCAAACCCGATACAACACAACCAGACCGCAGAGTAAAACTATCGTCATTGCGCCACTGTTTATGCCACGCAAGACGAGTATCATGCCAGCGCTTGCTCTTCAGACATTTTGCTCTACCGACAGATAAGAGAAGCAGAGACAGAGAGAGAGGGAAGTGGGCATTGGATAAACAATTATGTCAATCAGCACCCTGCGCTCCTTTGCTACGGAGCAGGGACTGTGTGCTGTCAACGAAATAGCCTAGCAGACGAAGCTCGCACCGGAGAGACCTTTGTGCGCACGCACCTACCTAATCTCTCCCAAATCGCGGCACGGCGCCGGCCGGCCCGGCGGTCGACGCTCGCGTTATAACCTTGGGCCGCTGTACATTGTTTTTTAAAAATATCCGTTGTCGTTTTGTAAATAAATGAAAATACAGGTTTGAATATTCAAATGAAGGTGTTCTTTCTATTTGTTAAAAGGTGGCAGATATGGGCCCTCGTGGCCCATATCTACCAGATGTGAAACTTTTTTGATTAATCAGGTGTTCTTCCTCCCTCCCCCCCCCCCTTTTCAAGTGCCAATGTTGGCGATCTCAATGAACCCCGCCCATTTCTCCACCAGACGACCCAACGTTACTAGCCGACCTACACACGTTCACTAGAGCCCAGAAATAAATTAAACATAAAATGCGTCAGTTGTCGTTCACGTTGCCTCCTGCGCCGGCTTCCTTCATTTGATGATCATGAACCAACTAGCTGAACTAAATAGTGTAAAACCTTTTCGCAGCCCCAAGTTTTCAAAAATCGTGCAGACATATTTGTGACCAATAAATTTAGTGAATTTTGGAGGACGCAATTCAGGGCTTCTAGAGGCCGGTATTTTCGCATGCCCCTAAATTTCGTGAATTTTTCAATTTGCGAAAATTAGGGCTTTGCAAAAAAAAAGGGGGTTTACAGTAGTTTATCTCACTGACAACGCTTCAGCGTCTCGAGAGTCTCAGGCGCCCACGCGCAACTAAATCATTATAAAATGATTAGCAGATATATTAGGGGGTTGCTTTGGCCACACGTCCGAAGTCAGTGGAGCTTGGTCAAATTATTTTAAAGGCATTCATTTCGAGTGCCGCACGAATGCACGGAGCAAGTATTAAAGCGCACGCTTCGGAGCGGACGTACGAGCGGACGGGCACCTCAGTGGCGATAGCAGCGCCACCGCTGCACCCTGACCGGCTGCTCCCTCCGTCGCACCGTGATTCTGACACCTTCCCCTTCCAGCCACCGTATCATTGTCGAATCTTTAGAAAAGGTCGGCGAAAATTCGGCATTGCCGAATCCCAAGATTCGGCACCAAATTTTCGATTCGGCAAAAGTTCAGCCCATCAGCAGCATAAAGCAGACACTAGAACCACTAAATGAGCTGCGCTTAGAGTATCGGCACTCCATTCCTCAACATTGTTGTGGGCGCCGCCATTTTGGAGCTTGTGCAGTGCAGACGCAACTGCCGATCGTCATGATTCAAAAGTGCAGCTTCCTCAGCATTCGATTTGGTGTTAGGAAGTTCATGTAATATTGCTTTGCCCTGTCGCGAACTGTTTAAACATTTGTGGAGGACGGAAAAGCGTTTCCTGTGATTTCAGATAAAGCTTCAGATAACTGGCAACCATGATTTTAAGCCACAATATGGCTAAGTGCCGTTACTCTGAAGCGTAGCTTATTTAGTGGCACAAGCAGGCACCTTTCCACTACGCTATGCCACTGCCTCAGAAACTAGCTTTGACCGTTCGTTTTATACGAGACCCAACAAGTTTTGCGTCGTGTGTACTGTCGAGACCGGTAATAACAATGTTGGTTATAACGAAATAGCGGCTACAGCGAAGTGATCACGATTTGCCATTCGCTTTTGCACTTCGTTATAACCGAAGTCGGTTATAACGAAATAGCGGATATATCGAAGTGATTTCCGATTCCCGTTGACTTCGTTATAACCGGTCTCGACAGTATAGCCATTCCCGGCCGACGTAGTGCGTGTAGCTTTATTCATTCGCTAAAGTGTCATTCGGTGAACTGCCCCCTCAAAAGGCTCCACCTTATTACAGGCCAGCGACATCAACACCCTCGCCGGCATCGCTACATTGATCCACTACTCCTTTATGTGCGAATCTTTTCTTCTTTTAATTGTAATTGGTCCGTTTATTGCTTGAAGGGCAACTCCAGCCAAAACTCAAAATGAAATAAATTACTGGCATCGCTCTAGTGACAGAAAATATGACCCCAGCCAAAATACATATTACGTCCGTGGGACGCCGTATTCTCAACTAATACCGATAATAAAAATGCGACCCGCCGCGAGCCGCTGCTCCTTAGCGGGCGGCCAGCGGATTGCTGATCGCTGAAGCAACATTGGGCCGTGACGTCAGTATTGTTCTCCTTTTTTCCTCCGGTCCAGGTGTTGCGCAGAGTGCGCTTCTTTGAGCCGCTACCACCGCTACTTCGGCTTGTGATTGGCGTGTTTAGCCGTCGCTTTTATCTGTAGCCCGTGTAGCTTCGGTATAGCCTTTTGTTTATTTGCTTGTGAGGACTCCAAGACTAGTTTTAGCGAGCAACTCGGTGTGCCCAAGACTGCCCAGCTGCTCCTCGAAAGATGCAGAGAGCAACTTGTAGCGCTGTGAGCTGCTCAAACAACTCGCTGCGGAACACGGAGGTGCTTTTTCACAAGTTTCCAACAGACCGGAAATTGGAGAAGGTGTGGGTGAACGCTCTTCGACGAGTAGACTTTGGACTTCGGCTTTTAGGTGACCGAGGAAAAAAGAACGAAAAACAGACGTGTACAGCCCAGCACACGTGTGTACGGGCGCCGCGGCCTGCGCCAAAGAGCCTCAAAGCTTCATGTCTAGGACTGACCCGCTGCGCGAAAGCGAGAGGGCCCCCAGTACTGTACGTCACTGGCAGCGCAGCGTAGAGCAACGCCGCTCCATCCACGGAGCCCCGATGCCAATTTAGGCCTAGCCACGAGTATGGAAGACCGCACACACGGCAACAGCCACTGAGTACGGCACCGAACGAGTTCACTCGTTTTCCAGTCGCTAGCTTTTGGGTATACGCACCAACTCTTGCTACATATGCTGGATAACTACCACATATACAGAATTAAAACAAAATCAGCTTACCTCCTATCTTTAGACGGCTAGCGCAACAGAGGTAGGTGCCGCTCGGCCTGCATACTCGTTGAACGAGAACGATCCTGACGTCACGTTCACATAGCGGCTGATTTCCAGTGTTGCCGGGGCCTCGAGCGGCTAGTTTCGGTTTTGTTGGCCGCGCCCCAAACAAAACTTTGAGGCGTCGATATCTTTAAAACTACACACAATAACGAGAAAAAAATTATACCTTGCAATTCAGGGACGCTGACTGCACTAAAAACAGTCATAATCCCAAAATCGAAAGTATGAACCGGAGTTGCCCTTAAAGTGCAGACCGCATGGCGCGTTTCTGCTCGCGATTCAGGCACGTCGGCGTCAAACTGACGTCATTTACTGCGCGAAGGGCGCGCATTTTTGCGGGAGCGTTGGTTTCTAATCGACCCAGAACAAGACGCGCGCGCAGAGGCGTCGAAGCGGCTCTCGCCCAATGAGGGTCGGTTGAACTATCACGTGATCCTGCACAGTACGCTGTTTCATACCGTATTTACTCGCAGAATGAACGCACTTTTTTTTCCGAAAAATCGATGCAAAGTTAGGGGGGGCATTCATTACGCGAAGTAAAATTTTTGGGTCCGTATTTACTCGCATAATGAACGGACCTTTTATCCCGAAACATCGACGTAACTTCTTATCTCTTCGCGCGCGGCGCGCGACTTCAAAACCAAACTGCGATGCGATGCGCAAAAAAAAAAAAAAGCTCCTCTCCATCTTTTTTTTCTTGCTTCCGTGTTTTTTTTTATTTCCCGCCCTTCGCAAGTTGTTTTGTTTGCCAACGCTACCCATGCATTCGCGACCTCGCTGCACTGGGATAGAAAAGTGCGTTCATTTCGAGGGCTTCTTCTTGCTTCTCTTTCCAAAGTGCAAGGAGGAGGCGAGGGCAGAATGCCTTCATTATGTGCGCTTTGCTTAGGCGCGGGCTTCTCCGCTTTTCTTTCTTATCCCCTTGCGCGCGGCGTGCGACGCGCGACCTCGGGACCAAATTGCGCTGTGAAAAAAAAAAAAGAAAAGAAAAAGCTCCTCTTTGTTTTTTTCTCTTCTCTTTGTTCCATGGATTGTGTTTTTGTTTGTTTGTTTTCGCCGCCTTTCGCAAGCTCTTTCGTTTCGCTTTGCTTAGGCGAGGGCTTCTTCGCTTCTCTTATTTCCTTGCGCGCGGCGCGTGACCCAAAGTCCAGACTGCGCTGTGCAAAAAAAAAAAAAGCTCCTCTTTGTTTTTTTTTTCTTTTCTCTTGTTCCGTGGATTGTTTCTTTTTTTTTTTTTTTTTGCCGCCTTTCGCAAGCAGTTTCATTTCGCTTTGCTTAGGCGAGGGCTTCTCCGCTTCTTTCTTATCTCCTTGCGCGGCGCGCGACCCGAAGTCCAGACTGCGCTGTGCAAAAGAAAAAAGCTCCTCTCCATGTTTCTTTTCTTGCTTCCGTTGGATCTTTTTTTATTTTTTAACGCCTTTTGCAAGGTGTTTTGTTCGCCCACGCTGCCCACGCATTCGCGACCTCGCTGCACCAGGATAGAAAAGTGCGTTCATTTCGCGCGCGTGGGGGGAGGGGGTCAAACTTTGACGTCCGAGTTGGGGGTGCGTTTATTACGCGAGTGAAAAAAAGTCAAAATTTTGATAGCCAACTTGGGGGGTGCGATCATTACGCGAGTGCGTTCATTGTGCGAGCAAATACGGTATTCAGCACATTTCAAAGTGTTTAAAAGCATTTTTATTTTTCATATAAAAATTGAAAAGGTGTTTCTTTTGACACACAAACCCGTTTTATTTACTCATTTGTTCATTTAATTCTCATTTTGTAGTATTTACGTCAACATTTACATCGCGTGTTGAAAATTCTGTTATCTGGCAACGCTGATAACGCGCGGCCGTACCGGCGGCAGGGCCCGGTTACTGCCATAGATCCAATGGAGTCGATTTCTGGGCAAACTGGGCGATCAGCAGCGCTTCCGTGGTTGGAGGCACTCATTACTGCAACGAATCTGCGACTCATTGCTCTATCGATAGATTGCAAAACTAAAAAAAACAGCGAAAACCATGTTCATAAAACGAAGGGCTGAGGTTTTAATTACTACTTTTGACGCCGTCGAGCTAGCTTGAGCAGCTTCCTAGTAGTTTGCGAAGACGAAACCGCTCAAAATCCAACATGACGCAGCCCCTCCGCCGTGCTCTGCCGCTACTCCCTATCGCGGTACCGCCGGTACGGCGGTAGGTTTTAGGGGCGAAGCTCCTTAGGGGCTAGCCATGTCCGTCCGTCCCTCTGTCCGTCTGGCGTCCGGTGCTCGTGCTCCTGCTCATGAGCTCACATGCTCATGAGCACGTGAGCACGTGCTCGTGTAGGGCAAAAAAAAAAAAGATGAACAAATGATAAAAAACATGTTTGCGCAGTCGACAGGATTCGAACCTGTGCGGGGAGACCCCAATGGATTTCTAGTCCATCGCCTTAAAGGGGCACTGACACGTCAAAATCATATTTTTTTTTATTATTCGAAACGATTGAAAACGATGCCGGGACATTACCCTCAAAATTCGAAACTTGAAAATTCAGTATTTGTGAATTAAAAAAACAATTTCCAAATGCCGAATTTGAAGTTCCCGCGCGATCCGCGCCAGTACAGCGAGTCAAATTTTGCGGTCTCCTGAGACTCGCCTTTTTTTTAGACCTCCGCCGTTGCCACGGCAACCCCAAGCGAGATGGAGGTGATATCACGCCGGCGCGGGAAAGAACCGGTTTCTTTCCCCACTCGCCGTGTTGCTCGCCGACGACGCCGCCAAGTTTTCCGAGGGAGGGTACAAATCTAGGAAGCAACATCACACCGAACTCTGATTTCTGGTATTTCAGAAAGAGGGGCCGTAGGGCGCTCGCAATTGCGTTAAAAAGCATGTTTTACGATTGCCGTTATTAAATGTTATAGAAATGTCACCTACAAAGCTTCTAAAATTCCTGATTTTTGACGTCACCGATCAAAAGAAGCGAGGAGGTGAGCGCGGGAAATTTAAACGCCAAAAATAAAAAGGCGCACGCGCGCGCGGGGAAATTTTTTTTCGCGATGCGGTTTTTTTTGCGTGTCTGTGACTACAACTTGCATCGTTTTAGACAATAAAAAAAAAATACGACCTTTGGGTTGTCAGTGCCCCTTTAACCACTCGGCCATGACTGCGGGACGAGTAGGGGGCTCTGAGATGTGGTAGTAACTCAAGAGCTGGGGATGTCATGGATGAAACGTTGCATGTAGCCGCTTAACGTCTATACAAGAGAGGGCGCTGCAATCAAATGCGTATATAATCGCGTTAAACTTTGCATGCATTGGCTCAACGTTTATGGACGACAGGGCGCTGAGGTCAAATGCTCAAATGCATATATAACCACGTTCCATACCACACATTCTTTCTGACATGGATGAAAACAAACGAAAGGCTCGGCATGCTGCGGCTCAGCGTCTATGCAGACAAGCACCACCAGAGCTTGGCCCCAATAAACATCATTCACCACGTGGAGATGCGGTCAATTTTTTGTTTGGAAATTTACGGTTCGCGTGTGCCATGCCACTTGTTATGGCAAAGAATTGTAAGTTCTGCTTGCCTACCTTGTGCCCAGCAGTTGACAGTCTGCTACTTGTCGTCGGCGTCTACCAGGGAATCGAAACAGATGCAGCAATTTTCGCACTCGTTGACGCATTTATTCAGTCATTTGCATGACAAGGAAAAACAATTTACACTGTCCCTTTAAAGAAGCGTTGCTATGCGGAAAAAAATTAATAATGCGCGCAGTATCTACGTTAGCAAGAGGTGCTACAGCGAAGATACAATGTGCGACAGTGTTAGCACGAACACGACATAGTTCTTTTTTCACTTTGAAAGGCTATCGGCGGGCACCACGTATTACAACTATAGTTCGCAAAGTAACCGTTTAAAGTTTCGTAAACCTCAGGTGCAACTATGGCGCGAGAATATCTGTCTTCACGATTGGAAAACACAATACAGTCATGTCTCGCTAACATGGTCGATCGTTTCGGTCACGACGCTATATACTTCATATTTTCGGGGACTGATATGTGTCTCCATACAATTCTAACTCGTCACGTTAAATAAAAAAACCCAAAGTACGTACTTGAGCGGCTAGCTTGGGAACGAAATGGATAAATACATGTTTTTATCTTTTTATTGTGGTCTTTGTAAAGACAAACACAAAAAAAGGGAGAAAATCTATTAGTGAGACGAAAAAGAATAGTAAAGCTCTTCGGTTACAGAATTTACCCAGAGCTTCACGATTGTCAGATATGACAGTGGTGACTCAATGGTTACAATTTTCAGGGGTTTCCAGCCTGAATCACTTGCAGTTCTTTCCCTTTCCCAATTGCAGATGACAAAAATAAACAACATACCACCTTCATTGTTTATTCTTTGTGATCTCGGCATTGATTCATGATTATGGATGACTATACATTATAGAGAATTGTTTTGGAAACTGGAGATGTCCATATTAAAGAGAAAATACTGTAACAGCAAACAGAAATGTCTGTTTCCGTGGCATGAAAACACAATAATCATAATTTCTGGTATGTGTTACATAGAAGCAAACCCATTGTGAAGTAAAAAAAAAAGAATGTATATTATGATAAAACATCAATTGTTCAACCTGTGTAATAAGACAATAACGCAAAATTTTAGTGGGTCAGATATTGTCCAGCAAAACTTGATATCTTAAAGAGTGAAACACTCCAAGTTCCAAGCACATAGTTTGAATTCTAGCTGCCAAAGGTCCTGGAATCACTGGTTCAAAGCAACAGATCTTCCCCCCCTCCCCCTCCCACCCTAAAAAAAAAACTGCCTAGAGGTTGTTGGCCACCAGCAGGCTAACAACTTGTCTAAACAAAGTGGATGCTCAGAGGCTTCCGTTAGTTTATGATCTTGCTCCATAAGAATCATGCAAGGAGCCAGTGGCGTAGCCAGGATTTTATTTCGGGAGGGGTTCAACGGCATCCCCCCCCTCAATGACGGAGGGTGAGCTAGCCAACACGGACGCTCAGGCAAAGATTAGGGAGGCGCTGTTAAGATAAAACGGGTAAGGCTGCATTGTTATTTTTCAAAACGGAGCAGGCTTCATTTACAGGTATACGGGCACGGTGGCTCACAGTTCTGGCGTCGTCGTACTTGCGGACCACCAACTTTAAAAGCTTCCTCACAGCACACAACTCTCTCCGCTTTTCGAGGTAGCACTACAATACCAACGCGTGAAGGCCAGACAAAACACAAAAATAGCTACACTTTCACAAAAACAAAAATAAATAAACGGAAAAAGAAAATCTCGACACTGAGAAATTGGAGCAACCGACCACGCACAAACACTAGGGGCCCATATTTAGGGCGAAAATAATTCTGAACAATCACAAAACCAAAATCTATTATCTATTAAAGGTTTAACAAATTCGTGCTACAGAACCAGATGCCCAAGGAAAGTGAGTGTTATCTTTGATAGGCCGTTTTATCTTGCATCGTAGTCCAAAGGCAGCAGCAGCATATCCTCGGGGTAAGGAGAAGTCATCAGTCCGAACTCGTCGTTCCGTCACTCGGAGAAATGACATGACGCACCACACAGAAACTACACGCCGAACATGGAAAGGAGCTTGAATACCCTTGCGCCTATGCGTAGGGAGAATATCAAGGCTTGTCTCTTCGGAGTTTCTGATGTTCCGTGCAACAAAGAGATTAATCTAATAAGGAATTGCATCGGACGCCACTTCGACATACAAAGCAGAAAGCAAGACGGACTTCATCGCATCCGTGAGCGACGATTTTCGCAAAGTGAGGGAAACTGCGCCAAAAATAGAAAAATTTTAGGCGTCCAATGCAAGAGGGAGAAACGTGAAGCGCCCGTCACGTCTGCGGTATACACGCGGTCGCCCTCTGTCCGGAGGCCCTATTTCAGAACGTCCATCATCTCCTCAAGATCCTAGCGACTCTGCCCTTCATTAACGACGGCGGAAGCTGAGCGCTCGTTCTCTTCACTACGACGGTTGAAAACATACCTGAGAGCGTCCACTTCGAATGAGCGACTGCTCGATCTATACTTCGTTTTAAGTAAAAACGCAGCCGATGCTACAAGCGCGAGCATGTGGCCCTGAACACTGCTTGCACTGCACGAGCGCGCGTGCTTGGCAGGGACGCTGAAAGCCCGGAGCTCGCTCTCGTAGCATCGGCTGCGTCTGGACCTAAGCTGAAACCAAGTATAGAGCTTTTGAGTTCACCGTGACATTAAAGTTCAAGCGGAGGATGTCCGGGATATTTTTTTCCGTGAACGCAGGTGGCTGCATTTTAATGTGTAGGCGCTTGGCATAAATGAGATGATAAAGAGAACCTGTAAATTGCTTTCTAATATAACTAGTCACAGTTACCTTTTTATTCGCGGTAGTTTCTTGTCGAAAGCACGTAACTCTGATCACAAAAGGTGTGCGTGAGAGCAGTGCCACCCGTTGCTTACAGTGCAATTGTTTTTTACAATTCACTTCTTATTCCATTGACATTGCTTTATATTATCACCGTGTGTTTGTTTTATTATGTTCACTTTTGTTTGATTGAATTGTGGATTTCAGTGAGAATAGTTTTATACTTTGCCTTGAATTTGCCATCCTTCACCCCACAAATATTTCTAAATATCCGTTCTCTATATATCTGAGATCAAGTTCAGCATCCCATCGAATAAACATGAATTAAGCAATATTGCATATTTTATTAATAGCAATTTCTACCCCACAAACAATTTTCCCGAAAGCATATAAGTTGGAGATGGTCCACGCTCCCCCGTTGCTCCGTGCCTCGTGCAAAACCGACTGCGTGAGCAGGGGAGCGAGCGGGCCCCGTTGGGGGTAGCTTTGGCATTTCGGGGGGGGGGGGGGGGGGGGGTTTGACCCCCCAAACCCCCCTTCTGCCTACGCCACTGCTACTTGACTTAATCTTAATCCAACATTTGCCACCATTTTGGAAAATAACTGATTCACCCTCGATTACCCCCATGAAAGATTGTGTTAAAAAGTACTTCTACCTTTGGAAGTATGTGATATTTATAGTACTTTACCTCAAGTAAATTGCACCCAATGTACTTACTACCTTGCTTGAAGTACCTAACCTCTCATTTGCTTTGTACTTTGTACTTTACCAAACACTGCTAAAGGTTATATTATTTTGTTAATAGAAATATAAACTGACCACCCTACCAAAAAGCCAGTATAATTTTTCACTCATGAAACTTCCGTAATCCACATAGCGAAAAGTTGTACTGGGTTTTTCGGTAGTGCAGTAACATTTTCTTCTCTTTAAAGGGGTGGTGCAATGATTTTATAATTAAAAGAATTTGCATCTCGTCATTTTTACATTGTTTATCATGTCCTGGAGGATAGAGAAAACACCTCCTTCATTAAAAATGTTGCGATCCCGCTGCATAATCGCAAAGCAAAAGTCAAGCTTTTTCGCCCACCTGCAGCCCCAAGTGGCAGCCGAAGGAACTACGACGAAAAGATTATGTGACCTCGCTCGGCTCTAAGCTGCAGCATAACGCCCGCTAATGTCAGCGGAGAGAGGGAGAGGAAGCGTCCTCCGAGATAGCACACGGGAACCTACACGGCACTCCGAATGACGTCACTGGGAGTGCGACCAGGTGTGACCCTGAAGACTGGAAGTGAGTTGAGGGGTGCCCGAAATGCCAATATTTATCTTTTTTTTACACAAAAACTAGGACACGCAGGCAAAATCGGTTTTCTGTTCGTTATTTCAGAAGTGTCAGAGGGCAACTTCCACAAATCTTTGACCGAAGTCTGGAAATCGTTGCACCCCCCCTTTAAGCATGCGATTTCACTCAGCTTTTGTGGTAAAATGCGCCCATAGTGGCCTGCATGACCGCAGAAATCAGCTCACGCGAAAATAAAGGTGACAAAATGCAGAGAAATATGCAGGGATATTTAAAAATTTTACAGGGAAAAAGTACCTCAAATAGGGAATTTTTGTACCCAAGAAAGGGAATTCTTGGACATGGTATGGAACATCACTGCCGGTGGTGCTTCGCTTTTAGCATCTTCGATCAACTCGCACCGGAATCGCCCTGAAATCTGGACAGTGCACAGCGCTCCTCGGTCGTGTAGCACAAAGTCGGTGCAACATCGAAGACAAACTGCGCCGCGGCGGTGCACCGAGGCGAGCTTCACCATGCGTCACCTCGCATTTTGTTCGTTTTTTCTTGCCTAGGTTCGTGTGCGGTGCCCGTCTGCAGGAGCCGAGAGATATAAAATATCACTGCGGCGGGACCGTCTGGTTCAGTTATGGTTGCCTTGCGGTCTCGCCGACCCATTTGTGCGACACTCTCATACCCTCTTCGTTCCGGGCAGGATCGGACGGGGGTCGGGGTCTCGGGGTCCTCTTCCCAGCGGGTCCTTCCTGGGTCGTTCGCTTGGCGACGCCCAGTTTTATTTTTACAATAGTTAGTCCCCAATTGGCTTTTTCCTGAAAATCAACACTTGATCATATGATCCAATTCATTTATATTTGAATTGGCTGTAAGTCTGCAGTGCCTCACGGCGGGAGCGGACAGGGGACTATTGGTTTACGTTCTTTTTATTGAGCCCCGACCTCAAAATCTGCCAATCTCTCCTGCTTTTTGACTGGCGGATTTGGCGGTCCCACACGAATGAACATCGTGGAGTGATTGTCGATGGGGTCACGAATGGGTGACAATTCCACAGGTATATGCTGCCCATTATTGGTGGTTCGAGAAAGAGAACCACCACATAATGGCCGCACCTCGGTGTCATCGAAACACCTCGCAACGCTTTCCACGAAGTTCATACCTTTCGGGAGCTCCTTGCCACCGCAGCAATCAACGGTAGTCGCGGCGATGGTAAAAAGATTGTTGTCTCGCTCTCAGAAGAGCTGAGGGATTAATCGAGTGCAGCTGCGAGGCGTGTTCGTCTTCGCAAGGTCGCCACCCCTGTAGACCGCGTGTCTGCTATTCCCGCCATCTCCTCGATTTCCGCTGCTGGGCGCAATGCCAGATGGGACTGCACCCCGGCGCAGCGTAAATTTTTAGCTTCCTCGATCATCCGCACCGGTGCACGGAGGTGCGCCCCGTCGTCTTCGATCAAGTACACCGGTGCGCACCGGATGTCCTCGATCAACGGAGCGCGAGAAAATCGACGGTGCGCCGGGGTGCAGTCCCATCAGGCATTGCGGCCAGAAGCGGGAATCGAGGAGATGGCGGGAATAGCGGACGCGCAGTCTGTCGAGCTGGCGACTTTGCGAAAACGAACACGTCTCGCATCTTCGCTCGATGAATTCCTCAGTTTTTCTGAGAGCGAGACGACGAGCTTCTTATCATCGCCGCGGTTACCGGCGATTGCTGCGGTGGCAAGGAGCGCCCGAAAGATATGAACTTCGTGGAAAGCGTTGCGAGGTGTTTCGATGACACCGAGGTACGGCCATTATGTGGTGGTTCTCTTTCTCGAACCAACAATGATGGGCAGCATATACCTGTGAAATTGTCACCGGCTTCGTGACCCCATCGACAATCACGTCCACGATGTTCATTTGTACGAGACCGCCAAATCCGCGAGTAAAATGACAGGAGAAATTGACAGCAGACGAGCACAGCGCGCAAACTTACGCAAGAAAAAACGAACAAAATGCGAGGTGACGCATGGTGGAGCTCGCCGCGGTGCACCGCTGCGGCGCAGTTTGTCTTCGATGTCGCACAGACTTTGTGCTGCATGACCGAGGAGCGCTGTGCACTGCCGAGGTTTCAGGGCGATTCCGGTGCGAGTTGATCGAAGATGCCACTGATCTCAATGACAATTGCTGGATTGCGCATCCCGCTCCCGCAAGTGAAGCCACCGGACGCAACCTCGCTGGGATACGATTTGCGGTTTTGCCAGCGTTTCGCTGCGGTTCTCCAGCGTGCTGTAAACACGTTTTCTACTCGTTCGTCGTCATTCGCCGAAGAAGTGTTTTAAGACTCTGTGTATTGTTGAGACTTGCCGTGTCTCTGTGCCTTTGCACGCTTGGATACCGACCAAGAATCGACGCCGTGTGGATGTGTTTTGTGAGTGCAATGTGCGTGAAGCCGTATCAAAAGGTACAACTCGTCGAAAACAAGTGTCGCCGGTCTCGCGGCATGATCAAAGCTTCCTTGGCACGCCGAGTGATGCATCTTTGTGCATTCGCACGCTTGGATACCGGTCAAGAATTGACGGCGCACCAAAGTTCTGAACGTGTGTCACGCGTAGATGCCTTTAGATCATTTATATATATATATATCGGCCACGGAGTTCTGGATCGTCCAGCTGTTCCGGTGAGTTGCTATCAATAAAAGGGGGGAGATCTGTACATGTTCTTATGTACTATTAACCATGGCTATATGTTTCAAATTTACCCTAATGGATTACGTGAGAGCACGAATAGGGCAACGCGGTGGAGCAAGGAGGGTTTTCGAAAGCAAAAGTACAAGACGGCGAGAATGGAAATCTTGGAAGCGCAGCCGATATGGTCGTGTGCAACCTGTTGACCAATTACAATTAGGCGAGCCACGCTCAAACGTCAAGTGCAATTAAGTAGGTTGATAATAATAATAATAATAATCTTTATTGGCTCAGGAGAGCCGTGGCACCGCGGAAAGGCGACAGCCCGTACCATGGAGGCCCGCGGTGCCACGTCTAGTGATGATGATTATGAGATGATATGTACAAGGGGAAGTCGACGACTGATCAGTGATGAGGAGCTGTTGTGCACGGTATTGTGTAAATCGTCTAAGGACGAAAAAAAGACGTACCTTCCCCCCATCTTCCGGCGCTAGTGGACGCTGGATTAAGCTCGTTCCTAAACCGCGAGGGCCGCAAGTATACAGACGTCAGAGTGGGGTATAAGAGGCTGATCCAGAGGCATATACGGCTTCACGCACATTGCACTCGCTAAACACATTCACACGGCGTCGATTCTTGGTCGGTATCCAAGCGTGCGAAGGCACAGAGACACGGCACTTCGGCGTGCCAAGAAAGCTTTGAACACGTCGCCAGACCCTTGCTTTCGACGAGTTGTGCCTTTTTCCTGCAACACTGCGCTTTCGTAAAATTTTCCACGTGTTCACAACGGCAAGTCTCAACAATACACAGAGTCTTAAAAAACTTCTTCGGCGAATGACGACGAACGAGTAGAAAACGTGCCTACAGCACGCTGGAAAACCGCAGCGAAAGGCTAGCGAAACCGCAAATCGTGTCCCAAGCGAGTGAAGTCCGGTGGCTTCACTCGCGCTGCAGCGAACAAGCGGGGAAGCGCGATCCAGCAATTGTCATTGAGATCAGTGGAAGATGCTATTTCTTGGTGCGCGTTGGGGCAACGAAAAGCTGCACCGGGAGGGTGGGCTCCGTTGATCGAGGACGTCCGGTGTGCACCGGTGCACTTGATCGAAGACGATGGGGCGAACCTTGCTGCCCCGGTGCGCACTGGTGCGGGTGATCGAGGATGCTATTTTGTCTGCATGCGGGTGCCCCGGGCCCCCGCGTCAGCTACCGCGCGAGCGTTCATAGCGAAGCGTGTTTTCGCGTGCAAAAAAACGCGCCATACGGTCTGCGCTTCAAGCCGCTTCAAGCGGTCATCGAGCGCGCCGTTTTTACGGCGTCAGATGATACTACTCGTGTGCAAAGGCGCGAATAGTCGACGTTGAAGCAGCCTCGCACAAAGCCACGGCCGTGAGCAAGGCCTTGTGAAGTTTATTTCAAAGCTATCGGCTCGCACCTAATGATTCAGACTTGGGAACAGTACCTGTTTGTTGAGTAGAGTAGTCTTTGGACGTGAAATCAACTCCACTTTCACGCGGTGCCGTTGTTGCTGGTTGTTCTGAAATGGTTCAGAAAAGAAAAGTTCCTTGATCCGCCGCAAACGAGCCGGCAAAGCATTTGAATCGGGCGGCGGCTCGCGTCCTCTGGTCTAGAGTGCCTTCATACACACGCGCGCTTTTGCTTGAGTGGTGACATCTCAGCCATTTTTCCGTCCAATCGTTTTTTTTATGCATCTTGAAGTGCGCGCAATCTGGTGTCACTCAGCTCGAGCGCGTAGCTTTGGCTAATGCATAGACGCCATTTTAGCGCCCAAGTCACGCACCGAGTGCGCGAGAGCGTCACGCGCTGGCACATTCAGGGCAACAATGGATGTCTTCACCCCACTGATCTCAATGATTTCCACATATTCTTAACGGAAAGTCTCACCGCTTACACGTGATTTTAAAGAACTTCTCGGGCGAATGACGACGAACATGTAGAAAACAGCGTCCTGCCGCCAGCCTCCGCAACGCTCCAGAAACGCGATTTTTCGACATCAAGATGGCCATCCGGTGGCCGCATTCGCGCTGCAGCCAGCTGCAGCTGCAGCGACCAACGAGCTCGTTGGCAGCGACCCAGCGACCCCAGCGAGTCGCGACCAAGCCGAAGCCACTGTGGACCATGCGACCGATGTTCGCGTCATGTCGAGATTCCAGTGGTCATGTAAAACGATTACGAAGCGGCCGAAGTGCATGACCGACCACGAAGACGGGGAAGCTACGTCCGATGTGTAGAAGACGGCCGCTCAGTGAGATAAGTGCTGGACGGTTGTTTAGAAGGCGCTGCAGTAAAGGCTCACCGCACAGCAGAGTACGCCTAGGCGTATCGCGAACGAAAGAAGGTAGAGATGAGTGAAGGGGCCAAGAAGCCGAGGATGAGCGCCGAGGCGAAGAAGCGGCGTTCCGAGAAGGCCAAAGTCTATCGGCAACGCAAGAACATTGCAAAGCTTCTACAACAACTACAAGCTGCGCGCCAGGCTACACGGGAACCGCACCAGGATTACAGCAAGACTGGTATGTAATCATCGTTTGTGGAGCTTTCGTTTGCCAAAAAAGTGGAGGAAACCGTATTTAACGTAAGCCGTCTCTCATCTCTGGCACCTCATACAACTGCTTTATAAACGTCCCAATGATCGGAGGAGGGTTCTCATCAGTTGCGTCACCATAACAAAAGATTTGTTTTGTGGTACGGGCTGTCGCCTTTCCGCGGTGCCGTGGCTCTCCTGAGTCATTAAATATTATTATTATTATTTGAGACATAGGCCTCCTGCTTTGCCCAGGAGGCGCTGCGGAAAAACCGGCTTGTAGCGCCCCTTACGATTTGTTTGTAGGTATTGGGTAGTATAAACTTGCGCATTTGAATTTGTCCCACGTCAAAACGTTAGCCGGCAGTATGAATTTTCCCCTTGCGATTGTTTTACAGAATGGAATCGAGCCAATCTCTAACGTGGAAAGCATAATTATTTCGTTCCTCAAAACTTTGCAAGGGGAAGAAGCTGGGCGATGCATGCTACTGCAAGCCGCGTCTACGCCGTACAAGCTGGAAATTTGGTGTAGGCGTGCTGTAACTCGCAAAAACAGAGAGCTTCCTATGATGTCGAGCTTGAGGTGTGCATTACGAGATATGTTAACGCGCCTTGTAGGCAAAAACTCCTAAACTGCAGTCCCTCCGTACAGCCAGCGCTATCAGCTGATGACGCAGTGACAAGCTGATGCAGTGCATACAAACACACATAAAAATGTAAGCTATGTTTCCAAGCCTTTGGTTTGTGTGGGAACCTGACCTGCCACTGTCGAACATACATGGGCGAAAAACCTTACAAATGCAGGTAATTTACTCAAGCTTTTAATCGGAGTGAGACACTGATGCACCACATTTGAATACTAAAGAGGCTGTAGAAATGGTATGCCCCATAACTTGCCTGAGTCAGGTAGCTTGAACAGAATCATGTGATTTGTACATAAAAAAAAAAAAAAAAAAGACATCCCGGGAACAGGCTTTACAGATGTCAGATGTCCGAGTTTAACTCTGGTCGGCCACATACAGACATGCAGACAAGGGCTCATCTGTGTGGACAGTTTGCACAAGCCTTTTTTTACAGTTCTGTTTTCTAGACGGGTGAAGGTGCGTGAGAATTTATAGCAAGTAGTTATTTGTCGACCTTCACTCACATTAAAGGGGCCATGAAATGAACCTTGGGCTGGGATAAATGAATTTTGATTGAGACTTTACTATAATCGCATATCGTTTAGTTGGGCCAAAAGAGGGCAAAAAGTCAAAAGCCTGCTTTTCAAAAATTTTAAAACGTAGCAGACTATTTTATGCTTCTTTCCTTCAAAAGCTCTCCGCCTTTTCACTGTGATACATCCGTGGTACCCAAAGCACTTCAGCCGGCCCCGGCTCACGGATTGGACACAAGCACTGCATCCTCTGTTCACCTTTACGCTGACATTGTGGTGGGAGCTACGCGCTTGTCGGACCAAGCAGCCGCCTCCCTTTCATCGCCTGACCCAATTCTCTGCGCGTGGGTATGCGCAAGGCAGTGTGATCTTCTGGCAAAAGGTACAAGCACATAGTTTCCACAGCACTGTCAGCTTAGGGGTGAACGTAGTATAGTTGCACACCATACTGCGGAAGCCACGAACGGGAGATGTGGAAAGCAACTTTTGTGGGAATTTAGAGCAACAGGGGCTAATCTTCTAGGCGGAGAATGGCAACGTGCGGGTATGGAAAGGAACGTCCGAGTAAGAGGGGAGTTCTTCCTTTCCCTCCTCTTGAACTGCTAGTGGTAGTATACTCTTGCCTCTATACCTTTGGTAATTCTGCATGATTTGTGAGTTGAGGAAAGGTAAGAAGGAAGAAGTTGAAAAATCATTTCATGGCCTTTTTCAGAGTCTGTTAACAGGAGAGGAACTAGGCCTTCTTGTGTACTTCATGTTCAAAAGACACTTGGGCTGGTGGCTAAGGTGCCTTCTTTTGGAGGGCTGGCACAAATTCTTTCGTTAAAAAACTGTCTTTGTCCAACTTTGTTCATTCTTATTATATCCAGGCTTTTCTCATTTGTGTGGAAGAAAGGATTCAGAAGTGTTGCAGATCATAAATTTGTGTCCAAACTCGACCACCTGTTTCTTAACCTGCCTCCCGTGCAAACTTTGGGTTGGTACTGATCTGCTCTCGCTCTACAGAGTTGTTGCGCAAGTGGGCGAAGATCTGTTCAATGTTGCTGCTTTACTTTTATCGGGAAAACAAAATGAAGACAGCAAAATGGACAATTAGGCGAGTTGGTAAGAGTTCATCATAACATATAGTGCAACTGGGACAAGGACAGACAGAGGAGCAAACAATCCATGTTTTCTCCTCCGTCTGTCCTTGTCCCAGTCGCACTGTATGTTATGATGAAAAAAAATGAAAGACGTTTACAATTCCCTGTAATGCCGAATTAGAGCGCAGCTCTTGAGAAAGAGGAGGGGAAGGTACGAAGAGGAGGCTATGCCCCTCCTTCTCCCGTGCTCGCCTCCCATTTAGGGGAAAATGTTCCGCTAAATATAGCGGAAAAAAAAGCAGAAAATTTCCAGAATTTCCTCGCTATATATAGCAGAAAAATTCCCTGCTAAATTTAGCAGAAAAATTCCCCGCTAAATATTGCGGAAAAATTAATTTAGCGGAAAAATTTCCCCTCCAAATGTAGCGGAAACTTTTTCCCCGCTAAATTTAGCGGAAACATTTCCATGCTAAATTTAGCGGGGAAATTCCCCGCTAAATTTAGTGGAAAAATTCCCCACTAAATTTAGCGGAAATATTTCTCCACTAAATTTAGCAGAAAAAATTCCTTGCTAAACTTAGCGGGGAATTTTTCCCGCTAAATTATTGAGGAGGAGGAGGGGAAGGTATGGAGAGGAGGCTATGCCTCTCCTCCTCTCGTGCTCGCCTCCCATTTAGGCGAAAATTGTCCGCTAAATATAGCGGAAAAATTTCCCCGCTCGGAAAAGTTCCTTGCTAAATTTAGCGAAAAAAAAAAAACCGGAAAACTTTCCCCGCTAAATTTAGCAGAAAATTCCCCGCTATTTTAGCGGAAAAATTTTCCCGCTAAATTTAGTGGAAAAATTCCCTCGCTAAATTTAGCAGAAAAATTCCCCGCTAAATTGAGCGGAAATATTTTCCCGCTGAATTTAGCGGAAAAAATTCCCTGCTGAATTTTTTCCGCTAAATTCTTGAGCAGGAGGAGGGGAAGGTACGGAGAGGGGGCTATGCCCCTCCTCTTGTGCTCGCCTCCCATTTAAAAGAAAATTTTCCGTTAAATATAGTGGAAATATTTCCCCGCTCAGAAAAATTCTTTGCTAAATTTAGCGGAAAAATTCTCCGCTAAATTTAGTGAAAAAATTTCTCCGCTAAATGTAGCAGAAAAAATTTAGCGGAAAAAGTTTCCTGCCAAATGCAGCAGAAAAGTTTCCCTGCTAAATTTAGCGGAAAAATTCCCCGCTAAAATTAGCGAGAAAATTTACCCGCTAAATTTAGCAGAAAAATTCCCCGCTAAATTTAGCGGGGAAATTCCCCGCTAAATTTAGTGGAAAAATTCCCCGCTAAATTTAGCGGAAATATTTCCCCGCTAAATTTAGCAGAAAAAATTCCTTGCTAAACTTAGCGGGGAATTTTTCCCGCTAAATTCTTGAGGAGGAGGAGGGGAAGGTATGGAGAGGAGGCTATGCCTCTCCTCCTCTCGTGCTCGCCTCCCATTTAGGCGAAAATTGTCCACTAAATATAGCGGAAAAATTTCCCCGCTCGGAAAAGTTCCTTGCTAAATTTAGCGAAAAAAAAAAACCGGAAAACTTTCCCCGCTAAATTTAGCAGAAAATTCCCCGCTATTTTAGCGGAAAAATTTTCCCGCTAAATTTAGTGGAAAAATTCCCTCGCTAAATTTAGCAGAAAAATTCCCCGCTAAATTGAGCGGAAATATTTCCCCGCTAAATTTAGTGGAAAAATTCCCCGCTAAATTTAGCGGAAATATTTTCCCGCTGAATTTAGCGGAAAAAATTCCCTGCTGAATTTTTTCCGCTAAATTCTTGAGCAGGAGGAGGGGAAGGTACGGAGAGGGGGCTATGCCCCTCCTCTTGTGCTCGCCTCCCATTTAAAAGAAAATTTTCCGTTAAATATAGTGGAAATATTTCCCCGCTCAGAAAAATTCTTTGCTAAATTTAGCGGAAAAATTCTCCGCTAAATTTAGTGAAAAAATTTCTCCGCTAAATGTAGCAGAAAAAATTTGCGAAAGTTCCTGCCAAATGCAGCAGAAAAGTTTCCCTGCTAAATTTAGCGGAAAATTCCCCGCTAAAATTAGCGAGAAAATTTACCCGCTAAATTTAGCAGAAAAATTCCCCGCTAAATTGAGCGGAAATATTTCCCCGCTAAATTTAGTGGAAAAATTCCCCGCTAAATTTAGCGGAAATATTTCCCCGCTAAATTTAGCAGAAAAAATTCCTTGCTAAACTTAGCGGGGAATTTTTCCCGCTAAATTCTTGAGGAGGAGGAGGGGAAGGTATGGAGAGGAGGCTATGCCTCTCCTCCTCTCGTGCTCGCCTCCCATTTAGGCGAAAATTGTCCACTAAATATAGCGGAAAAATTTCCCCGCTCGGAAAAGTTCCTTGCTAAATCTAGCGAAAAAAAAAAAAAAAAAAACGGAAAACTTTCCCCGCTAAATTTAGCAGAAAATTCCCCGCTATTTTAGCGGAAAAATTTTCCCGCTAAATTCAGTGGAAAAATTCCCTCGCTAAATTTAGCAGAAAAATATCCCGCTAAATTGAGCGGAAATATTTCCCCGCTAAATTTAGTGGAAAAATTCCCCGCTAAATTTAGCGGAAATATTTCCCCGCTAAATTTAGCGGAAAAAATTCTCCGCTGAATTTTTTCCGCTAAGTTCTTGAGGAGGAGGAGGGGAAGGTACGGAGAGGAGGCTATGCCCCTCCTCTCGTGCTCGCCTCCCATTTGGGGGAAAATTTTCCGTTAAATATAGTTTCCCTGCTCGGAAAAATTCTTTGCTAAATTTTGTGGAAAAATTCCCCGCTAAATTTAGCGGAAATATTTCCCCGCTAAATTTAGCGGAAAAAATTCTCCGCTGAATTTTTTCCGCTAAATTCTTGAGGAGGAGGAGGGGAAGGTACGGAGAGGAGGCTATGCCCCTCCTCTCGTGCTCGCCTCCCATTTGGGGGAAAATTTTCCGTTAAATATAGTGGAAAAATTTCCCTGCTCGGAAAAATTCTTTGCTAAATTTAGTGGAAAAATTCCCCGCTAAATTTAGCGGAAATATTTCCCCGCTAAATTTAGCGGAAAAAATTCTCCGCTGAATTTTTTCCGCTAAATTCTTGAGGAGGAGGAGGGGAAGGTACGGAGAGGAGGCTATGCCCCTCCTCTCGTGCTCGCCTCCCATTTGGGGGAAAATTTTCCGTTAAATATAGTGGAAAAATTTCCCTGCTCGGAAAAATTCTTTGCTAAATTTAGTGGAAAAATTCCCCGCTAAATTTAGCGGAAATATTTCCCCGCTAAATTTAGCGGAAAAAATTCTCCGCTGAATTTTTTCCGCTAAATTCTTGAGGAGGAGGAGGGGAAGGTACGGAGAGGAGGCTATGCCCCTCCTCTCGTGCTCGCCTCCCATTTGGGGGAAAATTTTCCGTTAAATATAGTGGAAAAATTTCCCTGCTCGGAAAAATTCTTTGCTAAATTTAGTGGAAAAATTCCCCGCTAAATTTAGCGGACAAATTTCTCCGCTAAATGTAACAGAAAAAATTCCCCTCTAAATTTAGCGGGGAATTTTTTCCACTAAATTTAGCGGAAAAATTTTCACGCCAAAGGCAGCAGAAAATTTTCCCGGCTAAATTTAATGGAAAAATTTCCCCACTAAATCTAGCGGAAAAATTTGCCCGCTAAATGTAGCGGAAAAAATTCCCTGCTAAATTTAGCGGAAAAAATTCCCCGCTAAATTTAGCGGGAAAATGTACCCGCTAAATTCAGCGGAAAGATTTTCCCGCTAAATTTAGCGGAAAATTTTCCCCGCGGTTACGCCGACGAGGACGACGCTCAAGCCAAAAACGGGCGCCTTAGAGCTGCGCTCTAAAATGAGGTGAGGGTATGGGAATTGAATTCTCGATCATTAGTAATTCCGCAGAGTTCACATCACCTCATCACCCAAAACTTGAAAGCTGTAAAAGTGGTTTAAAAGAAGCTTCGCCGAAGATAAGCCCATATACAGAAACAAATGGGGGCTGAGCTGCTGAGCCACACTCTTGTCCACTTCAGAGCCGTATATCGGGAGGGTCCATGGCCTGTAGGCGTGGCGACGAAGGCACTGGAGAGGAGGAGAGTGAAAGAAAGGGGGGAGAGCACCAAAGGAGTGAGAGAGGAAGGAGGGAGCAAAGAAGGAACGACTGCTTTTTTGATGCAACACGCTCTCAGCGCAACACGCTCTCAGCAATGCGTCGTCTGCTACAGGCCGACTTCTTTTTCGCCTGAATAAAAGTTTGTGGTCAAACGTTGAGAAAACTTCATTTGTCCGCTTTTCAACTTACCGAGGAATAACACTATTATTTTCTTGCCAGAGCCAGCGAAATAAAAAGAAAGAAGCGAAATTTGGATGTCGCTCCCATGCATTCCATTGGGGAAATGAATGAAAATGGCGGCCCTACCCTCACAGCTGGGATCAGCCAGGAGTTCACGCACATACGCTCGTGCCACTCACTTTGCGCCGCGAGCCGACTGGGTTGAACACAAGTTAAAATTACAAAAACAAGCAAAACATAACCTCCTTCATGACGTCCTTGGTTGCTTGAGTGGCCGTGAACTAGAGGAGGGGTAGTGAGCTCAGCGAGCGGTCATGGCTGCCACACTCCGTGTCGACGGCTCGAGAGGGCGCCACTAAAGCATGTTCTGGCTAGGCTGTATGAAGTGGGCAGCCAGGGCGGCTCGCATTGCATTTGCTGCGCGATTAAGCACTAATTCGGCATGACACTTCATTGGCCACAAACGACAGCAAGCACGTTGTAAAGATTAGTTCAGAACGGGAGCCACTTCGTGCTGCCATACTGCCAAAAGGCCAAACCGCAAGCCAAAGCTGCTCGCTGAAGGCCTTGGGAACGCTCGGAGCCGGTCGGATCCTCCAGTCCATATGACCACTGCGCCGCCGTGTACATCCGGAACCTTTTTTCTACACTCGCCGCTCGTTAGTGCCTGATTCCACTACACCTTTCTAGTATGCGCCGCCTTTTTCCACCGCTTGGTGGCGGGTATGTCGACGGGTCATTTCTTGTTTTCATACTTTCTAAACTGCATTTGTTTCTTTTCTGATCTAAAATAGTGAACAAAAACTACTTTTATAAATAATTGAAACGGTTTGCGCCACTTATATTTTGTATTTCGACTAAAAAGAAGCTTTTAGCGGCTCTGACCAGTAGTAACCCCAGGATCAAAGACGTCACATATCGCGCGCTTTCAACAGCTTGGGTCGCCCCCGTAGGTGGAGAAGGTTTCCGTGTCGTCCAGTTAAAATATGACGCACGGATATTTAGTTACTCTCTCCGTGCCCGCTGGCTTGCCCGAACGCCAAGAGACGTGGAAACCGCAAAAAAGGTAGATGCTTAAATATGATTGCAGGGCCCCTTTAATATACGGTTCTAATCTACTTGTACGTAAGGTGACCTCTTTATCACAACATAGTTCTTTATGGAGACTAATCGTGAACATGGGACATTTTCCTAGTTGCTGGCATGAATCCCTAAGTGGGAGTCAGTGAAGTGAGAGATGTCAACCATGCTGCATTGGTTAGGTTGGGGGCGATGCGGTAAGATAAAGTGAACGGAATTCGCTTCTAATTTTCTTCAGAGTTGACCTAGAATTTCTTTGGGAATGTGCTTTAGAAAGCTAAGTAGCTACTTTCCCCAGAAAGCAATGTAAAATTAAAGTACTATGCTAAGTGCAAAGGACTAGTATATCCCAATATTGGGGAATCTTGCTGTGTGTCTAAAGTAATTATAAATAGCAGATTTTTTTATGTGTTCTAATGTGCACGACCATGTCTTTCTTTTTGCAGACTCTAAAAGTGCAGATTTGGAAGGTTCCTGCTTTCTGCTCAATGCTACCGGGGACTTCTGGTTCAAATGCTGTTTTTGCACCTATATCACAAGAGATCAGCGTGGAATCCTCGACCACCTGGTTCTTCATGGTGATGCGCAACAAATCGAGCCCCAGCACAGCCAAAAGCTGTCATCTGGAGTGGAAGACTTTAGCAATCACAAAGTTCAAGCAAGCAAAACAGCCTATCAAGGATCAACTGCATCCACTGACGTTCAGCAAAGGTAGTGATGCGGCCAGGCGTGTTGGAAAGCAGCTGGGTGAAAAACCTTACAAATGCCAGCAGTGCTCTCAAGCCTTCGCTCTCCGTGGGGCTCTGCTGTACCACACCCAAATGCACGCGAGCAGTAACAAGTTCAAACGCGCCAGCTGTCCAAAGTCTTTCGTCAGAAATATAGAGTGTGCGAATCAGTTGCAAATACAGACAGGAGAGAAACCCTACAGGTGCAGGCAGTGTCCAAGAGTCTTCTCTCAGGAGGGTCATTTGACCTGCCATGCCCGGACACACACTCGAAACAGAGCTTACTAATGCGAGGAACCTTCCAAAACGTTAGGGTGGAGAAGTGCTGTTTTGCTACACATGCAAACAATTTATTCAAATACACACACTGTCAAGCGGCTTTTGTTTGAAATGCAAACTGCGCTTCACTTGCGAGCACATAAAATGAGGGACCCTTGAAGTGCAAGCAATGTTCAGTAGCTTTTAGTGTGCAAGCATAGCTGATGCAGCACATTCAATTGCACTAAGAGCAGGAAGACATTATGTACCTTTAAACATGCTCTTATCAGTCATCCTGGGTAGCCTGATGCAAATCGTATGAGGACAGAAACTGGGCAGTCCTTACGGACATCGGGAGTTGAGGTGTCAGTCTGGTCGGCTACCTACAAACCTATGAACAAGGGCTCACCTGTGTTGATGGTGCACACGAGCCTCCCTTTAGTACGCTGCTCTAGACAGTTCGCACTGTACAGGAAACAGATGTGGATTTATAGCATCCACTTGCCCAACCTTGAATTAAGGCAAATGGAGATGGTCCATCACAGACCTTCTCAGAGCGAGAAAAATCTCTGCATTCTCTGCGTGAAAAATTCTGGTACCATTGCCCAGGTGCCTAATCTGCCTTCTTGTGGAGTACCACTGAAAAATACTTATATCATTGCACTGGTGCCTAAGGTGTCTTGTTGTGGAGTACTGACATAAGTGCTTTGGGAATGTGCTTTAGTCCGACTTGTTTGGTTTCAGTCTTGGTATTGATCCTTTTCTTTTAATATACTAATAATAAATGTCTAACCAAACAACTTCTGCTTCTAGCCACGGGTCGAATGCTTCATTGTCATGAAGCAGTGCATTCTAATGTGTGCCCGCCGATTTTTCAATTGACCTTTTTTCGTCTTAACATCAGACAGTTGTTTTGCAGCTTCACTTACTTGGCCTACAGAAGCTAGCACTCATCAAGCCACTAACAAACTTTATCACCTTCACAAGTGAGGGCAAGTGAGAGTTGCACAGCCCAAAAACATGCGAGCTGTGGGGGACTGTTGGATAAGTGAATGTATATGAGTGAGGATTTGAGTAGGAGTGGTATGGAGCCCGAGTGAGTGTGAGTGAGGTACATGTTGAGTGAAGGGTGAGTGGGGGGTAGAAACTGCACTGGTAAGAGAGGACTTGAGTGACTGGAAAAGATGTAGCGATAAGAGAGGGCGTCGGGTCGCAGTGGTAGGGAAAATGTGCGTGGGTAATTGAGTTTGAGGCACGAGGAAGGTCACATACCTTCTCGAGCCATCGTTGCAATAAACTGGTGTTTGACTTTGGTTGGTTTGCTTCAGGCCAGATGGGAAGAGGCCGTCAATCTACAAAGCAGTTTTGCTGTAGCTCCGCCGATTTTTGGAGTTACAAAATTGTGTTGTGTATATGTCTTTAGACAGCGGAAAGATAGTCAGCTGCGATGCGCCTGTTACCGCTGTAGACAAGAAATTTAGCCAGTGCAACATACTACTTCTAGCATGGAGTCTTTAACGAGCATCACGAAGTAGTGATACACGAATGCATGCCAGTACGATGCTCATCCAGATCCACGGCCTCATAGACGACAGCAGTAATAAGAACTATGTGGTAAAAAAAAAGAAGAAAGGTGTGTGACGACGCCGTGAACACTAATAAAAGAAAAGTGCACACTCGCCAAGCAAAATTGTAACCAAGCAAGTTGATTGGTCGTCATTCCTTCGTCCTGGGTGAGGCCGATCATTTAGACCTGGCCAGGGTCTTCTATCATTGCTGTGAACCCGGACTGCCAACGGAGACTTTGCTGAGCCCAGCAGCAGTGGCGTTCTTAACCCAGAAAAGGTGGTATTCACTGGACGCCATATTTGAGGTGACTGCTCACAGTGCATTCTCGGGATGAGTAATATTTATGGTCTCCCAAAGAAGACGAGTAGTATTCACTGGGCACCATATTTGAGTGTGGTGTTCACAGTGCATGCTCAGAACAAGCCCCCACTTATCTTCTCAAAAGAACTGTAGAATCTTAATAGTGTGCAATGCACATTGCAGAAGCATTGTGTAAGCTCATCACCAGCTCGCGCTCAGCTGCAACGAACTCCATTATGGCCACCAGTGAACACTACCTATACTACCAAAAACCCATATTGCCTCAATCAAAAAAAATATAAAAAAATTTGGGTGTATTGTTGTTTATGATGTAAACCTTTCAGCAAGCCTATTTTGTGTGGATGCGCGAGAAGCCGTCGAAAAGGACTTTTTTTAAATTGGTTCTGGTATAAAAATAGGTGAGCACGTGTTGAGGCAAGCGCGAGTACTCTTGCGACCAAGGAAGCTGAATCCTGCTGGCTTCAATGAGCTGCAGCGATGGCATTGCTAATGGAGGGGGGGGGGGGATCGTGGCGGGCCATTACCCTGGGTGCCGCTGACCCTACTGGCGCCGCTGAGCTGCAGTGACCCAGGTCGGGATCCCCCGAAAACCTTTGTGTCTATTGTGGCTTATTTTTTTGCCTCAACTTTGTTCGAAGATGCTTCTTGTCTCTCCTTCGTAATCCGTGCATTGTTTCATCCTGGTAATCCTCGAGGAGTGGTTTTACTACGGTTGATCGAAATATTTCTACGAAACATGTTTTAAAGAATGGGCTCGTTTTTGTTAAAGCTCGGTTAGAGAACGCGTAGCCTCAGTTTAGAGACACACCGTTTATTGAAAAAGAAACAATGTTTAAAAAAAGGCTCCCCTACTTTGCACGTCTATCATTTGGGCACGTGTTAACCCACCCAGACCTAAAGCTGCTGCAGATGAGCCGCCATCTGCAGCGCAGGCGACTGTGGCGGCTCATTAGTAATGCGTCTGCGGCCCAGGCGGCATTACAAATGATGAGCCGCAGACGGCTCATTCTTTGTATTGAGCCACCACAGTCTGCGGTGGCTCAATGAACATAGTTTTTGCTTGTTTTGTAGCGTAAGCTACACTGGCCGAGGTTGAGCAGTTTCGCGTGGCTCCTGGAGAGCCGTGCTGCGCATGCGCGAGGAGCAGTGACGGAACGGGCAGGACTGGTATGGCACCTAGGTCAGTCCCCGATGCACGCGCCGCGCGCATGCACCCGCTCGAGAATCATGGCTCGCGCTGTCCGGTTGTTCTGGGCGGCAGCTTGGTTGCTTGATACATAACAATTCGTCAACAACATTTTTTTTTCAGTGTTAATCGTAAAAAAGAAATGTCGTAAATATCATCAAATATGCCCCAACAAAACAAAATGTTAAAGAAAAAAAAAATAAGCCTGCACTGTGGATCGAACCCGCAACCGCTTGCGCATGAGGCAGACATCTTACCATTATGCTACGCTCAACTTCGGAAAGCTCGTCGGACGGTCCTCTAGACAAGACGAATCTTCATTTGCAACAGAAGTGACGGACGGCGCAGGGCGAGCGAAAGTGGAAAACGTTTACCTTGATGTTCCTGGATGTCGGCAGTTGATACACAACAGAACGCAACAAGCACAGGCGGCACGTCAACAACACACACCAGCGAGGACAACGCCAAACCGCCGAGCATCCGACCACGCACACACTCGCCGACCGACCGACGTTTCAAAATGCAGGTCATTTTGACATCCGTGACGTCATTGGCCACGACACAAAATCGGTGCCGAAAATACGCACCCAGTTGGGGGCGACAGCGTGAACCTTGTCGTAAATAGGGGTGTCGCAAACCGGCCGAGGTTTGAGTTAGACCAAGTTAGACTTTTTCAATCTTTCAGTGGAAAGTTCGACGAACCTTGTATTGAGGTTCGACTCGTGTGCGCATGCGCGACAGGCTGACCAGTTGGCTTTGCATTGGATGGTAATGGCTAAGGAATAAATTAAGGGCAGCGCTGATTGGTTATTTCAGTTAATACAGTACAAAAAATTAAGTTAACTTCTTCAATGATTAGAATTAGTTTCTTTTAATTGCAGTTGTTCACAAAATTAAAATAACCTTTGCATAAAAAATTCTCCAAACCCAGACATGCTTGTATCAAGGTCTGGCCACACTGTCCACAAAGTCGAACCGGACGAAGGCATCTGGTTGGTCAAAAAGTTTGAAGGTTCGTCGAACCGGTTCGACCCAGTCGAACCCCGAAAGTTCGACCTAAAAATCCGGTTCCCCAAAAGTTTGCGACACCCCTAGTTCTAAACCCTGGCACGCGCCCAGGTTTAGCTGAGCTGATCAGTGTGGTTGACGTAGGCCTAACCAATGCACTGTCTCAGTTTCTGGGGGGTTTTGCAGTGATCGGTAAAATGTAGCGAAATGCTGTGTATTCCAAATAACATGGCGCAACGCACAATAAATAAATTCAGTCAAGGAAATGATTCGTCTCCTTCTCTACAGCTGCGTATATCTGTACCTGTAAGGTGCGAGACCGAAATGAATGTTGCTCGTCACAACTTCAACCGCGTACCGGCACCGGTAGCGAAGAAAAACGTTGCTAATTTGCCCTGTTGTTTCTCCGTTCTCGGCAGCAATTAACCCGTGAAACGTTACGCGTTGCATTTGATGAAAAAGGAATACAACACAGGGGTGTCCAACGCAACTTTATTGTTCGGAAACAAACACTGTGACTAAATCGGATATCATTAGCCAAAAAGGTACAAATTCATTCATATTAAAAATAGCGCAAAAAAGACGGGATAAAAAGACGAAGAGGCACACAGGACAAGCGCTAACTGGCAACTAAAGTTTATTGAATGCTTCCAACTTTGCTATCGCCGTGCACGCGCTTAGTCTCGTTTCAACAAAAACACGGCGTACCGCCAAATCAGCAGATACAGCCCGCCCACCGCCTGTTCCAAAAAGTCAGCAAAAAAGCTACACCACCCCGCCGCACAATCCGAACGAGGAAAGGAATCGAAAAAACTCCGCGTTAATATTTACAAGTTAGATAGTGTTAATGAAACTGTACTCTTTCGGCTGCATATCGATGCGACGCTTATGCAAACGTCTTTGTCACAAGCATGTATTTTTTCCGCCTCCAGCAACTCTCGTTCTAACCTTCCTTTGTTGCGTCCCTCCACCTGCGCACCGTCCAGCGTGGGGGAACAACCACAAGTTTTACAATGCCCCTGCAAGTGGGAACCGTAATTGTTGCCAAGAGAAGCCGCATGCTCTCGAAGTCTATCATTTAAGCAACGTCCCGTTTGCCCTATGTAAACACGACCACACGTTAAAGGAATTCTGTAAACCACCTCAGTGGCACAAGGCACAAACTTTGTGACGTGTTTCTTGCTGCAAACAGGTTTCTTCACTTTCGGCCCGCTCACCATAGTGCACAATTTTGACAATCTGCACGGGGCAGTGAAAACAATGTCCACGTCGAACTTAGACGCTATCCTTTTCAGAGGATAGCGTCTAACATCTTCAGGACATCCAGTTTACAATTTCTTGCGCGCTTCGCCAAAGCCTCCAGGTTCAACTCCTCCAGCATCTTAACCGCCCCAGTCTTTGCCCTAGCCGGTCGTGTGTCTGCTAGTTTGAAGTTCTTGTTGATGGCCAGCATAGCTTTTCACCAAATAATTGTTTGGGAGTACCGTGAAGCTTCCTTCTTTGTCAGCCAACAGGATCGAAAGGTCCGAGTTGTGGAAGTGACGGACAACCCTCCGGAGAACCGACCGATTGTCTTTGCTACCTTCGTAGCTCCTCTGCAACGACTCCACTCCTTCCGAAACACACCGCTCCTTTTCCTCTGTGGGAGCCTTGTCTGCAATCCTGTGGACAGCTGCCAAGAGTTCGAGTTTGTCCGCAGACGTTTCAAGACTAAACTTTGGTCCTCTTTCCAGCACTCGCTCCACGGCAAAGACGCACAAAGTTGAGTGCCCCTTCAGAGCCATCGTCACAGAGAGAGACAGCTGGCAGGCCCAGGTGAGCAGGTTTCTGCAGCTGCACCTGAGTAACCTCATCCCAGAAGACCCATACAAGGTGAGCAGTTCGGACCACCTCATCGACGTACTACGGGAGGGCCTACCTGGAGTCAACAACGCTTTCTCCTTGGACGTTGAGGAATTGTTTTATTCGGTTCCACACGACGAACTTCTAGTTGCTGTTCGGGAACTGATTGAGACATCGGGCGTTCTTGCATTTCAAAATGCGTGTGGGGTTACGGCTGATGCCTTTCTGGAAGTGTTGGACTGCTACCTAAACTCAACGCTTGTTTGCTTTGAGCAGAAGGTGTATGTGCAGAGGCGTGGCATTTGTATCGGGTCTAGTGTGGCGCCTGTACTATGTGAGATTTTTCTTGCCAAGTTTGACCGCTCGATTTTGCATGAGTTGGCTGACACCCCCGTTGTGAAGGTTTGTAGGTACGTCGACGATTTTATTATTTTTGTTAGTGTTCCTGCAGAGCAAAGCCTGGTCTCTTTAGTCGAGACTACTCTGGAGGTTTTTAGCAGATCTTCTAAGCATTTACATTTTACCTACGAACTTCCGTTGGAAGGATTTTTACAATTTTTAGATGTCCGGTTGTCTTTTAACTCCCTTGACCATGTGTGCTGGATGTAGAGGCCACGCACAAAAAAGGCCCTTTTGGCTTTTGACTCGGCCCACTCTAAATTGATAAAGAGGGGCATCGCCTCGCTGTGCCTCCGGTCGGCACTAATGAAGTTCTGTGCGCATGTAATTAGTGACAGTTTTGACCTCCAGGCACTTCGCTTGGAACACTCCGGGTTTCCCTCGGTTTTAATACAGGGAGTTGCGGAATCCCTTCTAAAAAAGTTGAAAAGCTCTTCCGTTGTACCTAAGAGGAAACCAAAGAATTTTGTAGTGCTACCTTACATTCATAAGGTGTCGCACAATCTGAAAAGGATAGCGTCTAAGTTTGACGTGGACGTTGTTTTCACTGCCCCGTGCAGATTGTCAAAATTGTGCGCTATGGTGAGCGGGCCGAAAGTGAAGAAACCTGTTTGCAGCAAGAAACACGTCACAAAGTTTGTGCCTTGTGCCACTGAGGTGGTTTACAGAATTCCTTTAGCATGTGGTCGTGTTTACATAGGGCAAACGCTTCGAGAGCATGCGGCTTCTCTTGGCAACAATTACGGTTCCCACTTGCCGGGGCATTGTAAAACTTGTGGTTGTTCCCCCACGCTGGACGGTGCGCAGGTGGAGGGACGCAACAAAGGAAGGATAGAACGAGAGTTGCTGGAGGCGGCAAAAATACATGCTTGTGACAAAGACGTTTGCATAAGCGTCGCATCGATGCAGCCGAAAGAGTACAGTTTCATTAACACTATCTAACTTGTATATATTAACGCGGAGTTTTTTCGATTCCTTTCCTCGTTCGGATTGTGCGGCGGGGTGATGTAGCTTTTTTGCTGACTTTTTGGAACAGGCGGTGGGCGGGCTGTATCTGCTGATTTGGCGGTACGCCGTGTTTTTGTTGAGACGAGACTAACGCGTGCACGGCGATAGCAAAGTTGGAAGCATTCAATAAACTTTAGTTGCCAGTTAGCGCTTGTCCTGTGTGCCCCTTCATCTTTTTGTCCCGTCTTTTTTGCGCTATTTTTAATTTGAATGTCCATTACCAACTTGCCCAGCAGACCAAGCTTTTACAGTACAAATTCAGTTTCTGATTGTTTCCCGTGTTCTGATAGCAATACCTCAGCGGACACACGCTGGAGATAATCGAATTGAACATATTCACTTGTGTGGTGTGTGCCACTATGACCGTAATTATGGGCACGAAATGTGTCTGTACCGAACAGTACATACGGCATCAATCTCTTGCGATGATGAAAACATGCGCTTATATAATTCCACGTGCACCAAGCATGCCTATTTTGGTCGTAATCCGGAACCGAAACGAATTTTCCTGGGATACCGTTCTCGACAAACATCCAAAATAATATAAACAAAGCAGAACATATTATTTAATACTATGATATTATATTACAACATCATTTTGTGCACTTCGTAGAATTTAGTGAATTCGATATCACGAAAAGTTGAAACACTCATCAACATGATCTGGCAACAATGGCAACGCTCCGAATCTTTCTGAACTTTTTCGATTCACTTGAGGTTCGGCTACTCTTCCGAATCTTCAGATTAGATTCGGCCATTCGGCTCCGAATCGTGCGAATCTCGATTCGGATAAATCTGCATTGGGCCGCAGAAACCAGGCACCTCTGCCACCTTTACTGCTCCCTCTGTTGCCGAATCGTGGGAAATTTCCCATATTGTGGGAAAAAGCATGACAGCTAGGGAAAAAAGGAAAACCAAAATTTAAACACATGTAAAACGTGGGAAATATTTTTAATAAAAAACTAAACCAAAATTTCGTAATTTTCTTATCTACATCCTCTACATCGAACAAGAGAAATGAAGTGGGACAAGCTACTCGGACAGTTTGCTGTTTTGTCGTGTGCGTGCTGCAAGCCCGCCGGTACAGTACTGCCGGTTCGCGCGCTTTCCTCACCGCTAGCTATGCACACACGTCCTCTGTAACTGCTGTAGGTCATGGATTGCACAGTGGGTGGGGTCCCATTCACATCAGGGAAACGAGCAGGCGATTTAAGTTTAGTTTAGTTAATGGTCCGCTTGCCTTCATTTAGTTCCTTTGGTTCATTCAACCAATGCATAGTGCGGAAAAAAAGGGGAGGGGACACCAGTTTGCCGAATGTCAACTTCTACTACATTTCGTGATTTATGCGATGCAAACTTCTACAAAACAAAAACATACGTGAGGTGTGGCTGCCTTTAAATATACTTGGCGTCATGTGTATCTTAAAAACGACTTCTGTCACTAAAATGGTGTTGTGGGTAAAAAAGGGAATTTTCGCCTCTTGACGAGGGAAAAACCGAAGTGGCAGTGCGGCAACACTGCTGCCAGGCACTAGAGTTGCTAGAGTGTACAGGTGGTACAGGCTGCTTTACTAAAGCTAGGGAGGCTCCCTAACTAGGGATGTCGCGAACCACCCTAGGCTCGATTTCGAAAGGTTTCGATATTTTCGAAGTGAGCTGAAGTTCGAATTCGAAAAATTTCGATATTTTCGTATCGACCAAGGTTTGAATTCGAAAAATTCGCAACTTTCGATCACAGTGGAGTTTCGAAATCGAAAAGTTCGAAGCTTTCACGGTTTCTAAAATTTCGAGTTCGAATATTTTTTACTTGAGGTTCAATAAATTCGAAGATTTCGACTTTCCTAACTTAAAATTCGAGATATTCGAAAAATTCGAATTTCTTGGGATCTGAAGTTCGAAAAATTCGAAGATTTCGAAATTCCTTGGTTATAAAATTCGAAAATTTCGAACGCTTCGATTTTTATAGACAAAGTTCGAACAATTCGAAGATTTCGAATTTCTTTCTACATAAAGTTTGAAGGTTTCGATTCTAACGATAAACTCGAAAAAAAAGAAAAAAACTTCAAAGATTTCGAATTTCTTTTAAGTCCAAGTTTTCGAAGTTTGAAGTCCGGTTTTCATGTTCCTCCACAGTACCAGTTTCAAATAACGTTTTCACGACTCACTGGTTTTCAAGAAATCAGGTTTAGAAAAGTTAGGGTGTGATATTTAGACTCCGCGAAGTTGGACAGGCAATTAAATAAGAAAACGAGTGTCCCGGATGTGCTGGAATATTTGCCAGTGCAGAGTGACGTATGACCATAGATCAATAATTGTGACCGCCAGCCTGGGGGGGGGGGTCTTTAACGTGCATCATGTGGTAGTGATCACACGAACGCACTGTTTTACGATACTCATCCAGTTCGAAACGGCCAGGTCCGGGCAGGAGGTTGAGGCTCGGAAAAACCTTGAAGCGACCTGGCAAACTACCCCCCCACCCCTTGCGCGCTGGTAGTAATCCGATCGTACGCCGCCCGAGTGACGCTGGCATATTGTAAGTTAAGTTTGTAATTGTCCTGGAGGTTTATTTTCCGGGACGGAGGAATCGCCTCGCAAAAAGCACAGAAGCCGACACAACTCCAGGTCGAGAAGCGTTCTACCATACAAGTGGCGTCGGAAGAGGAAAAATGGGGGGGGGAGGGGGGGGGGTTTGTCTCCAGCCCTCCCTCCTCCCCTTCCGGATATATCGGACTGTCAAAGAAAAGAATACGGGGAAAGAGGGCGTGGTCGAGCTTTGTAGGTGGTCATTGTCGGAAACTCGTTGTCAGAAGGCATTACTTGTTGTAGGCTGGTACGAACTACAGCACGAGAAAGAGAGCCCGTAGGCGGGGTAAAAGACGACGAAGGAGCACGGGACCACAGTGGAACACAGAACACGGGCCTTGGACAGCATGGCGGACGGGCTTATGCTACCTCACCTTATTCCTAGTAACGTCTGTAAATAAACGGTTTATTCGTGTAAACTACATGGTGTCAGAAGCGAAGAAACCCAAGAACAGCCAGCTCCAAGTGTGAGTAGCTCCAAGCTGCAGTGAAAGCGAGAGACAAGTCACGAACGATGCCGGACCCGGTAGATCACACGCAGTCATCAAACGGGAATCCAACCGTGGCGCTTCCCACGTCGGGAGGAGTCCTCGCCAGTCTGCTGCCACCCCCTAGGCCACTTGATATGTCCGGCGACTTGGAAGAGTCCTGGAAAAACTGGTGGGATGAGTTCAAGTTGTTTTCAACCGCCACTGGACTCAAGTCACAAGACGCCGAGGTGCAAGCCGCAACATTCCTCGTGACCATCGGGGAAGACGCAAGACGGGTCTACAAAACCTTCAGGTTTGAAAACTCAGGGGACGGAATGCGCGTAGAAAAGCTTGTGGAGCTGTTCGAGAGGCATTGCAAGACAGCAACAAACGTCAGCTACAGGGATTTCGTGTTTGGAACACGGAACCAGCGAGACGGTGAACGGTTCGACGACTGGCTTACCGACCTACGTACACTCGCAACCCAATGCGAGTTTGGCGAAATGCACGACCGCATGTTACGGAGTAGGATCATTCTCGGAATGACCAACAAGCGACTACAACAGCGCATGATTAACGAAGACCCAACGCTGGATCAAGTGATTCAAAAATGTCGAACCGAAGAACGTGGAGCCCAGCAGTTCAAAGATATTCAAGCTGGTGCGACACCCACCGTAGTACATGGGTTACACTCGGAAGAATGCTCTCGCTGTGGATACCTTAAACACACAAGCGAAGGCTGCCCAGCAAAGAATGCGAAATGCAAGAACTGTGGCAGGAAAGGACACTTTGCACGTGTGTGCCGCACACCAGACAAGACAACCAAGCATAAAGGTACGCCACGAAGAAACGTACGCCAAGTAGAACGATGCAAGACCCCCGACTACGACTCGGAAGAAGAAAAGTTGGTCTGCAGCCTACACAATGGTGACGGCGACGAAGAGTTCTGGTGTGCAGATGTTAATATCGCAGGGAAGCAAGTCGACTGCAGAATCGACACAGGAGCGAACTGTTCCGTAATGTCTGCGATGCAACTTAGCCGTGTCACGACTCAGAAGCCACAAGTTCTTACTACTAGAATTGGCTCTTTTTTTGGACACGTCAGCAAAGCAGAAGGCCGTATCATCCTGCCAGTCATGCACGGTAACAGGAGTACCGAAGTGAAATTCTACATCGTGAAACGGGAAGTGCCCACCACGATTAGCGGTACCATCGCGGAAAAACTAAACTTGATCAAGCGAGTGGCAGCCGTGGAAAAGCACTGCAGTCAGACGGTGCAACAACATGAAGACATCTTTCATGGATTGGGAGAATTAAAAGGCGTCAAATACCACATGAGACTCAAGCCAGATGCACAAGGCGTGATCCAGCAGCCGCGTACAGTCCCGGTCGCTATCAGAGACAAGCTCAAAAGCCACCTGGAAGATCTGGTGCAACAAAGAGTGATTGCGCCAGTAACAGAACCAACGGAGTGGGTCCACCCTATTGTGGTTGTACAAAAGAAAGCCAAACTCCGACTGTGCCTTGATCCTCAAGAGCTGAACAAGGTCCTCATGCGGGAAACCTACTGTATGCCTACGTTAGAGGACATTGCCACACGATTGGAAGGAGCCAAGATCTTCTCGACGCTAGACGCAGCCACAGGGTTTTGGCAAATCAAGCTCGACACGCCCAGCTCGTACTTGTGTACTTTTGCGACGCCGTTTGGGAGGTATAGATTCCTGCGAATGCCTTTTGGCATATCGTCTGCTCCCGAGGTGTTCCAGAAGACAATGCACATGGTGTTTGAAGGCTTAGACGGAGTAGAGATCATGATAGACGACATCCTCATCTGGGGAAAGACGACTGAGGAACATGACTGTCGGCTTCAGGCGGTACTACAAAGGTGCCGAGAGGTCAACCTACGACTGAACAAGGAAAAGTGCAAGCTCTGCATGAAACAAATCAAGTACCTGGGTCACATTTTCTCAGCAGAGGGACTCTCAATCGATCCGGATAAAGTGAAAGACATCCTTGCTCTACCAAGACCGAACAATGTGGGCGAACTGAAGAGCTTCCTAGGAGTGGTAAACTACCTGGGAAGATTCATTCCTAACATGTCAGACATGAGTGCGTCGTTGAGGCAACTCCTAAAGAAGGAGACAGCCTGGTCATGGACAGAAGAACAAGAGAGAAGTTTCACAGCCCTTCGGACGGCTCTGACGGTCGCACCCACGCTGCGGTTCTACGACAAAAACAAGCAAGTAACGCTGTCAGTAGATGCAAGCTCCAGAGGAACAGGTGCAGTGTTGCTGCAGGAGGGACATCCAGTAGCTTATTCTTCAAGGTCCTTGAGTGACGCTCAGAAGAACTATGCACAAATCGAGAAGGAGTTGTTAGCGATCGTACACGGATGCAGTCGATTCCACGACTTCATCTTCGGACACATCGTTGTCGTGGAGTCGGACCACAAGCCATTGGAGGCTATCTTCCGAAAGCCTCTCAACCAGTGCCCTCTCAGGCTACAGAGGATGAGACTAACCCTTCAAAAATATGAACTTCAAGTTAAGTACACCCCAGGAAGAGAGCTATACATTGCTGACACACTCTCTAGAAATCCATCAAAGGAGGAAGAGCCAGAGGTTTTCGAGGTGAACGTCTTGGAGTGCCTCCCCATCAAAGACGAAACCTTAGAAGAATGTCGGAAAGCGATAAGTAAAGACAAAGATATGACCACCATGTTAGAGTATGCAAGAGGTCAGTGGCCAATCAGCAAAGAAGAAGTACCAAATACTCTGAAGCAGTATTGGCCATACAGAGACGAGATACATGAAGAGGATGACTTGCTGTTCAGGTCAAATAGACTCATCATTCCAGAACAACTGAAGAGTGAAATACTAGTAAAGTTACACAGGGCGCACAGCGGTGTAGAGAAAACACTACATCGTGCCAAAGAAGTTCTCTACTGGCCTACAATGCAGAAAGACATAAAAGATAAAGTAGAAAGTTGCATCGTGTGCAAAGAAAACAAGCCACGACAACAGAAAGAAGCTCTCATTAACCATCCTGTGCCAACCGCACCATGGCAAGTGGTTGGAATAGATTTGTTCCAACACAACGGCCACCACTACATTGTGATAGTGGACTACTACTCGTTCTACTACGAAACACATCAGCTTCAGAGGACAGCTGTCAATCAAGTGATCAACTGCTGTCTAAAAACATTTGCTGTGCATGGATTGCCAGTCAAAGTCGTTTCAGACAACGGTCCACCATTCAACAGTGCAGACTTTAAGGAGTGTCTACAGCACCGAGGAATCTCCCACGTGACATCCAGCCCCTATTACCCCAAATCCAATGGAATGGCTGAGAGAGCGGTGCAAGAAGCCAAAAAGCTCATGAACAAATGCAGCTATGGAACTACAGACTATTATGACGCCCTACTGGAATGGCGCAACACACCTCGAGACGGAGTCCTGGGATCTCCAGTTCAAAGGCTTATGAATAGACACACAAGGACAGAAATTCCCACGCATCCTTCGCTGCTTCAAAGCACAAAAACAAACCACACAGAAGTACAACAGCGGTTGAGGGACAAACAAAAGAAACAACAGCAACAATACAACAAAAATGCCAAAACTCTGCCCGAACTCCAAACCGGAGAAGATATATTTCTCAGGGATCAACACAGCGGAAAGTGGAGGCCTGCTACTGTTGTAGCAAAAGCACCACAGCCAAGATCGTACATCGTCCAAGACGACGATGGTGTCCAGTGCAGGCGAAACAGCATAATGCTCCGCAGAAGCCAAAGAACGAAAAGGAAACCAGCCCGCTTCAGGGACACAGACTTCGTCAACAAGTAGGCGAAGAAAGAGAGATGTAGGCTGGTACGAACTACAGCACGAGAAAGAGAGCCCGTAGGCGGGGTAAAAGACGACGAAGGAGCACGGGACCACAGTGGAACACAGAACACGGGCCTTGGACAGCATGGCGGACGGGCTTATGCTACCTCACCTTATTCCTAGTAACGTCTGTAAATAAACGGTTTATTCGTGTAAACTACACTTGTCACATGCTTAGTGGTTCGGAAGTTCAAGGCTATGCCTTTTCGATCTGAATAACTATGCCATTAATAAAAAATAAAAATAAAAAATAAGCATAACAATAAATGTGGGGATAAAAAGCTGGAGAAAAAAAAACTATCAAGAATTCGCCGGAAGTGTTGTATTCTTGCATATTCAGAGGCTCAAAACTTCGAAACAAGTTTCTCCTACCAAAATGTGCACAGGGTAAAAGAAACACGTCCCAGGAACGTGAAGCGAAAAAAAAAGTGTTTTCTTTTTTTGAACAATATTAGAAATCTTCTCCCATGAGTTAATTTATTCCTTAACGTGAAAAAACAATAAATACATAATTTTGTATTCTGCAGATAGCAATGATATGTACTATCTGTGGTGTTAATTTAAATGCGATATCTCAAACAACTTCTAAGACGAAAATAAATACCAAGTTTAGGGTAATTGCTAGTAGATACATGTTTGGACATTTCTTCGAAACTCACCTTGAATAACAATAATCAAATCTTAAGACGACACTTACCTAGGCTATTGGGCAGGAGATCGAACTATAGGGGGCGCTTTATCGAGCTTGTTGTCCCCCACAGCCCGGTGTTTACCAACACAGCATAACAAAGAAATTGAACCTGGCCGAGCACAGTCTGGGCACAAGCGCTTCGCTCTGACCAGTGCTTTGGTCGCACGAGGAGTGGCCTTCGAATCGTCATCTTTGATTTCTCGGATCAAAAACAAACAAGAAAATACGGTTTGTTGTCCCCACAGCTGAAGCGCACCGCTAGAGGCGTGACTGTTAGATCTCCTCCCCAATACATAGATCATTCTTAAAAAGTTTAACATCTCTACCATAAATATATAGCTTCAGCTATAGCGCGGTTCAAATATGGCACAAACGTCAATCGTGAAAAACTTGTCGTCCTTCCTCGCCCTTTCGGAAAATTATTTCTTTAAAACTAAGCATGCCAGAACATTTAAATAAACGGCATCGTCTTTCATAAGGAACGCAGCACCGCATGTAAAAATTCGAGAGAAAAAAAATAAGAATGTACCTCACTAGTTGAATTCAAATGAAACTGTCCGCCGGTCTTTCGAAGTTCGACGAACGTCGAACTTTCACCCTAAAAGTTTGAAGTTCGTCGAACTTTTGACTTTTCAGGATTTGAAAGTTCGAATCTTTTCTAATTCTCATGATAAATAAGTTCGAAAGTTCGAAAATTGTCGAATTCCTTAGCGTAGGAAGTTCGAAAGTTCGAAAAGCTTCGAACTTTTTAATGCAAAAAGTTCGAAAGTTCGAAAATTATCGAATTTTTTTGGTCCATCAAGGTCGAAAGTTCGACAAGCATCGAATTTTGCAGCGTGATAAGTTCGAAAGTTCGAAAAGGATCAAATTTTTTAGCCTAATAAGTTCGACGGTTCGAAAAGCGGCGAACTTCTTAGTTTAACAAGTTCGAAAATTCGATTTCCGTCGAATTTTATAATATAGAAAGTTCGAAAATTCGAAATCTTTCGAACCTTTCGAACCGCTTGATTCGATCATCGAAACTTCGGTTCGAAAAAAGTTCGCGGCAACCCTTACAGCAGCCTGTACCACCTGTACACCTGTACCACTTGTACACAGTGGTGTTAACTTAGCGAGAAAGTCGCTAAATTTAGAGTGTTTTCAGTCGTCCTAACGACAAATTTGTGTTTTTGGAGTCTTAGCGACTTTTTTGGGGACTCTTTTTTTTCCAGTTACGTAAATTGATTTTACTGAAGCTAAGTAGATGTGGGGGGGCGGGGGCCCGGGGGGGGGGGGGGATATTTCGGTCAGGTAACTCTTCGGTGGCTTTCAGGGGACAGCTCTGGGTGTCACTCCTGTTGGCGTTGTGGGTGAGGTGATGTTGGTTCATGCCGGTTAACGCGAAAACGAATGCATTCTTCAACCCCGAACCACTTTAGAACCACTCCCTTTTTCAGGGATTATCAGGTGTTTAAAAAAATCCTTTGTAACTTTCGCAAAAAAAAAAAAAAAAGTATGTGTTGAAGCGAGAGTTTTGTTCGATAAGGATAAAGCAGAACAGTCTTCCGCTGTTTTGTTCATGAACCAGGATCTTCTCGCCAACGCCTTGAGTCACTCAAGGTGTTGGCGAGCCCCTTGGGAATGGGACGGCCGACACCGACTATTCACAAGGCTCTTCACAAAAAAAGAATTTAAAATAATGTTAAAAAAAACCCTTCGTCTTGTACAATCAAAACATAAAAAGTAGGGGTGTGCGAATATTAAAATTTTCGAATACGAATCGAATACGAATAAGACAAAAAACGGGCTTCGAATATCGAATCGAATATCGAATATAGGGCGAAACACATGCGCGTCAAAACTGTCCGATCCGACGTGCGAACTGCCGGAACGGACGTTCGAGGGCGAGGGTTTTCGTCGCACCGGAGGCTACGAAAACCCTCGCCCTCGAGTGTCCGTTCCGGCAGTTCGCACGTCGGATCGGACAGTTTTGACGCGCATGTGTTTCGCGCTTATGTGTCTAGTAATAAAAAATTGCAAAACAAGAGGTAACAGCAGGTTTTATTGCCTTTTTTATCAAATAAATCAATGCAGCTGCATTTTACTGGGCTGCAGCAGGCGAAAGATACTAGTAATGCACTCATTACAAATTATCACGTAGGAAAATTAACTGTTCAACGTAGAAAGACCCTTTCACGGGAAACCTGCGAAATTTCACTAAAGTTCGAAGTTCGATTTATGGACAGTGTTTCCCGGCTGCTACACAAATATTTCAACTTTTGGGAAACAAATAATTTAAAAAAGTACTGTATTTTATATTTCATAAAATGGTTACCAATGTTTACACGATATAAAAGTGAAAATATACACTTTTAACACTTTCATTAGTTATTAATATGAACCAGTGATGCCAATAAACCCAACATATATTGCACTTTTCCTCTGCCAAAGAAAATCAACTAGTTTATTATTTTTTTTTTTTGTAATTTTCGCGCATGCACACGAAAGTCGAACTTCAGTCGAACCTTTGTCCAACATCACATTGAAGGTTCGAAAAAGTCGAACTTGGTCAAACTCGAATCTGGGCAGATTTGCGACATTTGACTGCGCGGGAGTGGCAGGAGTTGTGGTCAATGGCGATGCAATGTTCTGCTCGCACCTAGATTTTTCTTTTATATTTATATTTCACTCTCGAGGTTTATTTTATTGTATCAATATATAGAACGCGCAATTAAATCACATATTGCTATAAAAGTGCCACACAACAAAGGGCTTGGTGAAAAAGAAACCGAAACTGATGCTGTCTTGTTGCCATCGGCCAGATAGAAACGGAGCAGACCGATAACGCACGCATCACACGCTCTTCTCAGTTATTCTAGTACACCATATCTCAGTGAATAAACATATTCATAGGGGAATGCCTGGCAGGCAGATTATTCGTTACTTGCTCGAATATTCGCAGTTTGTGCGAATATTCACCGTTTTTTCCGAATATTCGGCTTTGGCCGAATATTCGGGAACTTCTGAATATGCAATTTTCGAATCGAATACGTTTCGAATAGGGAAAATATTCGATTCGTATTCGAAATTTCGAATATTCGCACACCCCTAATAAAAAGAAATCCAAAAGGGTAATCATCATCATCACCACTCGGCGGCTTTTCGCTAAAACTGGCGACTTCTAGGCCGCGTCCTGGCGACTTCGCCCAAAATCACTGTGCTTTAGTAGAGCCAGTAGAGCCGGTAGAGCCACCATAGTGACCATAGCAACCATAGCTTTAGCTCGGATGGGTCGAAAGCAGGCTCCCTATGGCAAGCGAAAGCTTCGGAAGTCCCACATTGAGAATACTCGTAAGCGACCGTCTGTGGAAGCTTCGCACGTTGAGGTTTCTGGTGAGATCGAGCCATCGTGTTCCAACTCGGATGGTATTGTTTGCGAGAGTAACGAAGGTGGTCCTCAAGCCGCGACCGTGCAAGGAGGTGTTGGGATGACTCGCCGTCCACCCTCTTTGGTGAAGGGGACCCGGTATGTCCCGTGGCAGCAGTGGTCGAACACAGTCAGTGGGTCCGAGCACAGCGTCACGCGACAAACCCAGTGATTGATCATGTGTGCTGCTGGTCCGAACTATGACTCAATCTCAGCCCGATCTAGGTGGTTTTGGCTTTCTGCTGTGTCGAGGTGCTAACGGTACTAATGCGCCAGAACCAAAAGTGGGGCGTACAGCCGCTGCCCTTTGCGCGACCGTTCAGGACTAGGTAAATGGTATCTTGTGCTCTATAATAATCACAAGTCGTTAGTATATATTCTACTTGGTAAGCCAAATAAATATTTGCAACTTGTGAAAATATGTTTGCATGACGATTTACCGTTCGTTCTCCTGACGGATGTTAGCGAATCCTTTATGTCCGTGGCTATGAAAATTCGAAGGTCGCGTCGTTTTGTTAGCGATCGCAGTTTCCGCGTACAGGCGATATGTATTCGCGTTTCGGGCGGGAATATTCACTGGCGACCATATCTGTCTTTTACTGCTGATGGCAAACTTCCACAATGTGTTTGCAACATGCACTTCACACCCTCAAGGCTGGGGGTTCTTAGTAGCTTATAAGTGTGAACCTGTTCTGAGCATCCACAGTGAACAGTAAACTCAAATGTGGTGTCCGGTGAATAAATTCACCGGACACCATATTTGAGTGCACTGTTCACTAGGCATATCCAGAACAAGCTTACGCTCATAGGTTCCCAAGACTGGCAATCTTGATGGTGCGTAATGCATGTTGCAACAACTCCGTGGAAGCTCGCTGTCAGCACGCGCTGAGCAGCTATGCACTCAGCTACCACTGACAGTCAATACCCCGTACAATAAACATGTCTGTCTGACAGCAGCAAACAAAAAAAGCAAACTGTGCATGTACAAATGAAGAGCCTCGTCGGCTCGCTACCTACTTTCCAACTTCATTGCTCACTTCTAGGCCGCAATCGGCCATCGAGGACCTCTGCCGACATCCGAAAGCACACCCTAACAGATGCTGTCCACCCAGGTACTGTAAAGAATGTGAGGCCGCACTAATCGGTGGTCCACCTTTTCAATCCAGTTTCCTGATGACCCATGTTCATCTTGTCAATGCTTACCTAGATCTGCCGGCTGCCCAGGGACATGCCCCTGCACCAGATTATGGCAGTGGCAACAGCCTCTTCGGTGGTAACGTCCCTACTGCTGGCAGCCCAGGTAATTTCAAGTTCCATGCTAATGCTGTCAGTGTTGCCCTTTTTCGATTTGCCCGTTGCCCTCATTGTTGAAACGTTTTCAGGTTTCGGAATGAATGCGCTGTTTGAGAT
Source organism: Ixodes persulcatus (assembly GCA_013358835.2). Classification (NCBI taxonomy): domain Eukaryota; kingdom Metazoa; phylum Arthropoda; class Arachnida; order Ixodida; family Ixodidae; genus Ixodes; species Ixodes persulcatus. The sequence goes on along the minus strand of JABSTQ010009834.1, from coordinate 24,081 downwards.
TTTGGTCTGTGCCAAATTGTTTTCTGCATTGCTGTGCAAAGGTAAATTCTGCCGGAGCACCCAGTATTGTGCCTGTCGAGGCACTATGTGATTACGAGAAGCTGTGAACCAACACTCGCAATTGACTTTGTTTTGTTTTCTGCGTGATAAACATTGCTGTCGTCACCGCCGCACATAGACGGTGACGCGATCACGTCTTGTTGAGGAAACGCAGCCATGTTGACGAGACGTCGCCGGACATCACATATGAAACACGTGCCGACGAGCCTTTCATCGACGAAGTGGGACGCCGTGTCTATCAGGCCAATAGGTTTTATTAGCATATTAAATCCTTCAGTTAACACAAAGTTATCAACAAACAACAGTAACAATTTACACGGTAAAGACCGTGTAAATTTTCTTTTGTGACACCTTGTATTAATGTGGTAACATGTATGTTTTGTAATGATGGGCCATTGTAAGTTATGAGGTAAGTGAACTGTTTCAGAGTCACTTACCCTGTAACATACAATACGCAGAAAGGACAGGGCCAGTCTGTTCTGCAAGAATTCATACATTGTACGTCTTGCTAAATTTTTGTCCCGCGTTTATATGCGTCTTTAGGAGCATTCGTACGCGCTGTCAGCATGGCACATGTGCAGATTCGTCACTGGAGTCTGGTTTTTGTGCACGTGCAGTTCCCATTCCTGCTGTAGGTAAACGCCGACTTGTTTGTAAGCAGTGTGTCGGCATATATCGGCATGTGCACGATATTGTACACTCCGTGACTGTAACCTAAAATTAAAATGATTCCCTTCCGTTTAGTCTGAAAGTATGTACCGTAATATCTTGAAAGATAGCCCACCTAAATGCGAAGCTAATCAGGTGAAAATGAGGAGTAAGCTAACTGTCAGTGTGAGATCGAAAAAAGATTTTAAAATGCCATTTTTGTATCCTGTGACCTGCCAAACTTGTTTTCACATTGAGCGGCAATGGAGCATAGACAACGGTCTTTCCCTTCCCAGTCAGCAATGTTTGCTCATCTCCAGCCGTAGCTCACTAACCCCCCCTTTCGGCCAAGCTCACCATTGGCCAGGGTACTGCAATCGCTAAAACTAAACTATCTTTCGGTGGTTTTTTGTAAAATAAAAAAGATAGCAAATCATGTTAAAAATAGGGGCGGACTATCTTTCGGGGGTAGGGTATCTTTCGGGATGTAACGGTAAGCAGACCAATCACATTAAGCCAGTAATGAGGACATTCCGGAAAGACTGTTAACATTGACGCCACTTGCGTCAATGTTAACGGCTTCGCACCAGTGTGCGCACTTCAAGCTTCACGGCTTTGCATTGGAGCATGTGGTTAGAGCCTCACGGCTTTGGAACGGCGTTCTAGGAGCAGCAGCTGATGCAGGAGAGCATTTGCGGCATCTCAATGGGCATGTAAATTATGCTTACTAGTTGTGCAGGCCGACCGACAGCTACAAAGGTTTGTTAGAAAAGCTAAGAAAGAAATATAGGCCTATATTTTAGTTCTCAGTTCCCGTGCATCAGTCAAACGGCAGGTCGCAGAGCTCTGACTCAACTTGGCTGCAATACTGCTAATGCTACAGAGTAATGCACAACCAGTGGCGTACCAACTTGATCTTGAGAGGGGGGGGGGGGGGGGGGCAAACCAAACCCCCTACCCCTACCCCCCCCCCCAGGACCGGGAGGCAGTGCCCTTGAAATCCCTTGGGTGCCGTCGGCCAGTGTTTCCTGCCCAGTGGGGGCTGTTTCAGGGGGGGCAAGCGCCCCCCTTGCCCCCCCAGTTGGTACGCCCATGTGCACAACATTGCCTTCTAGGCACGTGTAAGTTTTCACAGTGTTTTGTGGGTTGCAGTTTTCATATGAATTGGGCAAATCTGTTTTCAAAAATCCCCAATTTAGGGAATATTGTCACGAATGACAAGTGATGAGGCGATAATAACTGAAGAAACTAAACGTTTAATGGGGCGGACTTGTGCCCAAAAATAAAAAGGGAACAGAAGATAACAGCAGAGTGTCGCAGGCGTCGAAGTCGGCGTGACAGCAGAGTCGAACGCTGGGGTGAAACTGACTCTGGCTCGCTACGCGAAGCCCCTTATGGGGGGACACTACCCAAGGGGGTCAACTTTTGAACGTATAGCTTAATATGAATGAAATTTACAGTATATACTGGCAGCTGCAAGGCAGAATGCAGTACAAAGTTTCATCTGTGTACAGGAATTGTAAAAGAAATTATAGTTGTTTTTATCAGGAACACACAGACTTTGTTTAGGAAAACTATCGTTAGGAAACTAATGTAACACCCAACATTTTTCTACCCTAGATCTCCAGCAGAATGCCTGAAAAGTGCAACTGTGAAAACAAATATCCTAAAAAGCAATTTATTTTATGCTAACATCGCAGTGAAAAATCTAATAAATTTTCTGCCTTTTCTGGCATTGATAAAATCTTAACATCTTTCATAAAAGACATCCACAAAGTCAAAAAACAATTCCACAGTTGCATTGCCCATAAAATTCCAGTTAGGAACAACAATGAGTGAGTCTTTCCTGTTGTTCCATTAACAAACGATAGTTTTCCTAAAGGGAAATTTATGCCAAAAAGTGGAACAGAGAAAAATGTGTTCAAAGTGCTCCAACCCCTACCTTTCCTTTAGCATCGGTGAACCGAAAATAATTTATAAAACATTAACTATAGAGTGTAAACTAATGAAACTTTCTGGGAATACTCTCTAGATGTTGTTGGTTGTAAATATGGCATTTTTCAAAATCAACTTTTTTTGCAGAAATTTTGTTTTTCTGGGTAGTGTCCCCCCTTATGTACACGCGTGAGCTTCTGGAATAATCGGCGCAGAAATTTCGACGCGTAGAACATTCGCACCTTGAACAGGCACCAGGATTCTCGAATTTGCCAGAACACTAAAATGCAGGGATAAATAAAAGACACGTCACTCCCAGGAATTGAACCCTGGCTTTTCGCGTGGGAGGCAGCTACGATAACCGTTAGGCCACGCGCGCGCTGCCTACTTGGCCAGCTGCGCGTGCGGCATTACTCCCCCCTTTAAAAGTGCATTGCCCCGATGCAACACAAAACAAACAAAATAAAAAAAAGAACAATAAACTAAAGAGTCCTTTGGAGCACATAAGGTCCACAGTCCTATCGAGCGTAGTACGGCTTCAGGCGCACGACGTGGACAACCTCAGGTCGTGGTGGGCGGCATGACGATGTTCGTGTTCCGTTGGGCATCACCTCGTAGTTCAGCTCGCCGAGGCGACGAAGTACCTTGTATGGTCCAAAGTACCGTTTCAGCAGTTTCTCACCGAGGCCGCGGCGACGGATGGGCGTCCACACCCACACCCTGTCTCCGGGGTGGAAGCAAACGTCCCTGCGACGAAGGTTGTAGCAGCCCGCATCGACGCGTTGCTGGTCTTGAATCATGAGTCGGGGAGCTGGCGGACTTCGTCGGCCCGTTGAGCAACCGCCTGGGCATCATCGCTCTCATTGTCAGATGGCTCATGGGGCAGCATGGCGTCCAGCATGGTCGTTACCTTCTGACCGTGTACCAGCCGGAAAGGTGTGAATCCAGTGGTCTCTTGAACCGCCGTATTGTAGGCGAACGTGACGTAGGGCAACACCTTGTCCCACGTCTTGTGCTCTACGTCGACGTACATAGAGATCATGTCTGCGATTTTCTTGTTGAGTCGCTCCGTCAGCCCGTTGGTCTGCGGGTGGTACGCAGTGGTACGACGATGGCTGGTGTGACTGAGCCGGAGGATTTCTTGGGTCATCTGTGCCATGAACGATGATCCGCGATCTGTAATCAGAACTCCGGGAGCGCCGTGCCGGAGGACGATGGACTCAATGAAAAACGTGGAAACTTCCACTACAGTCCCTGAAGGAAGGGCTTTCGTTTCGGCGTACCGCGTGAGATAATCAGTGGCGACGATTATCCAGCGGTTTCCCGACGTTGACGGCGGAAAAGGGCCAAGTAGATCCATTCCGATCTGCTGGAACGGTGCGGTCGGGGGAGCAATCGGCTGCAGGAGACCTGCCGGCTTCGTCGTCGGTTTCTTACGCCGCTGGCACTCGTGGCACGATCGGGTGTAGAGGTGGACGGCTTTGGGGAGCTTTGGCCAGTAATACTTTTCACGAATACGGGCCAGTGTTCGGCTGTAACCGAGGTGTCCGGACGTCGGATCGTCGTGACATGCTTGAAAGATCTCCTCCAGAAGGTCGGTCGGGATTACCAGCAACCACGGTGTGTTGTTGTCCTCGAAGTTCTCTTTGTAGAGTACACCTTGTCGAATGGCGAAGGTCGGCAGTACTCGTGAGAAGACACGTGGCACGGTACTCCCGCCCCCTTCCAGGTGCTCGATTAATGCGCGCAGCTCAGGATCGTGCCGTTGACGTCGTGCCATGTCGTCGGTGTTCACTGCTCCTAGGAAGCACTCGTCGTCATTGTCGTCGCTGCAGCCGGAAGGGGTTTCGACGGGTGCTCTGGACAGGCAGTCGGCGTCGCTGTGCTTGCGGCCTGACTTGTAGACCACTGTCATGTTGAACTCTTTTAGTCGGAGACTCCATCGAGCGAGGCGTCCTGACGGGTCCTTGAGGTTCGCAAGCCAGCAGAGCGAGTGGTGGTCCGTGACTACACGGAACGGGCTCCTGTACAAGTAAGAACGAAACTTCGTGATTGCCCAGACGACCGCAAGGCATTCTTTCTCAGTCGTGGAGTAATTTTTCTCCGCCTTGGACAGTGTCCGACTTGCGTAGGCGATAACTCGCTCGGTGCCTTCTTGTAGTTGAACCAGTACCGCGCCAAGTCCAGCGTTACTTGCGTCCGTGTGAATTTCGGTTTCCGCATCTTGATCGAAATGTCCAAGAACAGGTGGAGTCTGCAGTCGTCGCTTCAGCTCGTCGAATGCCTGCCTGCTGCTCCTCGGCCCATTCGAAACTTCTCGGCGTCCTTCGTGAGGTTTGTGAAGCAGGTGCGGAAATTCTAGCGCAATTCCAACGAAGCGTCGATAGTAGGCGCAAGGTCCAAGGAATCTTTCGCACGGCCTTCTTGTCTGTCGGCGCTAGAAATGCCTGCGACGGCGCGAGTATCTCGGGGTCTGGGCGGACGCCTTTGTTACTAACCACGTGGCCTAGGAACTTCAGTTCGTCATAGGCGAACCGGCACTTTGACGGCTTGAGGGTGAGTCCGGCGGTCTGAATGGCTTGGAGACAGCTCGGAGTCGTCGCAAGTGCTCGTCGAAGTCCCTTGAAAACACTACGACGTCGTCAAGGTAGACGAGACAGCTCTGCCACTTCAGCCCTGCCAGTACTGTGTCCATGACACGCTGGAATGTTGCCGGCGCCAGTGCATAGGCCGAAAGGCATCCTCTTGAACCCGTACAGGCCATCCGGCGTGACGAAAGCTGTCTTCTCTCTGTCCCGTTCGTCGACTTCGATCTGCCAGCAGCCGCTCTTTAGGTCCATCGATGAGAAATATCGAGAGTGGCGCAGCCGGTCTAGAGTGTCGTCGATGCGGGGAAGTGGGTAGACGTCTTTCTTCGTCACCGCGTTCAGCTGCCGGTAGTCAACGCAGAACCTAAGTGTTCCGTCCTTCTTTCTAACCAGCACGACTGGAGAGGCCCACGGACTGCTTGAAGGCTGGATTATGTCGTCGTTCAGCATTTCTTCCACTTGCTGTTGGATGACCTCCCGTTCTTTTACGGAGACTCGGTACGGTGATCGGTGCACAGGGAGCACGTCGTCCTCGGTGACGATGCGATGCTTCGCAACGGTGGTTTGGCGCACCTTCGACGACGTCGCGAAGCAGTCGCTGTATTCGGCGAGGAGGTCACTCAGCTGCCGTCGTTTCGGGCCTGGAAGCTTGGGGTCAATGTCAAGCTGCGCTGGCGGCGTAGTGTCTTGCTGAGGTGGCGATGATTCTTCGGCAATCGCGGCGATTTCAACAAAGTTCCGAAGTTCCTCGACGTGGCCCACAGCAGCACCTTTTGTGAGGTGTTGCGTTTCTTTTCGGAAGTTTGTCACGAGGACCTCGGTGCGCCCATCCTGAAGTTTAGTCACTCCTCTTGCGACGCCTATTCCTTTTCCCAGGAGAAATTGAAGGTTGCCCTCCAGAACAACATCGCCGCAGGTAGCGGCATCGGTCACGACGGGTACGACAACACTTGATCGCGGCGGCAGGTTCACGTGGGCGGCAGCGACTCAGATGGCGGCTGACGCTGTTTGGGGTTTCCCTGCAGGTGGAACAGACGTCCGCAGCGTCAATCTGTTTTCACCAAGGTCGATGACGGCGCTGTATTCGCACAGAAAGTCCATGCCGAGAATGACGTCTCTGGCGCAGTTTTGTAGAATGACGAATTTCATAGGGCACGTCTCACCGTGGATCTCGACGCGAGCGGTGCATCTCCTGACTGGTGTGATGAGATGCCCTCCGGCGGTTCGTATTTAAGGTCCATCCCACGGCGTTGTCACCTTTCGCAGGCAGCGAGAGAGCCTCCCACTCAAGACTGAGTAGTCTGCCCCGGTGTCCACGAGTGCCGATGCGTCGAGGCCGTCAATAACAACGTTTAGGTTGTTGGACACCGTTGCAGGGCGTCGGTGCGCTGGGGGGCGTCGGGCGAGTGGGAGTACTCCGGCGTTCTTGGAGGCTCTTTGCTTTCGTCGTTTTCGGCAACGTCACCTCCAGGCGTTGCCGCACTTAGTTTTCCCGGCGACGCAGGGGAGACAGGCTCTCTCGGCGGGGTCGTGGCGCTGGTGACGCTGAACGTCGTGGCGATGGGGAGCGGGCTTCACGGCGGAGAGACGACACTGGGGAGGGCGGGCGTCGGAGGTACTCCTCAATGTTGTGAGAGCGTTCCCCGTACCTCGGGCGTAGGTCGTTCGGGTGGAACCCACGCAGGCCAATTTGCCGGTAGGGACAACGGCGGTAGATATGGACGGCCTCCCCGCAGTGGTAGCAGATGGGTCGTCGATCCGCTGTCCTCCACATGTTGGTTTTCCTTGGCGCCGGCTGTTCTCGGCGGTCGTACTGACGTACTTCGTCGTCGTGTCGGGGGTACGCCTGCGTTAATAGGTCTCGTCGTGGCGCCACCGGGTAATGTTGAGCAGTTGGCGGCGGTCGTCTCACCACTGCGGTGTAGGTCAGCGTCGTCTCATCGGTTGCGGCCGCGGTGACTGGGGCATCCGGAAGGAACGCTCGCTGAACCTCGTCCCGAACAACCTTTGCAATGGAGATTGAGGCTGGGTGCTCAGCAGTCGGCAGAAGCTTCTTAAGCTCCTCCCGGACGACCTCGCGAATGAGCTCTCGAATGCCCGGGATGCCATGGGCAAGGTCGCAAGGGGACTGCGGAACCGCGCTGACGCCGGGTAGCCTCTGGTAGTGGCTGGCTCGGGCCTGCAGAGCACGCTCGATTTTCGTCGCCTTCGTGACAAATCCTTGAACGGTCATCGGTGGGTTGCATACGAGTCCACCAAAGATGTCGTCCTTCACGCCACACATCAAAATGTGCAGCTTCTTTCCCTCGGTGGCCTGAGGGTCGGCGCGGGAGCTCAGGCGAAGCACGTCTTCCACAAAACTCGTGACGCTTTCGTGGGGGCCCTGGGTCCTCGATTGCAGCAGGTCTTCGGCCCTCTCCCTTCGGTGTTGACTGGCGAATGTTCGTGTGAGCTCGTTCTTGCAAAGGTCCCACGAGGTAAACGAAGCTTCATGGTTTTCAAACCAGCGCCTTGCAGTTCCTTCAAGCGGGAAATATAGGTTTTGCAGGCGCTGTTCGTCACTCCACCCATTGTGGCGAGCCACGCGTTCGTACTGGTTGATCCAGTCTTCGACGTCCTCGTAGGTCTCGCCGAGGAATGGAGCAGGTGTCCGCGGAACGACGGGCAGGACGACGACGGGCAGGGTGGTTATGGTCGGGATCTTGTTCTTCCATTTCTCGGGCAAGAGACCAAGTTCGGCGGACTGACCTCTGGTACGACGGCTTCTTCGGACTTCGGCGTATTCGACAAAAGGTAGCCTTCCGGGGCTGAGCACGTCGCTTGGCCGGGATGTCTTCGGAGGGGTACGCTCAACGAGCATAGAATGTACTACCCAGCACCTCCACCAAAATGTCACGAATGACAAGTGATGAGGCGATAATAACTGAAGAAACTAAATGTTTAATGGGGCGAACTTGTGCCCAAAAATAACAAGGGAACAGAAGATAACAGCAGAGCGTCGCGGGCGTCGAAGTCGGCGTGACTGCAGAGTCGAACGCTGGGGCAAAAACTGACTCTGGTTCGCTACGCGAAGCCCCTTCTGTACACGCGTGAGCTTCTGGAATAATCGGTGCAGAAAGTTCGACGCATAGAACATTTGCACCTTGAACAGGCACCAGGATTCTCGAATTTGCCAGAACACTAAAATGCAGGTATAAGCAAAAGACACCTCGCTCCCAAGAACCGAACCCTGGCTTTTCGTGTGGGAGGCAGGTACGATAACCGTTAGGCCACGCCCGCGCTGCCTACTTGGCCAGCTGCGCGCGCGGCAATATGCTGTTTTTTGTTTTAATTTCATAGAAATATTTGAGAGAAACTGAACTGAAATGGCTCACAAGTAAAGTACAAAGTAAATCAGAGGTTATGTACTCTAAGTAAAGTAGTAAGCACCCCGGGTGCAATGTACTTGAATTAAAGTACTATAAGTACAATGTACTTTCAAAATAAAGTACTAGTTCTTTTCAACACAATCTTTCTTGATGCCCTTTCATTCCCCTATAGTACAGTGTTTTTTTTTAACTGGTATGCTTTGCCCCTGCGGTAATTGGGGGTGCATCAGTTATTTCGGGAAATGGTGGCAGATATTAGATAAAGTAAAGTAGTCACAGAGTACACAGTTATTTTCGGAAATTGCGCCGAATTTAGAAGTTTCTTGATTTTTTTAGTTTTAAGCTCCTTGCATTGGCTTGCACCGAAGGGCTTAAACATACTTGAGAGCATGGCATCAGCCCCCTAGCTTCTGCAGGCAATTCTCTCATAGAGGAGTGTTCTCTCCCAATATTTTTAACCTCCTCGCTTGCACTGACCGAGCCAGATGTAGCAAGATTTCAAAGTCTACAGGAAAGTCGCCCCACGTGACGTCAATCATCCGCTAAATTTATTCGGGAATTGAATTGGTGTTGAGGTCATGTGACATAAATTTTCCCGCTAAGTTGAGCAGTAAAATTGCTGTTGAGGTCACGTGCTGTAAAACAGTACCTCAGTGTATGCATACTTGCTCATGTAGTGCACTGAAAATACCATTCCTAGTCCAAAGTGCCCTATTACCCCCAACGCTGATGAACGTTCAGCAGTGTGAGAAACATCAGAAACATTTGTGTCTGCACAAAGCGACTCTTGGAACAAGCTCCTAATCTGTTTATAGCTGATCATTGTTTTTTCTTTTCCCTCGTCCCAATGTGCACAACCTTGTCTTTATGTCTGTAGGCGACAAATGGACCTTCCCACCAAAAGCGGCCAAGGGCATCCAGTTCAAATGCGGTTTCTGCTACTACATCACCAAGGACCAGCATGGAATGGTCAGCCACCTGGTTCACCATGCGGAAGGACGACGGCTCGAGTGCCGGCACTGTCCCCTGCTTCCTTCAGGTTTGGAACTGTACCACCACAACGATTCGCATTTTAAGCCACTCAAAAGTGCCAACAGGATGAACACCTTTGGCTTTGAAAGAAACATACAAAAAAACACACTATAAAAAAAAAAAATATTCCAGGCATAAGGAGTGTTTCAGACTCGAACAGGGTACCCGTCCGACCACCCGAACGCACCGCACCGTCAACGCGAACAGGACATCAGCACTTTTTTGCATTTTTATGTAGAAATAGTATTGCGTTAATTCCGTCCCAGTTTCTAAAGTTGTCAGGTACATTCCCCTGCACTGACACCAGTCGCGACGTCTTTTTCTGACCTTTCTGAAAAGAGCGAGAGTGCGCATGCATAGCTTTGATAGTCGTCGCAGATGCGCGAGAGCGGAGATTCCGAAAGGCTTTGGATATGACATCACCCTTCGGGAAGGAGGGGCTCAGCGGTACTTTGGTAATGATTTTCTGCAGCCTCCCTACACTAAATTGAAAAATAACCTCGATACTTGTGATCCTGGAGGCAAAGTGAAGATGATTTAAGTGTTTTTTCTCAAATACAGAACCGCTTCAGTTTCCTTTTACAGTAGAATCTCGATAAACGGAAATCGCTTAAACAGAATTGTCGCTTAAACGAAACAACTATCACGGAGTTGTTTGGTTTTGTATTCATGCAATGTAAAAATATTCCCGTTAATCGGAACTCAAATTCTCGCGCCTCTGGGTAAACGGAACTGAAAACGAAACTATTGCGCCGACATATTTTTCGCTATCGCAGAAAAGAAAAATAACTCTTGAGTAATAAAACAGTATTATGAATGTTCTTAATATTTATTAGCTTTATTGCCCAAAATTAGCATGTACGCATGTTTTTTTGGAGTTTTCTTTTCTCATTTTTACGCATAGGTGGCTATGTTGGGTAGGCTTGGCTCAACAGGGCTTCTGCTCGCGTTTTAGGCCTAGTGTCCTACTTTCTGTGATGACGGCCACGAAGCGAAAACACCGTGCGCTCACGTTAGAAAAAAAAGATTGAAGTCATGAATGATTTCGATAGCGGTTGCTTCATGAAAACGGCGCTTGCAACAAAGTATGCCATTCCCAAAAGTAGCCTGACAAGGATTCTTCACGACAAGAAAAAGCTGCGGAGTGCGTTCAGCAGTACGCAATTTGGACCAAAGAGAATGAGGCTGCGATTCCCCGAACACGAAGAGCTTGAGAAGTGCTTGGCGCTGTGGCTAAGAAGAGCCCGGAGTGAGAACCGTCCCGTCATTGGACCCATAATGTGAATATACAAGAGCAGCAATTTGGTGTTTTTGTTCATTATTTTGCCCCCCGCAGGGGGCACCTGTGAAAGCAGGTGTTTTGAGAGTGGCGTCTCCACGGACCCCGAGCCCCGCAGGGGGCGCCTGCACCTTTGGTGCTAGGTGCTTGGTGAGTAGCGTCCCCACGGACCCCAGCCACGTGGGCCACCATACCCGCACGCAGGGGGCACCTACGTTAGTAGGTGCTTGGTGAGTGGCGTCACTACGAACCCCGAGCCATGTGGGTTCGCCCACCGACTGTCTGGCTGTGCGTGGCTTAACCCGTGTCCGGGGAAAAGGGGACCCTGGTGGTTGAGTTGAGCCCGGGGTATGTTTGGACCCTTCGGGGCCCCCCGGGCGAGGCAATACACCGCTTCGGCCCCTGCTTCTCGTAGACGGGTGTCCTGGCTTGATTCAACCAGGATGATTCAGTCAGTCGCCTCTTCTACCCTCTTCTTCCTTCTTTCACTTTTCCTCCCACCTCTTTCTCTTTTCTTCTCCACTCTCTTCCTTCCTTTTTCACCTTCTTAGGCGGCAAGGGCCAACCTTGAGTGGAAACAGGTCCTGTCCCTGCAACCACACTACGGTATAGTGCCCGGGCAGCACTGGTAGAGTAATTGTGTCAGCCAAGCCCATCTTGCTATGGCACATTACCTACCCCCTTGTTGGGCTCCGTGGTGGGCGGTGCACCCGGGCACTGAATCTTTCTCCCATCTTTATGGGTTCTAGAGCTAAACCACCCTCTGATCGGGCCCTGAAAAGGGTCCGATCAGAGGGTGGTTTCCCCATCGAAGTCCCTATAAAAGACACTGTTGTGTCTTAGAAGGGGGACGCCAGCCGAGTAGAAACAACAACTTGGGTTTATTGTCAGCCGGCCGTCATACCGGGCCTCTCGCTGGTCAAGCACACCCGTACAACCAGCCCGCAGCGCTTATATACAGATAGCAGGCGGATGAAGGGGAGGCGGTGCCCTAGTATAGACGCGTGGCGAAGATCCAGCTATCAATAGGGGCGGCGCTCTAGCATAGGCACGTGGCAATGATACGGCTATTTGTTTATCGAAGTACAAACACTACATTCCCCCTTCCCTATACGACGCTCTCATTACCCCAAAGTTAATAGGTACAACAAGAAACAGTATGCTTTCATGCAAAGATAATTGGAACAAGTTAACCGTTCAAAACACTTGGTCGCAAGGTTCGTAGACACCATCACTGCACTGGTGAGTACCGATCCGGGGGATGTCTTTCTCTTGTTGGGTACCGAGTTTGCATTGAGGTTTCGCTGCCTCTGGCAACTGGCGAAGGCCCTGCGTCTTGATTGGGGTCCTCAGAGCCGGGCGGTTCCGTCGATAGTTCGGCCCTGGTGGGAGACGACCTGGCGTCTTCACTAGCTATTGCCGCTGCTTGATCCTGGGGTTGCCCCGCACACGGTTCATCAGTACCGGTCGGTGATCCAGACGGTTGCCAGGGATCCTCACTATGGGTGCCGTAACCGTGGTTGGCAGACGTTGCCTCTGGGTGCGCCTCCCGTGCCCGTATGTGGTCCTGATGCCTCTTCATTCCATGACTCCACGTGGCGTAGTCACCTGTAACACATAAGACACTGGTCCCGAACGGGATGTCACCGTTGCCTCCAACCATCTTGGACCTTCCCTAGAGTTTTTCACAAACACTCGGTCACCCACGGCGAAGAATCTCTGAAGTTCTCTTCGACTTTGCGTCTGTTGGAACTGCTTGTGTTCTACCACCGAACGGGCACTAGGCTTCAGTAAATCAAGTCGGGTTCTAAGGGGTCTCCCTATCAAATGTGAAGCTGGAGAGTGCTGGGTGGTTGCATGTGGCGTATTACGGTACGCCAGAAGAAAACTGGCCAGTCTCTCTTCGAGGGACCGGCCTTTGACGTCCTTTCGGAGGGCTTCTTTCACTGTTCGGACGAATCTCTCAGCCAAACCGTTACTTGACGGGTGATATGGAGCGGACCGCACATGTTTTATTCCGTTCATTCTGAGGAATGACTGAAATTCTTCACTGCAAAACTGCGGCCCGTTATCCGACACGATTACCTCTGGCAATCCAAAACGGCTGAAGAGGTCACGCAGCTTACCGATGGTAGCTTCTGCCGAGGTCGAGGGCATCAGGAATACCTCTGGCCATTTTGAATGGGCGTCTACTGCCACCAAAAAATTTCGCTGAAGAAACGGGCCAGCAAAGTCTAGGTGGAGCCGGGCCCATGGCCTTGTAGGCCAAGCCCACGGATGAAGGGGAGCTTGGGTAGGCAGCGCCCGTTGCTGCTGGCAGGCCGCACACGTTTGTACGGTGTACTCCATGTCGGCGTCAATTCCTGGCCACCAGACGTAGCTTCGGGCCACCTCCTTCATCCGCACCACGCCGGGATGGCCGTCGTGCAGCTCGTCCAGGACTGTCTTCTGTAAAGTTGGGGGAACCACAATACGCATTCCCCAAAATAAACATCCTCGGTCCACCGACAGCTCCAGTCTTTTTGAAACAAAAGGCTTCATGCATTCTTTCATAACGCGCTCAGGCCATTGTTCCGTAACCGAGTGAAGTACCTGTCGTAGGGTCGGGTCTCGTGACGTTTCTCTCGCGATGTCCGAGCTTGTTATTGGAAAAGTTTCCCACCGGAGTGCGTAACAGGAGGTTACTTCGTCTTCGTCTTCCTTTTTGCCACTCTCTGGAAGTGGCAAACGAGACAAGCAGTCTGCTTCTACATTGCTGTCACCTGAACGGTAAACCAGATTGTAACAGTACTCCGACAGCGTAATTGCCCACCGCTGCAAACGAGCTGCGGCAATGCTCAGTATCCCTGTCTTTGGACTGAGAATCGTCTGTAAAGGCTTGTATTCAGTTACCAAGCCGAACTGTCTGCCATAAATGTAGTAATGGAACTTCTTGATACCGAAAATTAAGGCTAGCGCTTCTCGCTCCAACTGGCTGTAGTTCCGTTCACTTGGTGATAGCGTGCGCGATGCAAAGACAATCGGCTGTCTGGACCCATCTTTTTCCACTTTTGCTAAGACGGCACCCAACCCATACGATGAAGCATCACACACTACCTCGAGCTGGGCTTCCGGATCATAATGTGCTAACAGCCGCGTTTTTACAAGCAACTCTTTCACTTTCTTAAACGCCAGATCGCACTGTTCACTCCAATCCCACGGCGCATTCTTGCAGAGCAGCTGATTCAGTGGGAATAGCACTGTTGATAACTCCGGCAGAAATTTTCCGTAGTATGTTACCATGCCCGTAAACGCTCTCAGCTGCTTTTTATTGATTGGGACGGGGGCTTCTAGCACGGCCTTCACCTTCTCTGGCGTTGCTGATATTCCACGCTTACTGATCACGTGACCCAGAAACTGAAATTCCGGTTTCACAAATTCACACTTTTCTGTCTTAATTCTCACTCCCCTTTCCTGCAGCCGGCTGAGTAGCGAATCTAGATTCTCAAGGTGTTCCCTTTCGTTCTGCCCCATGACCAGAATATCATCTAGGTAGCATATTACCCCTTTCAGTCCCTTTAACATGTTGTCCATCACCTTTTGAAAAATTGCAGGTGCCGACGCAACCCCGAATGCTAGACGATTTACTGCGAACAGTCCTTTGTGCGTATTAAGGGTTAGGTGCTCGCGGGAATCCTTGTCCATTACCACTTGCTGGTATGCTCTACTCAAGTCGATCTTGGAGAACACTTGTCCTCCCGAGAGAGTGGCAAAGATCTCTTCAATCTTGGGTAAGGGATAGTTGTCAATGATTAAGCAGGGGTTCAACGATGCTTTATAATCCCCGCAGATGCGTACGCTGCCATCCCTCTTTACCACCGGTACAATTGGTGAGGCAGAACGACTGCTCGAAATTGGCTCAATCACGCCCAGATCAACCAGCTTTTCCAATTCTTTCTCCACTGCGTCATTCAGCGCGAACGGAATACTTCTAGCTTTACAAAACTTTGGGTGTAGTTCAGGAATGAGAGATAGGTGAGCTTGCTCACCTCGAATCTCGCCGAGTTCATCGTTGAACAACTGGCGATGTCGGTCCAAGACTTGTCCCAAGGCCCGGTGGTCTTCTGCATCCACGTGGTTGAGGCTCTTCCAGTTGAGCCGGAGCTGATATAGCTAGTCTCTTCCTATGAGAGTCGGGCCATCCTGGTAGAGCACGTGCAGAGGCAGCTGGCAAGACTGGTGCTGATACTCCACGGTTACTGTCGCGACCCCCTTTGGGCGCACGCACTCCCCTGTGTACGTACGAAGTAACACCGAAACCGGTCGTAACTTCATCTGCGGAAAACACGACCGAAACAGCCGGTGCGGCATCACCGATACCGCTGCTCCAGTGTCCAGTTCCATTTTAAGCGGCACTCCCTGAACACACATCGTAAAGTAAATTGGTCCAAAACGCGGTTTCTCTAGCGTTGTCTGAAGCAGTGGCTCGACGTCCTCCTCGGTTTCGAACACACCAAAGTTTTGTCTCCGGGAATCTTTTTGCTGTGTGTTTTGTCGGGACGCTCTCGGAGGGTGGGAACTAGACGTCGGTTGAGAGTTGCACACTTCCTGAATATGCCCCACGCGGTGGCATCTAAAACACGTCGCTGTTCGGAATCGACAAGCACGGTTGTGATGACGCACGCCGCATCGCGTGCACACCGAACCTTCTCGCGCCCGGCCTCCCTCTTTCGACAACTTGTGAAAATCCTCCTGGGCTGCCCTACTAGCCGGCACTCTGTCACGTTCTTGGATGCCGCCTCTACGGATAATGCAATCTCTACCGCCTTTCTGTACGTCAGCGACGCATCCTCAACAAAAAGCCTCTTCTGGATTTCAGTCCGTGCCAACCCACATACGAATCTGTCTCTCGGCGTTTCTTCTAGGTTCGCACCAAAGTTGCATGTTTCTGCCGATTGCTTGAGGCCCGCCACGAACTCCGCGATGCTCTCGCTGTCTTGTTGCGCTTTCCGGTGAAACTTGGCTCTTTCCGCGATAACTGACGGCCTGGGCGAAAGATGCTCCCGTAATGCTTTCTTTAGCTCTACCAAAGGCTGACTAGCCGGCGTGCTTGGGGCGGTCAGACTCTTCAACAACTTGTACGTTTTCGGACCCACGATACTCAAAAAGGCGTCTACTTTGTTGGCCTCTGGAATCTTATTAACTCGCAGGAACGCGTTAATCCTTTCTTCGTATGTCTCCCAATCTGACTGAGATTCATCGAAAGGTTCCACTTGCCCAATCGTGGCCATCCTGGATGCTTCCGTGTCGATACTCCAGGGCCCCTCTTGCACGCTTGGTTGAGTCTCCGTCTTAACAGTCCCAGTGGAATTGCTCATCAGGCTGCGTGGATCCCATCCTCGCCGCCAAGAAGTTGTTGTGTCTTAGAAGGGGGACGCCAGCCGAGTAGAAACAACAACTTGGGTTTATTGTCAGCCGGCCGTCATACCGGGCCTCTCGCTGGTCAAGCACACCCGTACAACCAGCCCGCAGCGCTTATATACAGATAGCAGGCGGATGAAGGGGGGGCGGTGCCCTAGTATAGACGCGTGGCGAAGATCCAGCTATCAATAGGGGCGGCGCTTTAGCATAGGCACGTGGCGATGATACGGCTATTTGTTTATCGAAAGACAAACACTACAGACACGACCTCATCTACTCCTACATTTCCCAAATTTTTGGTTATTCACTCAGAAGATGATACACCACTTTCCAAAATGTCCCCCTTTCTTGTTGCAAAAGTGCTCGAAAGTGCGGTTGGAAAGAATTTCAAAGCTAAAAAGATGCCCTCAGGCGACCTACTCGTGGAGATCCAATCCAGACAGCAGAGTACTGCACTTCTTGCTTTGAACTCTGTGTCTGATCACAAAGTGACCGTTTCACCACATCGTACACTTAATACTACCGTATTTACTCGCAGAATGAACGCACTTTTTTTCCCGAAAAATCGATGCAAAGTTAGGGGGGGCGTTCATTACGCGAAGTAAAATTTTTGCGTCCGTATTTACTCTCATAATGAACGGTACTTTTATCCCGAAAAATCGACTTAACTTCTTATCTCTTTGGGCGCGGCACCGCGCGACTCCAAAACCAAACTGCGATGCGCAAAAAAAAAAGAAGAAAAATGCTTCTCTCAATGTTTTTTTTTTCTTCTTGCTCTCGTGTTTTCTTTTTCCCGCCTTTCGCAAGTTGTTTTGTTTGCCCACGCTGCCCATGCATTCGCGACCAGGATAGAAAAGTGCGTTCATTTCGAGGGCTTCTCGCTTCTCTTTCCAATGTGCGAGGAGGAGGCGAGGGCAGGATGCCTTTATTATGTGCGCTTTGCTTAGGCAAGGGCTTCTCCGTTTTTCTTTTTCTTCCTATCTCCTTGCGGTCGACGCGCAACCCCGGAACCAAACTGCGCTGTGCAAAAAGGAAAAAAAAAAAGCTCCTCTATGTTTTTTTTCTTTTCTCCCGGTTCTGTGGATTTTTTTTTTTTTGCCGCCTTTCGCAATTTGTTTTGTTTCGCTTTGCTTAGGCGAGGGCTTCTCGGCTTCTCTTTCTTATCTCCTTGCGCGCGGCGCGCGACCCAAAGTCCAGACTGCGCTGTGCAAGAATAAAAAAAAAAAGCTCCTCTCCATGTTTTTTTTTCTTGCTTCTGTTGGATCTCTTGTTTTTTTAACGCCTTTTGCAAGGCGTTTTGTTCGCCGACTCTGCCCATGCATTCGCGACCTCGCTGCACCAGGATAGAAAAGTGCCTTCATTTCGCGCGCGTGGGGGGGAGGGGGTCAAAATTTTGACGCCCGAGTTGGGGGTGCGTTTAATACGCGAGTGAAAAAAAAAGTCAAATTTTGAGAGCCGACTTGGGGGGTGCGTTCATTAGGCGAGTGCGTTCATTGTGCGAGTAAATACGGTATTCAGGGCGTTATCTCCGAAGATGACCTGATTGAGGCCTCTGACACTGAAATACTTGAAGGGCTCTCTGACCAAGGGGTAGTGGCTGTGAGGCGCATCTCCCTGCGTCGGGATGGTCAAGAGCGGAAAACCAAACATATAGTTTTAACCTTCGAATCTACCACACTTCCCGAGGCTGTTAGGGCTGGCTATCTCCACTGCAGGGTTAGACCCTATGTGCCTAATCCTCAAAGGTGCTTCAAATGCCAGAGGTTCGGCCATGGTTCTCAGCATTGCCGTGGAAAGGCCACGTGCGCAAAATGTGCCAAATATGACCACCCCACAGAGTCCTGCACCAATGACCCACACTGTACAAACTGCGGCGATCCCCACCCTGCATACTCTCGATCCTGCAGAACGTGGAAGGAAGAAAAGGAACTACTTACTCTTAAAGTCAAAGAAAATCTTTCCTACCCAGAGGCACGCCGTCGTTTCGCATTCTTGCGCAAGGGCAGCTATTCGCAGGTGGTGCAGCGGGGACCTGCACCACTGATGGTAGCAGTGGCGACCCAGACGTCCTTTCTGGACTATGGGAAGCCACGGCAGTCCCCTACGCCTCAGCTGAAGATTCAGCTTCCGGGGCATGCAATCTCGGCTGGGCGGTCTACGGACCCTCTCAGCCAGAGTGCGATCACTCGCGCTCCAACAGGGCAACAGCCTGTGTCCTCTCAGGCTGTTTCCCAAACCCAGGATGGGCCGGTGGCTGCCGCAACCGTCCCTCCTCCGCAATCTCCTTCAAGGGAGAAGGGTCGACACTCTCGCCCACACTCCCTGGATAGAGCATCATCCAAGGAGCGGCATGGCTCTCGTGTCGCTCCTGCAGCGCCCAAGGGGAAGGAACGGGTGAGTTTGGGCGATGCCCTGCCCAGCACCTCCTCCGCCTCTTTGGCTGGGTCTGGTCGTGGACGGGGCCTTACGCCCCATTCTCCGAGTTTACCCAAACCTGCAGCAAAGGCCTCGCCTCAAGAAGTAGAGGCAATGGATGATAGCATGGAAGCCTCCATTCATGCGTCTGACCAAGACGACATGGAATGGCAGACTCCAAAGACTAAACACAAGAACAAACAGCCCGTAATCCCCCCAAAGTGATGGTGCTGATCTATTGGTGCCATAAGCGGCAGATTTGCAACTTTTCATGTATTTCCTTCTAGTTTTACAGGTTTAGCAGCGTTTTAATTAAACTTTTTTCATTACATTTTTAGAAGCATGGCTAAATTTCATTTCATGCAGTGGAACTGCCGCGGTCTTTTACGTAATATTGACGATGTTAATTTTTTTATGGACGACCTCCGTCCTATAGCTCTCTCTTTACAAGAGACGCACCTCAATGATCATCATGTGTCTGTTTTACGTCGTCACCAAGTTTTTAGAAAGGATCGTTCCACATCAAACTCATCTGGTGGAGTAGCGGTGATCGTCCAAAGTGGAGTAGCTTGTTCTCAGATTCCTCTTTCTACACCCCTTGAGGCTGTAGCTGTATGTCTCCTCTTGGACCGCTTTATCACCATTGTTTTCATCTATATTCCACCAAATGTTTCACTGCATATTCATGATCTTCACGATTTAGTTACTCAGCTCCCTCACCCCTTTTTACTTTTAGGAGATTTTAATGCCCACCATCCCTTGTGGGGTGGCACACGCCAGGACTCGCGTAATGGGGTCATTGAACGTTTTTTACTGTCATCCAGTCTCTGTCTTTTGAACAGCAGAGAACCTACCTTTTTTAGCGCAGTTCACAACTCATTTACGTCCATTGATCTTTCCATTCCATCTCCATCCTTGGTGTCTTGTTTGACATGGAGCGTTTTAAATAATCCTTTCGGCAGCGACCACTTTCCGATTACTCTGGAGAGCGTAACATCAATTCCCAGTCTCATGAAACGGACTCCGCGTTGGAAGCTGGAAAAAGCAGACTGGGCTTTTTTTAGCCAAAAATCCGAGCTTGTTACGTCTATTTTCTCTTCGTTAACTCATGACGAAGCCACAGCCTACATCACAGAGCATATAATTGGTGCTGCTCTTTGCTCCATCCCTCAAACATCTTTGAACATCCCCAAGAAATGTAAGCCATGGTGGAATAAGGATTGTTCCACCACGAAGAATAACTAAGATAAGGCTTGGGGTGTCTTTCGTAGATACCCGACGTCTCTTAACTTGATTGAATTCAAGAGGCGCAGAGCTTGTGCCCGTTGGACTCGGAAGCAGGCTAAAGGGAAATCTTGGAGAGGTTACTTGTCCTCCATCAGCAGCTATGTTTCAGTGAAGGAAGTGTGGGACCGACTTCACAGGGTCGAGGGGAAATACCGATGTTTTACAATCCCCCTTTTTCCTTCTGGAGCCTCATTGCTAGACCAGGCTAACGTGTTGGGCACTCACTTCGCTGCTGTTTCAAACTCCACACATTACTCTCCAGCGTTCCTGAAGCGTAAGGCAAGCATGGAGAAGACGAGGCTCTGCTTCACAGGAGGAACGCTGCACCTTACAATCAGCCATTTACAATGGTTGAGCTTGAAGTGGCTCTAAACTGCTGCAAGAATTCAGCCCCCGGTCCTGATAGAATTCACTATGACATGATCCGACACTTATCTAGAGAGTCACTCAGTGCTCTTCTCAGTTACTTCAATGGCCTGTGGAGCGATGCCTACTTCCCTGTCGAATGGAAGCGGGCTGAAGTTATACCGCTGTTGAAACCTGGCAAGGACCCTTCCCTCCCTGGAAGTTACAGACCAATAGCATTGTCAGGTTGTCTGGGGAAAACCTTTGAAAGATTAATTAACAGGCGTCTTATTTATTTTCTCGAGCAGCATAATATCCTGGATATCAATCAGTGTGGCTGTCGGCCTGAACGCTCTACAACAGACCAGTTAGTGCGGCTGGAGACCTTTGTGCGTGAAGCATTCGTCAACAGGCAGCATTGTGTATCTGTTTTCTTTGATTTGGACAAGGCCTATGATACCACTTGGAGGTATGGCATCTTGCGCGACCTTTCTATGTACGGAATACGCGGTAGAATGCTTCAGTGCATAAAGAGCTTTTTGTGTAAACATACTTTTCGAGTTCGATTGGGAACAACTTTATCAGACTGGTTCGTTCAAGAGAATGGTGTTCCTCAAGGTGGAGTCCTAAGTGTCACACTCTTTGCAATAAAAATTAGCTCTCTTAGTAAAGTCATTCCTCCTTCAGTATCTTACTCGCTATATGTCGATGACATTCAGATATCTGTAGCGTCATGTAATATGTCTAGCTGTGAGCAACAGCTACAACTGGCCATAAATAAAATGATTACATGGGCTGATGAGAATGGTTTTAGGTCCTCTCCGGAGAAAACTGTTTGTGTTCCCTTTTTTTTAAGGCCCTCTGTTTGGATCCTACTCTTCTTTTAAATGGAAACAACATTGCTGTGAAAACAGAGCATAAATTTCTAGGAGTCACGTTCGACCGTAAACTTACTTTTGTTCCGCATCTCAAACAGCTCAAGCAAAAAACTCTGCAAGCATCAAACATACTCAAAGTACTTTCGCACAAGTCGTGGGGCTCGGATAAGAAATGTCTCCTTCGTCTATATTCTTCTCTCATTCGATCCCGCCTTGACTATGGTTCAATTGTCTACGCCTCCGCGAGACCGTCTGCCTTAAAAATGCTCGATCCAGTACATCACCTTGGGCTCCGTTTGGCATCTGGTGCTTTTCGCACCTCCCCTGTGCTTAGCTTGTATGTTGACTGTCATGAAATGTCGCTTGAAAAAAGGCGACAGCTGCTTAGCCTCACCTATGCTTACAAAATTTTGTCGAACCCCAGCTCCCCCACTTATAGTTGTATTAAAAACTCTAGGTTTTCTCGCCTCTTTAACCATAAGCCAACTGTTGTGCGGCCTTTGAGTCTTTGTGTCGAGAGTCTTCGCTCCTCCCTCAATCTGACTCATGATTTTAACCTCTTGGATAATTCATACCATACTGCCCCATGGAATGTCAAACCCATTTTTTGTGACTGGTGTTTCACAAAATTCAGGAGGCAAAGAGTCTCACCTTTAATTTTACAGCAGGAATTCTTTGCATTGGAGGAAAGATACAAAGATTATAATCATTTTTACACTGATGGTGCAAAGTCGTCAATGTATGTTGGTGCGGCTGTATACTCTTCTCGTTTTTCCAAAGTCGCTCGTCTAAACACTCTTGCCAGTATTTTTACTGCTGAGCTTTATGGGGTCATGATGGCGCTTGATTATATAGTTCAGAGTAAAATAAAGAAAGCCATCATCTTTGTAGATTCCCAGAGTGTTGTTAGGGCGGTATGTTCTGTTTTATCAACAAAGAATCGGCTGACCCTGACTTTGCGTGGTAAGGTGCAGCAGGGCCTACAGGATGGGCACGACATTAGGTTTTGCTGGATTCCTAGTCATGTGGGCATTGCAGGCAACGAGGCTGCAGATAAACTGGCCGTCTCTTCGCAAAATCTTCGCGTGTCACATGTCCGCATCCCCCACCAAGACTTAAAAATGCCTACAAGACTTGCAGTCTTCCGATCGTGGCAGTCCGAGTGGGATTTAGAGGTTAACAATAAGCTTCACACCATCAAGCCAGGCCTTGGTACTTGGGAAACATCTTACAACAAAAATAGATTCCACGAGGTGCTCCTATGCCGCCTGAGAATTGGCCACACCCACCTTACCCATAGCTACCTGCTTACTGGTGGAGTACCTCCATCCTGTGAGCGCTGCAGTGATCCTTTGACTGTTCTTCATATTTTATTTCTTTGTCCTGGTCTACGGCAGCAACACAAATTCTTTTTTCCTGATCTTTTTAAATATTGCATTCCATTTCACCCTGCTTCGCTACTTGGTGAGCGACCACTGATTTCATTCAAACGTCTTTTTGATTTTCTTGAAAATATTGGATTTTTAAACAAATTATAGAACTATTCCCCCATAGTTTAATTCAACTCCCCCTTTTTTAATTGATCCACCTTGTTTGGCGCAGTATAGCCATTGTTGCTCTTGCGCCATTAAAACCGTAAACAACAACAACATTATTTTGCTTTCTACATTCACTTGCTGGTGTTTACAAATTGTGCACTTGTGGAAACAGCATTTAAGCTGGCATTCAACATTTTTAGTGTACCTACACTACATACTCTCAGTAAATGAAACTCCTGATAAATGGAACAGATTTTCCTGGTCCCTTCAGGTTCCGTTTATCGAGATTGTACTGTAATTGGAGCATTGGTTTGCTGAACCACACCCGTAGGCATGTGGGCAAGAAACCTTGTACTAAATGTCAATGGGGTCCCAAGACTTGCTGCAGAAACTGAGTTGGCTTTCCAGATCTGCTTCCAGGGCAAAAAACGGGAAAAGTATGAGAACTGTCCCAAAGCTATCGGGGTCTCAAACTCATTTTAGTGTAGTGCCAGATTGCCCATTTTGGAAAGGTCTAGAACCAACGTAAGGCTCGAAGTTAAAAGATCTCCTAGAGGGGAGTTTGCACTCTGCTTTTTGTGAACTCGCAATTTTGCCAGTGATATCTTTCGCTTTAATTTGTCTCTAGGACTACTTTGGGCCCTTACCTGATGTGATAGCCAGAATTAAACTCTTTCTGCAATGTGGCCAATTATGGCATAAGGGTGCTCTTAAATATTTTTTTTTTTCTGATTTTGTAATCACATTCATCATAAATATGCCGTGTTTGTAACTAGCTCCATCCGCTAACTGTTTCAGGAATCGCCAGAGAAAACTGAGTTGCATTAACTTTGGTGGTCGACACTAGAGTCACTAAATAAAGCTACGCTTTCAGAGTACCGCATTCCTTTTCTTTGGCACTTTGCCGACAATACAGTCGCTCTATTCAACAATATTCTGGTTCGCTGCAGCGGCATTGGACAGCGGCAGTCACGTGAGTCGCTATTATCATCATCGCGTTTTTCAACGCCACCATCTTGGGTCCAGCGATCCGCTGCCTGCTGCTGTTTTACTGTTTACTGCGCGCGCACGCCGAAGTCCGTCGCTCAGCACGCACTTTTTCCTTCTTATGACGAGATACGAACAACACGACCTTGATTCGCTGCCACAGCTGCGGCTACGGCAGCTGGCGCAGGCGACGGCTACAGCTCGGATTGGCTTAGCTACAGGCACCCCTCCATCTGCGCCGCGGACCCAAGATGGCGGCGCCTGACGCGCTTCAGGCGCGTAGTTTGGGAGTTTCGGTACTCTGAAAGCGTAGCTTTATTT
>JABSTQ010009833.1:0-313459 GCA_013358835.2 Ixodes persulcatus | reverse complement strand
TGACCCGCGGTGTAATAGGAAATATGTGACCCGCGGTTGTAATAGGAAATATGTGACCCGCGGGGTTTGTAATAATAAGACTGGAGCGTCTCTTTATGGATGACAGTACATTCCACTGGACTACAACCCTAGAAATGAAGTGATCGCCCAAAGCGAAAAACTATCGCACCCGCGCCTTTTCCATTATTCGGCGAAAAGACGAGTATTCCTTCGTCTGCGGAACACTTCGAAGGGTCCTTTGCTCCCTGACAATGGACCGTTGCGCTTGTTGTGGTAAAGAACCTGGTCTAGCGTGGAACAGATGTGTGTGAAAACCGCTCCGCGTCGCGGCGCTGAGCGGCGTAACCGTAGCAGCCGTCTCTGTGACGTGGCGGCGCGCCATTCGGCCGCATCATAGCGTTGGCGTTCGTTGTTATGGTTACGCGGCTGGAAGGCACGACGCGACGCGACACGATATTTGCTTACACGCGTTCCACTTTACTTCTTACCTTGGCGTCCGAAGGCTGGTTAAGACCGTTGTTACGGCGTTCTAGAGAATGTAGTGGCAAGAGCGGCGCCCGCTTACAATGGGCCGCGTGAAGACGGCCAACGTAGATGCCGCGAGTGGCGCTGGAGTTCCGCCCTAGGAGCATTTGTGGCAGATGTGCGAGGAGCGAAGAAGACGACGAAGCTGAGGCAGTACGCTTCGCCCGAACGTAGCACCGTAGCACTTTTCTTTGTGGTGTAGTGGTGGGGAGTCTTCCTTGTTCCGTTGCCGTCTCGGTCATATATGCAAGGAAAAAGACGGACACACACACTGCTTCGCGCCGTTCCCAAGCGCGCTCGGCCTTGCACCTTACACAACGCTAGTTCCCGCATCAGCAACACGATGACAAAAAACAATACACCAGTTTATTGTTCCTCTCGCCATTAAAAAAGTGAGAGATTTATTGAAATTTATTTGTCTATTTTGCGTTGTTATATTAGTATCGCGTGGTTTCTTTCGCAGCTATTAAGCGTGCAGCCCAAGTGATAGCGTTGCTGAACAACCTGTCAGTACTGGGAAGGGAGGGGGGGGGGGGGGGTCAATATTAATAAAATGATCTCCATCAAAAACACGCGAAAAATAAAAGTAGAGGATAGCACACACTCTAGAGGCATTAGTGCAAAAGAAAACCTACAATTGTTTTACATTAGCAATTGTTCTGTGTCGTGAAAAGCTCCAAAAGGTCAAATTAGTCGTTAGTTGTTTATACAGCAGGAGGTTAGTCTGCCAGAACATGAAGACATTGTTACCCACTTTAGATAAGCAATTTAACCAGTGCGGTGCCACTGCTTGCCTGGGGTCTTTAACGTGTACCACTCAGTAGTGATACGCGACCGCACGCCGGTACGATGCTTAAGGCCGGTTCAGACACTTGCGTTTGAGTGCGTTTGACTGCGTTGCGTCGAGTGCAGAAAGCGAGTCACCGGCACATCCGTGCTTCGTATGAAGCGTGGAATCCAATTCAAGGAATTATCTTGGCACGCGAAATAAGCAGCAGGGATGTCGTGGTTTCTCGCTTCCGCAACGCAGTCAAACGCAGTCAAACGCAACTGTCTGAACCAGGCTTTATCCAGATGGAAACGGGCAGGGGCGGGGACTAAACACAGGATGCCTGGGTTCTTCAGCGCGAGCTTTCGCTCCACGTGCTCCGAGCTGATGTGCGCTAGCCCACTCGGCCACCGATCTTTTTTTATTTTATTGCCGTCATTGGCATAGTGCATACAAAAAGTAAAGTACTCTAAAAATGCCGTCAATCGCTTACCGACTGACGTGGCGTGTTAAAAAAAAAAATTACATTTAACAGTTTTTTCATTGCTAGTAACCACTCCGGGACATTTGATCGAACCTTCCAAACTTCGACAATATAAAGGACAGACTCGGGAAAGTATTCCCCTACAGGCCTCGTGTTAACATCTGCATGGCGAACCTCCATGCGACATCTCCATATGCTGTGAAGGCCGAGCAACATGGTAAGATCGAAAGGCACACAGTTCTCGTTTTCTACTGCTAGGAACCGTATGCCATCGGAATCCAGAGGAAACTCCTTTTTTAGGGTACGCTGGAACACATTCCAGAAAAATATAGCGTCCCAACAGTCCAAGAAGACATGCTCAACTGACTCAGGTTTCTTACACAAAAAACAGTGATCACCCCACGCGACAAACATACCCCTCTCCACCGTCCACGTTTTAACAAGCAGAGTACCGGTATGCAACTTAAGAAGAAAAAAAAAAAAGTCTTGACGCACGCTGGGACGTACGGTCATTCTTTTAACACGTTTCAGGACATCCTGCCCCGACAGTGTAGAATACAGAGCTCTATACAGTGGAACCTGCAGGGTAACGTCAACAAGATCCTGGTACAGCTTTTTCCTAGTGACTTCACTCAGATATTCCAACGAAAAGCGTGCTCTTAAGAATTTGTACGCGCCCACCACTTCGCGCATATAACCGAAAATACACCCAGCATTTCCATACTTTGACGATACTATGTACTCAGGCAGAACATTACACAATCCCACTTGACAAACTGTGCTCAAAAACGGGTCCTTGACTTTACGTAAGAAAAAGAAACGATTTACCAGCTGCTTCAAGAACAAATGAGATAGCGCCAGGCCTCCATCACTCACACTGCGAAAAAGACTGGTCCGGCTCGCGCGCTCATAGGAAGAGTCCCAAATGAAGACCGCAAACACCCGATGCAGGTTTTGGATATTCCCCCTGGAACAGTGTAAAACCTGAAGCACATACCAGAATTTACTTATTAGGAACACATTGCAAACAGTGGATCGGGCAAATACCGACAGATCATTTCCTCTCCACTTGTCAGCTTTTCCTTGCAGTTCGACTACCTGGGTACTCCAGAAAGGGTGCTGTCCCCATAGCTTTCCAGGGCGACCCCTAAATACTTTACCGGATACGAAACCCATTTGACGTTTTCATGCACACTG
Source organism: Ixodes persulcatus (assembly GCA_013358835.2). Lineage (NCBI taxonomy): Eukaryota > Metazoa > Arthropoda > Arachnida > Ixodida > Ixodidae > Ixodes > Ixodes persulcatus. The sequence continues at coordinate 310,484 of JABSTQ010009833.1, read as the reverse complement.
GGCTTCACGTCCGACTCCCCATGCCTATGCACTTTTCCCAGTTACGGCACTACCACTTCTATTGCAAAAACGTTTTACTAATGCTATCGCCTCTCGTACGCTTTCTCTGTTTGCACAAAACAACGCGATATCGTCTGCGTAGGCCAGCACTCGCACCCCGGAAGCATGTAGCATAAAGCCACGAATGACGTTGTTTTTAACTGCGCTCAAGCAGAAAGACTCTATGTATGTGCAAAACAAAAGCGGGGACAGAGGGCAACCCTGTCGCACGGACCGGAGGACGCCAATACGTTTACCAACTGACTTGTTCACAAGTAGGCTTGTCGTGCGTCCCTCGTACGCCATACGAACACCCTCTATGTTTACGGAGCCTATGTTTACATGTTCCATTATCGCCTTCAAAACCTCATGTGACACACGGTCGAATGCTTTTTCTAAGTCAATCTGGAGCATTGCAATTTTATCATTCGTTGCGTCACAGCATTCTAGTACACTTCGAGCGGTGTGAATATTTGTTGTGACCGATCTTCCTTTTATTCCACACGTTTGGTGTGAACCAACTATTTCTCTTATTACTCCTTGAAGCCGTCGTGCCAAAATATTCATTGGGACTTTATAGTCTACGTTTGTTAAGCTGATTGGCCTATAGGATGTAACCGAACGCAATTTGACAATATCTTCGGTCTTGGATATTAACACAGTGTGAGACCTCAAAAAGGAGGGTGGTAGCTTCTTTTCTTCACAGGCCTCGTTAAAGACATTGTATAGCACTGGCGCAACTTCATCTCTAAAGGTCTTATAGAAAGCTGCACTAATTCCGTCGGATCCAGGTGTTTTTCCAGGGCTCAATTCGTCTATCGCTTTCACTATTTCTGTCACGGTGATCGGCATCTCAAGGAATTCCTTAGTTTCCTCATTTAGCTTCGGCAAAAGCACTAAGAACTCCTCCATAAATTCTGTCACCTTCACTGGGCTGTGCGCGAACAATTTTGAATAATACTCAAAAAACGCTTGTTCAATGTGTTTGGTCCTTCATAATCTTTCCATCCTTTTCGATTTCGCTGATTGTGTTCTTTCGTGCATAACGTTTTTCCATGCCCAACGCCTTTTTTGTCGGAAATTCCTCTCCAGCGAACTTCTCTGCTCGTGCTCTGATAAGAGCTCCGCGATAACGCTCTTGATCAAGGACTTCCATTTTTTCCTTTAATTCAGGTATATCGTTTTTGAATTAGCCCGGTGACTTGCTTTCTTCTCTGATGAGCGTTTGAGAAGTTTCTACGCATGATCGCCTCCTCGTGTCTCTGAAGTGCCTTTACAGGGCAGGCTTTTTCTATGGCTATCATTTTAATTCTTGTTTAAAACCCTCCCATTCAGCTGCGTAGTTGCTTGAAATTTCTTCTAACTTGTTTAAGAGGCCTCGTACAAATCTAGTAAACCCTTCATCGTCTAAGAGTCGACAGTTCAACTTCCATAGTTCCCAGGAAAACTTTGGTCGCCTACGCGTGCTTCCCAACACAAAAGAAACTAAGCAGTGGTCACTGAACGACACCGGAATTACTTGATATTCATTCCAAACTGGCACTTGTTCTAATGAATAGTAAACTCTGTCCAATCGAGCGTGGCTGACTCCTTGGAAATGAGTGTACTGAACAGTTCCCACGTGACCTATGCATTCCGCAACGTCATAAAGACCTGCCACGCTGACGATGCCGTTCAATACCAACGTGCCAGCATCTCTGTACGGGGTCACCGCGGTCTTATCTTTTGCTGAACAGGCACAATTTAAATCTCCAAGCAAAATTACATTACGTTCACACATACAGTAACCATGGACAAATTCAAAGAAGATTTTGCGGTCCACTGCCGAATTCGGCGCGTACAGACAAATAACACGCCAGTGTTTCGAATAGTATGTAAAATCACAAATCCCAAGCCTACCCGTTCGATATGTGACAACACGCTGTACAGTTATCCCGATCGAACCCTTTCAAAACAAACAGCAACCTCCGGAAGTTCCTACTGCATGACTTACACAAACGTTGTACGGCGATGTAAAGGGTTGTAACATGCTCTCAGTGCGCTCATCCCTCTCCACCTTTGTCTCTTGTATTGCAACTATGTCTAGCTCTTGGTCAATAAACAGGCGATTCAGCTGATACTGCTTACGCCTATCACTTAGACCTCAAACATTCAATGTACCTACAAGCAATGGCTTTTCAAGGACTGGTGTGTTCATTTGCGTGTACGCACAAAGAGCATATCATGCCTCAAAGACAAACTGTTACTGGGGCGGCGGGCTGCCTTGAGACCGATGACCGCCCTGGAGACCCCCCTCCCCCCTCCCCCCACTTTTTTTGTTCTTGATATCATCCCCCTCTTGATCCAAGCGCTGCCGAGGCTGCTCACCTGATCCAGCCACAGCCGCAGCTGCCCCTTCGTGTCTTCGCTTAATCATCGCCGGGTTGAAGTCCATGTCGTTGCCGTGTTTCTCGTCCTCGGAGGTCTTAAGGCCCGTTCACACTCTTGCGACCGAGTTCGACCGAGAGAGACCAGATCGGTTTTTACGCCTCTTGCGATCTCTTAGGACCAGCTCCGCAGCGGGCGGAGCTGGTCCTAAGAGATCGCAAGAGGCTTAAAAACCGGTCTGGTCTCTCTCGGTCGAACTCGGTCGCAAGAGTGTGAAGGGGCCTTTAGTTGTAGCAGATCCAGCCACAGTCCTGTCTTCGCTACTTTGCGTCGTCGAAGAAGTCTGCTCAGTCTCCGACTTTCCTTGCCGTTCTTCATCCTTGGTATTCGGTGCCTCCGTAGGTGCTTGAGTGTTGCTACCGTGTGCACCGTCACTGCTCGCACCCCCGGCCACGCTTACAGCTTCCTCGGCCTCGACCTCGTCCATCAGTTCCTCGTTGACACCGCCACAGCCCGGGCGTACGTGCGGGTGCAATTCGTACTTTCGTGCCCGAAACCACGACACTCGGAGCACCAAGGCGCCCTACACTCGCACCGTATGCGCCCAATGCGTCGGCAACGTGGGCAAACGGGCGCACGCTCGGGAACCACTACCAGGACCGTGCCCCCGTAGAATCGGAGCTGGTGTGGCAGGCTCTCCAGTGTTAGGTCCTGGTGGAGAGTTAGGACGACTGACAGCGTTGTAGACTCGACGCCCACGAGTCCGTCCACCTTCCAAATCTCACGAACGACGCTCTTTACCTCGCCGTACGATTCGAAAGCGCGGCGGACAGTGTCGACGGGCACGTCAAAGGTCGCCCAATGCAGCTTCACCCTGACCTCTCTCCGGTATGGGTCAATCGCTAGGCAGCGACGCCCCTTCACGTGGATTTCACCGGCTTGCAGCAGATTCTCCTCGGCCTCTGGTGTTTTCAACTTGAGGAGCCACACGTGACCCATCTGATAGGCTCCGAGACCTGCCAACTCCGACAATACTCCAGCCTGTTGTAACGGTCGTACGAAATCTTCGGCCCGGTATGGGCGTCCGCCGGTGTCGCAGTGCAGCACCACGCTGTTCCTCACCATTCCTCCTGTTGGTAGATGTGGCAGGATGGTCCGGTATTCCTCAGTCATAATTTCCTTATTACCGGCCGAAGCCTCAACAATTCCCCGGCCTGTGGCCGTTGAATTTTCCTTGGAGAACATTGAAAAGCGTCCGTTTGGAACGGCGAACGGGCACTGCTAGCCTGGGGTCTTTAGCGTGCACCACCCAGTAGTGATACGTGACCGCACGCCGGTACGATGCTTATCCAGATCGAAACGGGCAGCGGCGGGGATTGATCCCAGGATCCCTGGGTTCTTCAGTGCGAGCTTTCGCTCCATGTGCTCCGAGCTGACGTGCGCTAGCCCACTCGGCCACCGATACCCCCCGAAAAGCGCCAGTCGAACCACGGCAGTAAACACCGAGCGGCGCCGACGGCGAGGCTGACGTGGGCACGTTCTTAGGACTCAGAACAGCAGCGCTACGGTGTCGTCTACGCGCAAAATCTTCTCGCGGCAGCCGCCGCTCTTGCCACTACCTCTCTAGAACAATGTGCCGTTGTTTTATTGTGACTTAAGTCCTGGGTCGCTAAACTCGTCAGACACAACTTTCTTTGTGTTATGACACAGCGGGGGGAGGAGCCGAAAGATTGCAGCGAAGTTTTCGTTTCTCACTAACCCGCAGATCCGTTTATCGTCGTGACGTTTTTCATTGAAAGGGCGAAAAATCCCTATGACTCCCTAGGCGCCGAGCTAGAGCAGCACGAAAAAGCACGCGGAGACGAACGTGGTTCGTATACGTATAATGTCGCGATGAAGATTATCAGCTGCGACCTTGATGGTCTCTAAAAGGCATAGCGGAGGCTTGGGTAATTGCATTCTAAAATCAACACCGTCAAATTTGATTGTCTGATATCGTTCTTATTTCCGCCGATAAAGCAGAATTTACTAAAAAAAAAAAACGTCCCTCTCGTACTTTTTATTTATCTCGGCCTTTTGTATTTGATCAGAGTGTAGCCCGACGTGGCTAGGTCACAACCAGCCGAGTAGCATTGTCCAACCTTGGACGGATTTCGCTTCCGGGCAGTTGTCCCCCATCAGCGGGAGATAAAATTATTTTATGATAGATGTTTGAAGATTAGCCAAACTGGGATTAATTCTGCGTTCATCAACTGAAATAAGAGTAATGTCAGTTTGTCAATATTAACGGTGATGTTTCGAGAACGCGAGGACACCAAGCTTTCATCGTACACAACCAAACTTTTGACCGTCGACTCGAACACGCACCATCAAATTTGTCGTTCACAACTGATCATCCTGACCCTGACGTCAAAGTTATGAACTATAGGGAGTATTCGCTGGCGGCCATAGCTGTGTGCGCGACTGCAGAGCGCGTGCTGATAGCCAGCTTCCACAGTTCTTTTGCAACGTGCATTCCGCACCATCAAGAGTGCCGGTCTTAACAGCCTATTGATGTGAGCTCGTTCTGAGCATGCGCTCTAAACAGCACCCACAAATATGGCGTCCAGTGAATACTTCCTATAAAAGCACGTCACTGAAAGCGCCTGCACACAACGAGCCCTGGCACGAGCGTCTCGATTGAAAGTCTGTCATGGCCGCTCGTAAGTTCATGGAACGCGCCCCGTTTTAATTCCAGAATGTCTAGAACCATAATTTAGAAAATTGCACGCTGTGCTGTTCCTCGTCATCGCTCAGTTGGAACGCCTCTAAGCAGGGTCGTCGAAATATAAGAACGGGGAGGGGGGCGGTTCACCCCCCCCCCCCCCCCCCCAAGTGGCGAAAGGGGGCGCAAAGGGCATAAGGGTGTAAGGGGGGTGGGGATATCGCCCCAGCCCCGGACTATAGCATTTCAAAGAGTTATAATAATAAAAAAAGACAGACGTTTACAGTTCTTTGTAATGTCGAATTAAAGTGCAGCCCTTGAGGAGGAGGAGGGGAGGGCACGGAGGGGAGGGTATGCCCCTCCACCCCCCTTCTCCTATCCTGCTCCCCTCTCATTTAACGGGGAAACCTAATTGGTGTTAAAATTACGTGACGTCAATTTCCCCGCTAAGTTAGTGAAAAAAACGTCCCATAATGCAACGCGCGCGCGGTTACGCCGATAGCGACGCCGCTCAAGCTCGAAACGGGCGCATAAGAGTTGCGCTCTAAAAATTTGGGGGAAGGGATATCCCCCTTCTTCACAACTATCACCCCACCCCCTGTCACTCTCTGCTCTCTCCCGAACAATTTCTACGGCCCTTCCTGACCCCTATTTGAGTGTGTGTTTGTGTTGGTTATACCTTTCTTTTCCCCTTTCCACGGCTTTTTCTCGCCATCCCCCTCTCCCGCTCATCTCTGTTATTACGGACGTCTCTATACATAACGCCTGTGGGTGACCCCGGTAACGTTGTTGACAGTGGCGGAAGATGAGCTCCAAAACCGCATACACCGCGCACGGCTCCACAATATCTCAAGTTTAATCTTTGCCTCGATTCCGAAGCGAAGCTTTTCGCCTCAAATAACTCCTTCCCAAAGTTGTGAAACGTCACTTTGTCGTCAGCAATAACTTCAGAAGTTCAGAGTATTTACAGCCCGCCTAGGTGCAATCTACGTTTCATTGACTCTATCGCAGCGTAGGGATGTAGGGACACGCAGGCGCGACGTCATCAGTGCAGCCGTTCAATCGGCTGGCCCCACGGTGTTGCTCACGCGCGCTCCAATGAAGCTCGCTACGACTTTGTGTTTCACATTCTCGCTGGAATTTGAGCACCGAGAGAGCTTGGATGATTGACATCCCGTCCCGCGTGACGCCAACGTCGCGAGAGTCCAATCAGCACGCTCTGCGAACTTCGTGTCCAACTTTGTGTTTGACGAGTTTAGCGACCCTGTTCACATATGCAGCGGAGCACTACAAGCATAGCGTCGACCTCGCGCTGAGCGCAAGATGACGGGAGCGTTCACCAGCTTTGTATCGCACCGTCAAAAATGTTGCTCATAGCAGACGATAAGCAGCTGACCGGCCTTGACTGCAAAATTGAAAAAGATGCAACCAGCCAGAACGAAGCGCCAACCCACATAGACGCCCGTGACAAAGTTCTATACATCCAGGGGCTTTGAAGCCGAGTGTGGGCTACTAACGGATTGACTGGGCCCGAGTTAGAAATGAACGCTTACGCAGATCTTGCATCCAAATCCTGCTTCACGTCGCGCTAACGTCTAGAATATATAGGCCTCGAATCATCTGCTTAGAAGAATCTTCAACTTCTTCCTTCATCAGTAAACAGAACACCGCCATTAGTATAGTATACATATGCCAGTTTTCAGATGATGATAGTGATCAAAGTGGCCAGACTGAATTCCTGAAAGGGTCTATTGTGGATGTGGTGCTCTGAGTTTTTGAACCGAACGGAACTCTGTAACGGTCTAGCTCGAACTTGTATAACGACACCGAGAGCCTCGAACTGTCTGTATTAGAACCTCGACGAGGATCTATGCAGTTCGAAATTTTCTTATTCGAACGTGGCCTGCTTTACGACATGACTGTACTATCTAGTGCGCGGAACGGCGTGCGTCTGTGAGCGAAGGCCGAACCCGAACCTCGGCCAGTCTTCCGTAGCCGTGCGATGTTTACGACAGTCGTGTTCGTGGGTCATTATAGGGCACGATCGTGCACATTGCTCCCAAAGTTCAGGCGTCACGGACGCAACAAAGGGGCGTTATCGACTGCTGACGGCAGGAAATCGCTAATCCCCCGTAGAATATCCCGAAGCATCGAGTCCCTAGCGCGGAAAATTACTCTCCCCGGAAGATTGTTCGACGAGAAATGAAGAGGTAAAAAGTTCTCCAAAGAAGAAAAAAACGAAACGAAGGAAAGCAGAGACTGTTTTCTGTCGCGCAGGGTTCTCTTTGTCTTCCTTTCAGTTTTGTTTTTTGAAATCTCAATTTACCCTGGAAGTTGGCCCCGGTGATACTTTTTTGAAAACTGAAATGACCTCCCCGTTCCGAGATCTTGTCCGCTTCGTTCGCGTTTTGATGGCGCTGGACGTGATTACGGCCCCGTTTTCTTTATTCCTTTCTTTTTCTTCTTTGCGCCGGAGGTTTTGTTAGTTCTATTTTCTGGGGCCACGTAGAGAGATAATATTCCTCTACGGCCTTTAAGTGTTCGTTCTTCTTTGGCCGCTCTTTATGCTGACGGGAGGCTTCCGGCAACATTTGCGCAGTGCGCTCTCGGTTACTTAGCCGCGTCCCAACTTTCCAATTTGAGACGCGAGAGTTGGCGCCATTTTTGAGCCGCCGCCTTTATGATTGCCGGCGCTCTATTCTTTCCCTTTCTCCCAGCGTCCGGGCTTTTTTCTTTTTTTTTTTTTTTATTATTCTCGGAGTCGCTAACGACGTTGCACTACTATCACCCGAAACTCGGTCCGTGCGCCTGACTTCTTTTTTTCGCCCTCTCGGTGGCTTATTCTTTGTTGCTTAGAAAAGAAATGCACAGTCTGCGAAAGTTTCGCGCGGCCAAATTTTGTCTCGCTTCCCCGCGCAAAAGCTCGCGACCGCCATTAAAAAAAAAAAAAAAAAAAGAAAAGGATTTAACGATTTTGGGGAAAAGTAATGGCCTGGGCATCCTCGTGCGCGCGTTCGCAGTTTCTGGTCTCGTTTGTTTGCTGCTGCTGCTCTTTGCATGGCGGCTTCTCGCAGGAAACGCGTCGCGCGATGCCGAATCCGGTGGTCCTCGGCGATCGGCAGCCTCGAACGAAATTTTCGAGCATCGCTGTTCGCTGTAAACTCTCCCAAGAAAACAACAACAACAATGGGGTCAGTTTCGCGGGCTCTCGAAACGACACTGTTTATGCAATTCGCGTTATCTCTGGGCGCGCAGTTGAGACTGCACCGTTTGTCCGCGAGCCTAGTGAGGGAATCTAACCAAGCACAGTGTCTTTGTTATCTTTGACTTCAGGCGCTCTGACGCTACGTCGAGATAGGTGTAAATATTTTTTGTCAGAGCGCCATATTATACCTCGTGTCAACGCGACTTCGCCGAGAGCAAACGATACGGCCCGTTTCAGCCAATCGGAGAGAGAAGACGTGACAGCTCTCCGCGGGTAAACTACCCTGACGACTCTCGGTCACGTGCTTCGCCTTGACGCGCTGATTGGCTCATTGGGGCCGGCCGCATCTTCGCCTTTTGGCGAATGATGGTGAAACGGTCTTTGGTTAATCACGGTGTGGAATCGAAACGGCGAGCAACAGTCTCGTTCTGCTCGTGCTCACTTCAACGTGTAGCAATTTGAGGTGACCGGGTTATCTATTTACTCTCGAGTGACAAGACGCGCAGAATGAGCGTGGTTGGAAGCACGTCGCCATGTGAGGGATCGAGCGATGTCGAGCGCAGTGGCGAACTCCACGCTTGGCAAGCGTTCATGTAACGCAATTAGGGGGAACGGACTCCTACTTTCACAATTTTTACCCCTATGTTTTCGTACGTTTGTTGTGACACGCTTTATTGCTACGAGACTTTCTAAAGGTCCTTTAGGGAATCGTACGCCTCGTCTACCCCGTTTGTTTATGTAGGGAATGATGGGGGAAACAAGTGGCTTCGCTTTTTCTCATCCACTCGCCACTCGAGAAGTAATAATCTAAACACGCCGCCAACACAAACACACACGCACACACAAAAAGTTTCTTTTGTTTGTGATTTGTGCCGCCTGTTGAGGCGCTGCACACTGCGTCGATGTGACGGCTGCGCCATTTGGACCGAGGTGCTTACCCTTCTACATCTTGCTACGATTTGCATAAACTTGATGAATTTGCGCCGACATGGCACTCGAACGTAATAGCACTTTATGGGTAGTTTAAGTATAATAGCTCGGGCTCCGCTATACGACGGGGTCGTCACGCTTTTGCGAATTTTGAAAACTGTCGATTATCGCCTCAGATAAGGTACTATTTGATTGGTTTGCTGCCTCCAACACTAACCGCGCTCGGAAGGTTTCCGATGCTCCCATGTTCGTGGTCTGTTTTGACGTGTTAGTTAGTTGATTCTGTTGAATACGCTTGTCAACGCGCACTGGCGCATTGCAGTAAAGACAACCGCGCAGTAGGTATCGCGACTTCGGGCACCTTGCTTCGTCGCAGCGCATCCTTGTACCAGAGAGAAAGCACTCCTCCAGGGCAAGACGTTACACTCCGAAGCTTCGGGTATATTAAAAACAACGAAAAAAGGAAATACAAGGTACAACTGTATACTGCATGATATAAACCCTGAGAAAGGGTTTAGGTTATGATGCTTCTTAACCACCTGGCCTGCATACTTTCGCTCCTTGCAACTGTACCTTGTAGTCATACTTAAAAAAAAAAAAAAAAACATTGTTTATTATATTTAGGTACAGGTAAACTGCAATATTCTGATTACTTTTTTTTTTTCTCTTATATGAGGTTTAACAAGCATACTTGGGTATCACGTTTATTCAGGCCGAGTGGTGTGGGTCCCGACCGGATATTAGGAGGCCCGGAGTTCATATCTTGACTCCGTCAAAGATTTTGTCTTCCGGCGGACCTTGTAGAATTTGTTTCATTCGATCAAGTGTCATTTATTCATGTGCATATTTTCGATTATATGTAATAATTAGTGGTGAGAGAGAGAGAGAGAGAGACAATCTACGCAAGAACAGACGAACTCGGAAGGATGAATTAAATGTAAAAATTCATGGACGTTTCTCTATGTCTATATATAAGCCCTTTAAAATAACTTTTGTTTCTTGCAGTGTCCCTTTACGGATAAACGGAGTTTTTTTTTTTTTTTTTATATGGGTAGTGTTGCCCACTCGCTCCAGTGCAGACGGAGAGTTGACTGAGGGCTCAGTGGACGGGATTTCCATCAGTCCCGGCAATTTCCAGTATCGGTTTAAAGGAGCAATGCAGCTTACGCAGAAAGCGATATTTCAGTCACTTTACTTCAAGCTATTGTAACGATGAAAATAGGTTCTTCTCCGTTGATGAAGATGCAGGTATTAGCGAAACAACCGTTTATTTCAGGAACATTCACAAGTTACTCTTTTACATCACTTCGCGCATCATTTTATTTGAGAATAAACTTTTTTGGGCTACTGCTCCTAACGTCTGGCGACTTCCCCTGCCTTCTTCTTCGACCTGCACCTTCAGCGGGTACCCCGACCACGGCCGAATTCGAGAAACGAGGATTCACACTAGGGCGGGCGAGCCGCACTCCTCCACAGCAGTAAGGGAGCCAAGTTTGCGAGCTAGCGCGCGGGAGACTCCACAGTCCACAGCCGAAGGGAGCCGGATGTGCAGGTGTGCCTCAACGGGCAGTGTGACGTTCAGGGCTTGGTCGCGTTCTGGCGACTGCTTGTATTGAGTTTGGCAGCATTCTGCGGCCACCTTGGCAACCAATCACTGAGGGTTTTCTTAGCACCAATCAAAAGGCTCGGAGCCCAAAGCAGATATGAACATCCCCAAGACACTTGCATAAACAAGAGAAAACTGTTTCCGAACGAAGCTCGGAAGAACAGCTAAAAACAATACAAACCGCATCCGAAGACGGACAAGTTATGCACTGAGTCAAGCCATCTCCGAAGTGGAGATCCCAAAAGCAGACCTGCACGAGACAAAGCATCTCCGACGCGGAGCTCTATAGACAGATGTAAGGTTACAGCGTTCACATTTGCCCCCATCCGGGCGACTCGGGCAGAAATCGTGAGCCTTGCCGTGGTGGCGAGCGAACCCTCGGAGAAGTTAAAAGCATGAAGTAAAGCTAGGCTGAACACACGCGCGCGAGCACAACTTCGCGACGCTATTTTCAGTACCCTTATGCCACACAGAAAGGTATCCCTGTAGCTTTCTGCCCAAGCTACGAGTCTTTTCGCCTCCGCAGCCCCCCGCCGTATACTTTTACGCGGCCACTCGGATATCCCTCTCTGCATAGATCGGAGTCCCGCTCCACCACGAGACACCCAACGGAGAAAGAGATAACATCAAAAGGACAGCACGTCTTCCGCGCCTCTTGAAGGCAGTCATCGCATAGACCCACGGAGAAACCTCATCCCGCCTGCACGTCCCAGGGCCATCAAAAGGCGGCTCGGGAGGAGACACGGCCGCTTGTAAACACGATGGGCGCACTGGGGAAGGCGGGCTCTTACGCGTCGTCATGAATCTCCCCGCTGGGTGCGTAAACGGCTCCATTTACGTCCCCCCGAATGGCGCGACGCCCCCTCCCGCTCCCCCTTTTGATGGCTGTATACTCCGTGTAGTACGTAACGGAGCCAGCTCACCGTCTTAGAGCCGCCCACGTTCGTGATGCGTCGCCAAGAAGCGTCTGTCATCTCACGTCCGCGTGACTCGACTCGACCGCGCGCCCGGGGTTCCTCGGAATGCGGTGGAATATTGCGTCGCTGAACGTAGACGACTCGAGCTAAAAGTCCTTTGCTAAAACGGGATTGTTTTTTCTTTGTTGCGGGCGTGGATAGGACAACACAGTCACGCCGAGAAAGCGTCGTTGGCGTGGTAATCTTCGACATTCGTGTGTGTTTTCGACTGCAACCTGCACAGGGGCGGTTGTAAACCTGCTTCTTCCAATTGCGTTTTTTTTTTTTTTCATCCATGGATGTCGTCGGTTTAAGTACGAAAATAAAATTATTTGACTCTTTCCATACGAGCCAGGGTTTTCTGTTGCTGTGTTCTCTAAACCGGAGACAAAAAATAACATTGTGCTCTCAATTCCTGCAGGCAACACTGCGCGCCGTGCATCCTGGGACCCGATTAGGGAGCGGTGGTTTGGGAGGAGTTTAACTGGTCTGCAGAAGACGCAGAGTCTTGAGGCCAAAATTACAAATGCGTTGTCGACGCAGCTCCTGCGTATGAAACACTCGGTATCGTCAGATTTGTATTTGCCATAATGCAAGTGCCACGATTTAAAGGTTACCTCGCTCTACTCACTCGATAGTTGGATATCCTGAGATTATCTTCACCTAAGGCTAAGGCCTCAAGAAGTCGGGCCTTAGGTGAAACGTTTCGTACCCATCGAGGGGGCAATGACGCGAGAGGCTGGCAGCTCGTCACGCGGTGACAAATTCAAAACACACCTACTGAGGAACTGACATAGCTTCGAAGCCTTAAACTCGTCAGAATCACTTTGGTGCCCATATCATGCACCAACGCTTTCGGCCACGAACCTCAACTTCCTGTCCATGGCAGCCATCAGGACTATAGAGTATAGGTACCCTGTAACGGCGCATATTACAACATGTCAGAAATATCGCAATTACGTGACATTTTAAGTGTTAAAAGCAGTATGTATGCTTGCATTCAGCACCTTGTAGTTATAGTGGAGACCCCAGAGTTGGTAGGGACCTCAATCTGCAAGTGTTTCCCGTCAACTGCCCCCATTCAGTATGGGAAATTCCATTCTGTTTGGAAGCCCTCGGCGGTTTACTCCCAGTCTTTGCTGCTTGCTGAGTGCGAAAAACACTACACAAAGTTCAGGCATGGTTTGAGTTGTTACTTTGGGGGGAGTTCATGTAGTCTTCCTTGATGTAAATAAATGCGTACATGCTCATATAGTCAAAGATATTGTGATACTTTAAACTTCTTAACTACCTCGCGGGCTACTACAAGCAACTCCATCCGCCTTAACTGATCGTTCATCAGTGGTCCGACATTATCTTGAGTGACAATTTCTTATGTGCTTTCTTTTCGATAAGCCACTTCTGGGGGGAAGCTTTTAGCATAGTCGTTTTTCGGTTTGCACTGAGTGACTTGTGCATTCAAACCAAAGGCCAATTATGCAGTAATCACCCTTCGTTATTGATCTTGTTAGCTTGGCGCAGCTCGTTTGTCTGCTTATTTGTCTTGCCTCGGCGGTATGTTTAATGGATCCTCAATACGTGACTTTCCGCGAGCGCGCGGTGCGCGTGCGCGGGGCTGCGGGCCCAACTTGTTTACGCTTCGCGAGGGCGAGGACTGAACTTTGCCCACAGCGCCTGCCCGGGAACAAGAAACCGCTCGTGCCTGCGTGGGAAGAAACCGCTCAAAACAGAACGACTGGAGGCCCGCCACGTAACGCACGCAAAAGAGACCTCTCATCAGAAGTTAATACACTATAATAAACGTTATTTCATTTTCTTCTCAAATCAACATCGCATTACTAATTAACGAAACGTTAGCACCCGGCCACCGCTGACAAGCTATTAGTGGCGAGGCCTTTCGGTGGCGCCCTGCTGTGGTTCCTACCCTTCACGGGAGGGCCCAGGTTTGCCTCGATGTTTCTGACCCTGGCTGTTATTAACAGTCGCTTGGTAATTTTAAAGGCAATCACCGACCTCTGAAATACATCTCTGACGAAACGTTTAGAGTGCTACGTGCAGGCGTCGATTTTTACAGTCCATTTTAAATCGAGCCTGGTGTTTCGAGACACCCTATATTTCGCTTTATGTGGACTCATATCGGTGCTGTTTGAAGAAGGGACTCAATTTACGCCAGAATCCTGGCGAGCCGTGCCCGCGACGGGATGGCCAGTCAGATATATCTATCCGGTGAGCTTCGCGTCCACGAGCGCGTTAAGTTTTTCGAACGTGCTACGCATCATCTGGTAATATCTCCGGAATAACTCTTTGTCCTTGCGCAACGTAATGAGGGTCTGCAGGAAAGTATACATTTCGAAAAACGTTCTCATAAAGCCCCACTTGAACGTAAATTATTCGAAAGCGACTTGCCACCGAGTAAAACTCCGATTCTGCGCCTGTTTTGCCAGCGTGGCCTGACCCACCATCGTCAAGGACTTCCATTCACAAGAAGCAGCTTTTTCTTCGGTAGAAATAGGTTTGTTTGTTTTTCTTGCAGGGAGCTCGACATTTCGCGTGTGCGCTCCACCCCTGTACCGAATTCGCTGTGGAAAATCGCACCACGTGAACCAGGCTCTAGCGATGTTTTGCAGCGGGTCCCAGGTTGTGTTTGGTGTAAGCCGTGGCGTGGCATCGCATTATCATCTGACATAAAGGCCCTCTATCCTGGGAAAAGTAGCGCTATTCATTGTTGTGGAAATGCTCGAGACACGTGCCGCGGGCCACTTTTGGGAAGATCATGGCGTCTGAAATCTAGCTCAGTGCTGCGCTGTGCCGCCATGATCTTCCCAAGGGCTGCACGTGCTTCGTGCATTGACGCCCTTTGCGCTCCTTTTAAAATATGAAAAGGGGGGATCGGTGGCCGAGTGGGCTAGCGCAGACCAGCTCGGAGCACGTGGAGCGAAAGCTCGCGCTGCAGAACTCAGGGATCCTGGGTTCAATCCCCACCCCTTCCCGTTTCGATCTGGATGAGCATCGTACCGGCGTGAGGTCTTGTATCACTACTGCGTGATGCACGTTAAAGACCCCAGGCTAGCGGTTGTACCGCACTGGATAAATTGCTCATCTACAGCTGGGAGACTCGTCGCCCGTCTAGGCAGACCAAGTTCTAGGCTGTATTCACCGCCTTCGGTGGGAGTTGGTACCACGAGGGCGCCACAGTATTTGGTGCCCCAGTAGACTTCCGGTAGTGTATTTATTTCTTCTTCAGTAACACACAGCGATCGGAAAAGAAGATTTTTCTTCGGAGAGGTACCTGTAAAGCCTGGTTCAGACAGTTGCGTTTGACTGCGGTTGACTGCGTTGCGGCTGCAAGAAACCAGGACATCCCTGCTGCTTATATCGCGTGCCAAGATGATTCCTCGAATTGGATTCCACGCTTCATACGAAGCACAGATGTGCCGGTGACTGGCTTTCTGCACTCGACGCAACGCAGTCAAACGCACTCAGACGCAAGTGTCTGAACCGGCCTTTATAGGTTTGTAAGAACCTGCGCGCTTTGTAGAACGTAGTACAAATAACAAAAGGATGTGTGACAAGAGGAAAAGAAGAGGAAAACCGGAAGCGCGCAGGGGTCCCCCGATAGTGGGCGGCAGCGAGCTTGTTTGCAAACAAACATCGGTGAATAAACATAAACACAACCCAATTTTTTTTTTTTTTTAAATATGAAGGGGCTTTAATCTGACATCGTGGTGTCGCGTGCTCTCGCGTCACACCGCGAATGATGTCTGTTATGCTGCCAATTTTTCACGGCGTCGTGCGACACGTGACGCCATATGACGTCATGGTAAGTCAGTGCAGCCTCTAGTGCAGCCTAAAGCCCCTTTATAAACGCGTTTTCTACAAGTACCGCCAACCATTCTTGTGGAAACGCGCGAGACACGTGCCACGAGCGGGTGCTCCGCCGCCATTCGCTTCCAAGGGCCGCTCATTTCAGTGCTGCGCCGCCATTTGCTTCCAAGGGCCGCTCGAGACACGGACTTGCGAGACAAACGCAAACACATCGAGGGGCTTTAGTGCAGCCGAGCCTGCAGTGCCTCCGCTCCCGTTACATTTGCATTTGCAAGACGCTGCAGAACACCGGGATATATATATATTTATATATATAGGAACATATACTTATATCAGGCACGTAGCCAGGATTTTGTTTCGGGGGGGGGGGGGGGGGGCGGCGGCGGCCATGACAAAATGCTGTATGAGGAGGAGAAGGGAGAGGAGGCTTCAGCAAGATGGAAGATTTGGGGGGGGGGGGAGGCCGCCCCCCCCCCCCCCCCCCGCCTACGTGTTTGGTACGATTGTCATTTACGAATATTGTGAGTCTTATATCATTATGTTGGATTGCCAACCTTTCACAGTTGTTGAGGCTTTTTCATGCGGTATTGCGTATCGTGGGTATCGAGTTATTAGGGAGTTTTCGTAGATCGTTTTGGCCTTTTCGCAACGCTATCCGCTACCCGCTACGAGACCCGCTAACAGAGGCATAGCGGAGGCTCAAAAAAGTGCTTTCGTAAACCGTTCTCTGCGGGCTACGGGATTATGACAGCGCCACTAGCGGTCGTAAAAAGCATTATATAAAACATTAAACGCATACTATTACTCAAACCACGTATTTGTTTTATCAGAGTGCCTCTTTTCGAACACAACACATGGTTAATTTACGATTATGAATGTTAATCTTTTTTTCTGGATAAATTCTTCGTAGCACATCTTGCCAGCTTGCGGTGATCGCGCTTTGGTTAAAGCCAGATTCAGTTCGGCCAAGCCAGTCCTCTCTTTGTCATCTCGCGCTATTTTATGTTCGTGGACGCGTTCTCCGCCAATGGACCTCTTGGCGAATATGTGCTGCCACCTAGACACGCGAATCGGTTCGAGACTAGGTGACTGGAAAACAACGCGCGCCCAAGGCCTCTCCCACCCGTTCCACACCCAAAACGTCAGCTACATCCTGTTCACCCATTGAGGCGATGTGACCGAGATACGGCTCCCCCAAGCTCACCTTTGTCCCCATCGTGTTTAATCTTCCGCCCCGAGGTCGACACAACGAAACCGCTCAAAGGCGAGAAATGCAAGATGGCGGATTGTTTGGAACTAGATACTCTCGAACCCAGGCGCATGAAATACTCCGCGCATGCGCCCCGCGTATTTCTACAAAAGGTCCATTCCCGAAGATGCAGCGGCTCAGCGTTCTTGAGGACCAACTTTTCTTGTCCAGTTTAAGTTGGTGGGAAATAGAGGATGTGTATTTGATGTTTTCGGAACCGCCAAAGCGGTGTTTTGTTATTTCACTGATGTGCGCCACTGGTATGGTGTAGTTTTGAAATTTGTATTCTATAAACGGGGAAACACTATTGTTCTGTTTTGTTTAAGGCGCTACCGACTGTTGATCAGCAAAGAATTTTGTCTTTGGTCTTTAGACTTTATTTATTTGGGTCTGGAGAGCCGCGGCACCGCGGAAAGGCACCAGCTCGTACCATGGAGGCCCGTGGTGCCCCGTCTAGTGAACATGATAATGTCATGAGTATATACATGCATAATGACGACGACATGGATTGTTGGTATTGGGGAGGATGGCAGTCCGATTCGCAGAAGTCCAGATTTCGTGGAGGCGGGCTGGGCGGGTGAGAAGCGGGCTGGGGGATCTTGCACGCCGTTCGATCGGTGCATGAAGGAGCCTCCGGAACATTATGGCGCTGTTGCTCACCGGGGTCCACTGCAATCGAAGCATCAGGCTCCAAGGAGGTAGCCCAGTCAAAGTAGAAGCTGCCGCTTCCGAGGAACCAGGGCTCGATTGAGGTACCGTCGTCGCCCGGTGTGTCATCCTCTCAACGTCGTCGTCGTTGTGTTCTTTATTTATAGGTGTATATATGTATAAATAAAATAAGATAGATAAAAAAACACAATCGAACGGCCAGCGTATCTCGAGATCCGCTATTTCGTAAGGCGCCTCCGCAACCACTTCCGCAACTCCGCAAGGTCTGCGCTAGATTGGCGCATGCGTAGTAGTTGCGGAGGCGTAGCGGATAACGTAGCGGAGGCGTAGCGGAGACGCCAGAACGATCTACGAAAACTCCCTATTGAGTGTGTGCGTGCGAGTTGTGTTTCTGTTGTCTTTCTGAGTTTGTCTTACCCCCCATTCACACTGGAAGCGGATCCGCGTTCGCGAAGCGGTTGCAAACGCGGTTGTATAAAGATCTAGTGCAATTGCACGCGCATTTGATGTCATCAAATGCGCGTGCAATTGTACTGAATCCTTATACAACCGCGTTCGCAACCGCTTTGCGAACGCGGATCCGCTTCCAGTGTGAATGAGCCCTAAGCGTGGGTGTTTTAGATGCGGTGTTTCTATTAGCCCCGTGCGCGACCGAAAGCGTCGCTGTGGTCGGCCTTCCACGATTGGCCGAACGCTGACTATGACGTCGGAAAGGGGATTTATCATCGACGGAAATAAGAGGAATGAAAGAACTTTAATTTTGACGGTGTTGGCAGTGTTCCTTTGAGAGCGCAATGATTTCAAGCTTCCACCATGCTAATAACAAACACCATCGAACTTGTTGTTCGCAAGGTAATGACGTCACAAGGGGGAACCACAGGAGGGCGTCACCAAAACATCTCGCCGCTAATTGTGACGAATCGCGGGTGACGTGGCAGGAACAACTGAGAAGACTGAAGGCTTAATGTGGCGAAGATATGTCTAACCACAAATACAATAATCTGTGTCGCTTGCGAAGACTGCTTTTGTGTGCATTCTGTGTGTTTTTGAAGTTTATAAACCAGCACAGAATAACTCTCGAGAATTCACTGGAACTTTCCAGGGACGCAACGAACGGCGAGATGAACAGCAGGGTTAGCGAGTTTGGAATCCC
Source organism: Ixodes persulcatus (assembly GCA_013358835.2). Taxonomy (NCBI): domain Eukaryota; kingdom Metazoa; phylum Arthropoda; class Arachnida; order Ixodida; family Ixodidae; genus Ixodes; species Ixodes persulcatus. The sequence continues at coordinate 291,781 of JABSTQ010009833.1, read as the reverse complement.
AGTCCTCTCGCGTGAGAGTCGCGCTCGCTGGTAACTCGGCGATGGACGCGGCAATATGGCGTCGATAAAAATGCTATATTACTACGATCCGTATTTATTGAACTGCTTTGAAAATCTAGTCGGAATGGCAGCGAAATACCGTGGGATATGGTGCATCGTTCTGTTCCGATTAAAGTTTGAACGAGGAGATCGGAAGCTACTGTGGCATATTTTAGCTGCACCCAGAAGTAAGCAAACTGTTGCAGTTCTGATGCTTCGAGAAGCATGCGTGATCTTTTTTAATTGAAGCAGCAACTACACGAACCCTGTGTTGCGCTCTTTGACGACCTAAAAGATAGGTTGCTCTTTGGCTCGTCTATTTCCGCGCGCCTAATCGCAGGAAACCGTCGCCCACCTTTTGAAATATTTGCCATTTCAGCGAAGCACGCGTTATTTCTAAATGTGCATTTGCAGCACCATTACCGCCTCTCCCACCGCTGCATTCCACGCTACGGCCCTTTCCGGGTAAAGAAAATGGGCGTCTACGTTTGTTTTCAGGCAGTCGTTAGAGTCGCCGTCTACTGCCAACAACAACAACGACCGTATGCTGCCGCAGCTTTGGGCCGGTACCCAGCTTAGAGTTACGACCTCGGGAGTGTTGACTCGGGGGCTGCGATCCGAACCGCGGTGCGTCCGCCCTTTCGTGGGAGGGGGGAAAAGGTTATTTGCGAGCTTCTACCCCCTCGGTGCCCCGAGGACATGTCTCGGGTGGACGTGAAATTTATGGCGTCGTCGGAGCTTCGATCTGTTTTAAGGGGCGCGCCACTGAGACGCTCGCGCGCAAAGAGGGCGTATTTCGACACCCCCGACGCCCGCGGGTAAGATGAAAAGGGGAGTAAGCAGCAGGGAGCAAGCCCTAAATCAAACGTGGGTGAGGGGGGATATTGCGGGCTGCCTGTTTGCCGGAAGGGAAGGGACTCGTTCTGTGGAGAGTGTGTGTGTGTGTGTTGGCGATGTAGAAGAGGAAATAGAGGCAATCGTGGGTGTGGGCTAACAATTCTGTGGAGCCTCGGCGTTCTTTGACGCGAATGGGGGCGCTTGTTGATTGGGGGCCTTCCATGGAAGCGGGTTTAAAACGCTTATTCGCCGTGTCCCCGTTCGGTTGAAGGCCCCGGTTGTCGACTTGTCAATAAGAGATACAGCGCGCGCGGTGACTCTTTTTTTTTTTTTTTTCCTTTGGTGCCGGTGAAATTGCGCGGGCTCGTAATGCACAGGGCAATCGGCGCTTCTGCTGGGTTCGTTCAGTGTTTGGGGATGTCGTAGAAAAAGCTGGGAGGGTGGTCTGGTGTCTGGTTTGTAGCGAGCTATTCGGATGAAGAGTCCACTTCCGTATGATGCATTTTGGAACGCGTGCATGCTTCCGAGTTTGACGATAAATAGGAAGCGTTCCCGAAGCTGAGCGCTTTTACGTGTTCCGTCTTAATTATTTTGGGCGTGCGCTCTCTCGCGGGCCCACATGCGCGGGAACGAAGTCTGACGTTCCCATATGTACGGCGTCTCGTGTCTTTCTCTGCACCTCTTTGTCGTTCGTGTTTTGTTTTTGTTGGCTAATAAATGTGTTTGCGCTCATAGCGTGTGGGGTTTTCTAGGGTGCCTCAACGTCCTTTGGTTTAGGGTGTTGCCATTCTTTGTAGTACCATTGCCTCCTCTATACTGACAAAGCCTGGCAGATCGCCACGAAAAAGGTAGAGCGGCAGACAACGGATGAAAGGGGAGTCATGTAACGGGTGCCCCTTTGCGGCGGGACGCCGAGACACACTTGTCCCGAGCGATGGAATGTCCGGTCGTGCTTCTCGCGTTCCTCGCGCTACCGCTCCTTTTCTCGTCCGGTTTCAAAACTATATTTCGGGTCCTCGCCGCTGCAAAAGTTGTGCGCTGAATACCAGCTTCCCCGAGAAATGCTCTATGCTACCAGATCCTCGCGCTCCAAATCTGCGACCGGGCACTCTATGGCTAAGTCGTCGAACTGCCATGCTTTGTGAGCACAGAGGAGGATATGGTAGTACTAGTATAGTTAGGTAGTACCCGATGCCGACTGCACGCGCTCTCTAGGAAACTACAAAGAAATAACCGATTTAAAAATGCCGTCGTAGCACTGTCAATGCCAAGAGCACTGCCGGGAGACGCACTTCCACGCTGTCCGGAACAAAAACAAGAAACAAAATTCATCGCAACAAAATGGTCGTATGTCATCACCCTAACTAAAGCGCACATGAAGGCTCCCCAAGGTTTCCCACAGTCCTCACCAACCGCCTCCGAATGGAACCTACATCGCACACGAACTCTGTACATTGTGTATTAGCGTTCACGTTTTAGGGTCCTGCGCGGGATCGGGTAAGCGGTAGTTCGGTAGGGTCCGGCGTCGTCGGAGATGGTCCCTTCTTGCCATCGTGGTCGGTTGGCTCGCGGCGGGCACGGCCAGCGGTGGACAGCGCGGGCGCCCGCATAAACGACCCAGTCCCACGTTTTTATAATTACCGTAATCCCGCGTCCCTATGTCCTTTAAGATGTATCCACACGACGGACCGGGCCGCGGACCGATTGATCACGTGATGCGCGGCCCGCGGGCCGCCCGGCTGCAATGAGCATCCACACGGCGGACCGAAAGAGCAGACGAGAACGGGCCGGTCTAAAGGCCCGTTCACACTCTTGCGACCGAGCACGACTGAGAGAGACGAGATCTCTTAAAACTTCTTAAATGTTTTTAAAACGAGGGAACACACTGGCATTGTGGCGCCATCTATGCGGTGACCCTGGAACTGCATTTCACAAGAGCGAAGGTTTTGCGGGATTTCCGTGGTCAGATGTGCGTAATACCCATAGAAAGGCTCGTTTATAACATTGACAAAAGTTTTTCGAGCCAAGAAAGAAGGGATAATGCGCGAGAGAAATAAAAAAATATGCCGGACCGCCGAGTTTACACTGCTACCCAATCGATGGCGCCAGTGTGTCCTCTTGTTTAAGAAGTTTTAAGGAACCCAGGTTTAAGAGGTCGCAAGAGTGTGAACGGGCCTTAACCCTCGACCTCACAGCTCCGCCAAATGCATGCAGCGAGCTGCTTTGAGGCTATTTTTAAGGAGCCAAGATGGAAGCTAAACGAAAGAGACGTTTGGCCGCGGTGGCCCTGGCGTTGACTATTGAGGACGAGGAGAACTTAAAGGGGCGGTGCAACGAAATTCGATTGGAATGTTCTTCACTTCAAACGAGCCTACTGGCACTAGTGGGACTCAAGGATACTCGCACGCAATGCCACTGGCCAAGAGACTCCTTTGTTGCGGTGTAATTTCAAGGTCAAAAGCGAGCGTTTTCATTCAATCTCTCCTTCGCAAAACTTGATGACGTAACTCGGTGGCCGCAGCACCTCCCAGTGACGATATTTGAATGTGGCTCATATATTGGAGCCGAGCATTGCGTTGGCACTCGATTTGGGCTCGTGATAATCGATAGCTCGAGAAGCATTCGGGTAGTGGCCCGTGTCCAATCGCTGCAATGACGACAATAGCCGAACCATAACAATGTCTGGAACTCAGCGCGTGTCCTATGCTTTGCCGACCCCAGCGCGTGGCTATGATCAACATTGGCGGCATATAATCGGGTCCAGATCACGTGGCCACTTGTTTTGGCTGCGAGTTGAGGGAATGAACGCCGCTCATTTTCTTTAATTTTTTCTGCGATTTCAATTGCGTGCGATGTAAAACGAACAGGTCATTAACGTCAGGGATCCGTTGTAAACGGTATTTGGGCAAAGTACAAAAATCGTTGCATCGCCCCTTTAAGTGAACCGAAAAGGGCATGCTGGATGAAAACGTTGCATCGTCGCACCATGCCGCCATCGTCGCACAACAAAAGGTCCGTCTTCTTTTTCTTCAACAGTTGGCGCCAAAAGAAAACGACTTTGGATTTGGATTCTAATCCAAACAACAAAAGTCAGCTTGTTGCCAGACTTATCGCTTCAATTATACTAAAAACGCCGCGGTCCGCCGCCAAGGTCCGGGCGAGAAAAGTCGCTTGGCATTTCTCAGAAGCGCGGACCGCGGACCGCCGGCGGACCTCGAAGACCGGTGACGTAAGATCACGTGATGCGCGGCCCGCGGACCAAAACAGCAATTTGGTCGGTCGTGTGGATACACCTTTATGGACCAGAGTCCGCTCGAGAGAGAGGCAGCTTAGGTCTCTCGTTCTTCTTTCCACCTCGGATGAATGAATGAATGGAGGGATGGATGATGGATATGGCTAAACTCTTTTAATCGGGCAGCGGCTCGCGCCACCTAGCCAAAGCTCCATTTGTTCGCAGCGCCCACTGGCCACGTGACCCTTCCTTTTGGGCGACGCAAGCTTTGCAGGCGGCCTCGTTGATTTTCTTTTTACTCGGGACTGATTCTGAAGGAGATGACTTCACGGAGCGATGTAAGGTCACTGGCCGAGCCTATCTTTTTTTTCTAATTGGTAAATTTAGTGGAGATGTTTATCAAGTCAATTGGCGTTAATGTGTCACGTGACACCCGTGAACAATTATTCTGCTTTCACACGAGTGTAACAAAAACGTTTGGGCAGCTTTTTTTAAACATTTTTTTCCACGTCTCCCAGGTAAGCCTGGGAGCACCGCCTCCGCGCCTAATCCCTTTGGGCGCCTTCCTGGAATTTTACGCGGGGATGCAGGTGGATCAGAAGAGCCTACGCGCCAAGCCGAGTTGGGGCTCTGTTGAAATCGCGGCCTCCTTTGCCGCTCGCTGTCGACTCCCCCGCCACCTCGTGCTCCGGGAAGAGGCCCCGAAGCCAAGTTTCGACGGGCTGCTGGCTCTGGGCCCACTTAATTAGCCGGGGGAAACTTTGACGGCCGATCGCGCTCTCGTGCGCGGAGAGGGCGGTGTTGGAGAGAGTGGATCTTCGATGAGTGCAGTGGAGCCGAGGCAAAGGTTGGAGCACTCGCAACGGGGGTTGCCATCCTTCTCTGAGACCCGCTGCAGCGCTCCGTTGGCCTGCTTTGCCGCGTGTGAGCGCTACGACTGCGCTCCGGTGCGTCGAGTTCGTCGCTAGTTTGGCGTAAGGTCCTTTCGTAGCACTCGTGCTTCGGGTTTCTTGCGCGGTACCGACAGTCACTGTTGCGCGACCGCGTGAGGCAGTGTCGAGGGCGACGTACCGGAGAAACGACGAGGCGTCTTTGATAGCCTGGTTCTTGCAGTGCTGCGGCGCGTTCTACTTTTAAGGGCTGCGAAAAGCTTACTCTGCTTTGACGCAACTGTCGAAAAAAAGTGGGTCAAGAGGCCTTTTGATGGTCTTTGTTTTTGTGGCATGTCGATAGTTCAGCATCATTTTGCCGTAAAAAGACCTTATTTTAAATTTCGAGCTAGAAAGTGCGGTTCGTGTAAGGCTCGTCAAAATATTAGGTGCTGGAGCAAATCAGCCATCTGCGTTAAGTACCTTTTTTCTAATTATTACAGCGATAGCTGTTTGTGCCTCTTTCGGGTGAACAACAGCGATGTTTGCAGGGAGAAACCCACGCGATCGCAGGGAGCTCTCCTGCTTACCTTAGTTCCTCGCACCGCCACGTTGCCCTCGCTTTGCATAAAACAACACAATGGCGACGCTTACGGGAAGATCCGGGAACGGAGTGCCGCTACTCTGCCTATTTAATTAGGTTGTTTTTTTTTTAATGTTTTTTATTAATCTTTTTTTTTTTATGCACGTTTCGATTTTATGCAGCGCCGACAGGCATTTGGAACAGGGGTGACCTAAAGTGACTGGGTCCTAGGAAAATGGCGCCACTGCCTTTCCTGCCTCCTAGCCGGACACAATCAAATACCGTTATACAGGCGACCAAACCTCGCAAAGTGATTGGCTGATCTTTCTCAGTTGCCATGGCGATCGCCATTTTGGTCCATTCAAATCTTCGAAAGGACCGTTCTGAATCAGTCGAGCCAAGATCACTATGAAGCTTGACCGTACTGAAACCGTTCCACGCCAATACAAGCGTCTTTGGCACTGTGCCTGCCATCATAATATCAATCATGGTTATCTCCCGACATCTCTTACAATGATATTTCTATTTCGGCCTATTTTAGGACAGGAAATTTATATTGCAATGCACCCAAGCACCGCCACCGCCACATCTCGTGATTCGGGATGTGATTCACGAAAGTTGTGGAAGGTTGTAAATAAATGTGTGCGCTCCGGAGTCATGCGGTTTAGAGAAGCTCGTTTTAGCGAACGCCGTTTTACCGACCCCAATTTATCGAATTCTTTTATAGACCATTCCATTTAGCGCTCTCTGGGTGGCACCATTTTGTTAGACAGCAGCGCCCTCTCCATACATCCGGGAAATTCAGCGGGTTCGGCGGGGTAAAACGAGAGAGAGGGCACGCGCCCGACTCCGCTAGCAGACGACAAACCGGGAGGTTGCCGTTCTCCATATTTGGGCTGTATCGGTGGACTGTATGGAACATCGAACTCTCGCTCGTGGCTGCCGTTGTGAAGTGATTCGCGTTCTTAGAATAGTTATGGCTATTCCAAAATCAGCCTATAGCTCTTTGTTGTTCTATTTCGGTAAATGATCAACTAGCCTACCTTTTTTCCGTTACTTAAATAGCAGTCGAGTCAGTCGGCAGTACTACCCTCAACTAGTGCGTGTATTGCGGCAAGAGAACACGTTTTTATTTAGTATTTCAGACTGCCACTCATGGTCGCTCAAGGCCTACACCAGTACGAACTTTGTATAGTAAAAAAGGTGCAGCAAACGGGTTTACTTTTCGCCGGAGAGACCGGCCAATCTGACACAGTTTTCCCTATTTGTTTTTTATTTGCACGCAGGTAACAGCGCATTTGGACCCGGTTAGTCTTTTTATCGAGCATAACATTACACGATAACTTGCATATCAAAATTCGCGCATCTGCGCTTAAAATTTCCCAAATGACGCGATTTTAAACAGAGTTTGCACGCCAGCCGGATGCTAGCTACAGCCCACTCGGCGGAGCAGACGACATGCGGGTGAGAGGGGGAGGGCATTTTTTTCTCTCTATTACCCTCTCTGCTATGACCCTAATGGAGCGGTCTATAGACCTTTTCTGTTTCCTGTCGTTCTCAGTCACGTGGGTTCCATATCTGGTATGCGGGGCGAAAAAATAATAAAACGTTTGAACCTGGAATATGCGAGAAAATATAGCTGAGGCAAATCAGGAATGTGTGACAATCACGCATTTTTTGTAAACACCTTCTAGCTTCGGGGAGAGATCAAAAAGATGTTTTACCGCATACCAGAAGTGACGATATTCAAGATGGCTGCGCGCTTGTGGAAAAGGTGTATAGAGAAACTCAGTTTAGAGAAAATCGCGATGAGCCTACTTTTAGCGAATTCGGCCGCCGCGAAGCGGCGTGTGCGGATGAGCCGCCGCAGACTGCCGCCGCGAAGCGGCGGCAGCGCAGCGGGGGGCTTGGGTTAACACGCGCACAATTGATACACGCGCGAAGTAGAAAACCCTTTTTTAAATAGGGTCCCCTTTTCGATAAACGGCATTTCTCTAAACTGAGGCTCTGCTTTCTCTAAACTGTGCTTCGATAAAACGTGCCCGTTCTCTAAAACGTGCTTCGACGAAATGGCATTCTATCAACCGTAGTAAACCCTGTGCGCTCTACCAGACCATTGAAAGGAATTATCTTCGCGTCGGGCGGATAGCTGGGGATTCATCCAGACCCGTTGGAAATCTTCATCTAGCGATCGAAACCTCAGTTTGCACGGCGTCTTTACCGGAACAAAACCCCATCGGATTGCGCGCACCTATATATGCCTGAACTCGACTCTGCCGGCAGGGGATCCTGACGCCGGCATTTCGTCACGGAGGGCCTCCTCTTTGGTTGCTTGCTTGTGGCAAAAAGCAAGTGCAATATTTTCCCCTTTACTTTTCTTCTCTCTCTCTTTGTTCTCGTTGCGATGGATCTACGTCGGATCGTATATCCCGGTTTACGAAGATGACATATTAGTCTGCGGTCTTTCTCACGGGACGGTTTACGAAAGGCCATCCGTTCTGATCCAGCGGCTCGCTGGAAAGGCGTCTGAAGGTGTCGCAGCAGCGGCCGCGGTGTCGGGTGACGCCCGTAAAAGCGACTTTTCTTCCCAGGCCACGAAGGGCCTGATGGATGTACCCGGTGAAGGCACGCGGAGTCGGGTTCAGTGCGAGCGCACCCCAGGGACCGGTCTGCCTCCCGCGGTCAATTTTAAGGTGACCTTGGAATGAACCGTATGTTGGTGGAACACGAGCGCTCCAATGAGCAACAGTCCGTCGGCGGAGTCGTTTTTCTGAGTAGAAATATAAAAACTTTCTTTTTCACTTTTTTTTTTTGTTTGGTCAGTGGCAAAATTGAAAATCTGCAGTGGAGGAGTTCGAAAGTTTATTGCGGAAAGGGGGATATCGAAACAAGAGGTTAGTCTCCCAAAGCCCGGTCACCTTTCTCGTTCCAACAACAGAAGCATCGAAGGCTATTCGCGACTCCAGCGACCTATAGACCTTTTCTGTTTCCGGTCGTTCTCAGTCACGTGGGTTCCGTATCTGGTATGCGGGGCGAAAAAATAATGAAACGTTTGAACCTGGAATATGCGAGAAAATATAGGTGAGGCAAATCAAGAATGTGTGACAATCACGCATTTTTCGTAAACACCTTCCAGCTGCGGAGAGAGATCAAAAAGATGTTTTACCGCATACCAGAAGTGACGATATTCAAGATGGCTGCGCGCTTGTGGAAAAGGTGTATAGGGGGCGCCACCACCAAACAAATATGGCGACTGAGTCCAGGTCGCGTCTGCTCGGCCGGGCCGCCTGAACGGGTGGCGCATTCAATTTAACAGATTTTCTCTTGTTTAATGCCCAATTTTATGGGTATTTGCATAGCTTTGTTTTCCCGGTGTTTTTTGTTATTTTCATGTCAAACCTTCGTTTCGGAGATTTTGTTCAAAACCGAAACTATGGGCTCGGGAGAGATTGTAATTGACTGTAATCAGTTTTGATCATCTAAGGAAAGCGGCGATGACTACGGAATTGTTCAACCTAGAGCACTATATAACTCCTACGGAGCAGACAGAGTAGCGCAATCCTTTGATCCGCGTGTTTTGCCGACAACATGGCCGACAGAGCAGCTCGGCGCTAGTCACGTGGTACTCAGGGTTCCAGGAGGCGGCCCTCCCTATGGGAGAATACATGGAGATCGAAGCAACACGGCTGATTCAAAAATACACGCCGAGTTCACACTTTTCGAAACTAGTCTGTCGTGAAGTTGGTAAAGCACTAAACACTTTATCAAAGTTTTAATAATATCGGACACGTGGGAAAATTTTGAGACGGCGATTTCCAAGGCAATGTCGTTTGAAGCAGACGATTTTTGTACGCAGCGGAGATGGGCTTTCTGGGTTGGCCGGAGCGGGTCACGTGAACGGTGTGTTGTCGCCGTGACGTCGCCGCGTCGTCTGCTGCATGATGCCACCCAGGCAATTTTTAAAAAAAACAATTATGTCATCGCGTGACACACAACGTAGCGCAAATTATTCTAAAATGTTCCATTATTATGTCAAAATCTATTGTCGTTCCGTTCATCCCCACAATATTGAAGAAACAACAATTTTCTCACGTTCCCCATGCATTTCTGACCGGAGTTGGAACCTCCGGGCGTTCGCCGCTAGTCGCCGAGAGATGGCGTTCAGGATTGCGCTACTCTGCTCCGAAGGAGCTATATGGTGCTCTAGTTCAACCAAGACTAATTTTCAGCTAAGTCGCATGCCTCGACAATGCGACTTATCTGTCCGCGAAATCGGGCCTTTGTGCGTATCCGCATTTAAGAAGCAACTCCAGTCGTCTGCTCGGTCAACAACACCGGCTGCAGGAGAATTATGAAAATTAAGCAAGCGCTTCTTGAGCCAATACTCGTATTTCAATTCAGGTTTTAGCAGCAATCGAGAAGTCATTTTGACGAGCGGGTAATGTATTATATTACGTACTATGTCCCACTAAAGCGATATTAGTATATTCTTCGGGTTGAGATATGAGCTTAGTTGACTAGCTATTAGGTGAACTGCTGAGTAATTTTATATTTGACGGACAGAGAGCTACTTCTTAAACTTAGCCAAATGGTTCTAGCCGGTAGCACGGAGACGAATGCGGACAAACTGAAGAGAGTCTACATCGGAGATTCACGCAGAACCTCTCTGCATTGAACTTGACTTCGAATCCTGAACGGAGAAAATTAGTAATTTTTGTGGCCGGTCAACCTGAGCAATGTAGGCGTATATTGCTGCTGGCTTCGACGGTGGTATAATATAAATATTGGAGGCGCGATAAATCATAACGCCGTGACAGCTTCTAACTTTGCGAGACGCGTCCCCCACCTTTTGAAAGAATATAATTTCCCTCATTAATCATATGCAGCGAGCAGGTTTTCCTGAATCAAGTAATTGCGAAATCACCCCAACTTCTCAGTGTGGTCCAGAGGCTTTTTCGGCGAAAAGCGGGCAAGATGAATAGCCAACGCACCAACCGGCGTGGGTGGCTTAAACTTGAAGCTAATCGAACACAACCAAACTCAAGAAAAGCAGCTATCGAACCTTCCCATTCACTTGACTGCAACATTGGTGTTTCCTCCAGTGAAACACTTCGTCTGTCGTCCTCAGTCCACTGTTCTACATCCTGATAAAGAAACCACGTATCAGTTACCAAGTGGTCGTCCCTTTGAATGTGATTCGAGACAGACAAGAAATCAAAACGTTTTTCCGTGATTCCTCCGCATCCAAGAAATCGAAAGCACGCGACCGTGCGTTGTGGAGTAAACGGGCTTTCAAACACGTGATGGAAGGAAACAATCTACTGAGGTTTCACCACACTAACGAACACTCAGGCAAACTTAAGAAATCTTCGGACCTTCGTCAAATTCCATTGTTCGCCACCGCGCCGACAACACGTGTCCGCCGCGAAAGCCACCAGAGACGCGGAGGGGCGCGGAGCGACCTGGTCCGGCTGGTTCCTGGTTTTCCCGCTTGGTGGCGGGAAAACCGCCACCAAGCGCGGAGATTGGATGCACTATCTCTCCACGGGGCGCGGTGCTGCCGGGGCTGAGATGCGCTCCGAAAGCAAACCGAAACCTAAAAACCCGTCGTATTTGTGCGGTTTTTCAGCAAGCCGTAAAATGCTTCGCGGGCCTTCTATCGTTCTGAAATTTTTTGATTTAGTGTTTTTCAATGATGCTGAGCAATTTTCTAATTTAAACCTTGCCCTTAAACACGATATTAAAAAAGTTAATTACGTAAAAATAATTAACAACTTAATTATCCCTTACTTCAATAATTTTCCTAAATGGGCCCCTGGTCCAGGACCAAAACGCCACCAGCCTTTTTTCGTTGCGATGAGTAGTTTTCGCAGGAGCGATTTGGCCTGCGTTCTCTGAAACACCCTGTATATATATATATATATACAATACGGGCACTTTCACGTCATCGTACGTGGTCTCCGAGGGGATATAAACAAACATATGCAGATGAATGAACCGTACTTAATCTAATGAATCAAAGAATCAAAGTTTTCAGGAACCCGCCGAAAGCCAAAAATTGGCGGAGCCAGGATTTGAACTCTGGGCCTCCCAATGTCCGGTCGGGTGTGCTAACCTCTACACCTTGGCTTTCTGGCGTTTCCTATCTGTTTTATTAATGCACAAGAAACGAAATGTATCCAATTGGAGGTGTTCTGGAAACACACGCCGCCGCGTGGAACGCGGTACGACGCTTAGTGTCACGTGGTACGTGCTCGTTTGTGCTCCAGAAATCCTCCCACTGTTTGTCTCGTCACGTGTACATGTAGTAGTCTTCTTTGTTTATGAGCTTTAGAGACACGGTATCATCATCATCTGCGAGAATCAAGAGCCACGTTATTGAATATACAATACGGGCACTTTCACGTCATCGTACGTGGTCTCCGAGGGGATATAAACAAACATATGCAGATGAATGAACCGTACTTAATCTAATGAATCAAAGAATCAAAGTTTTCAGGAACCCGCCGAAAGCCAAAAATTGGCGGAGCCAGGATTGAACTCTGGGCCTCCCAATGTCCGGTCGGGTGTGCTAACCTCTACACCACTCCACCTTGGCTTTCTGGCGTTTCCTATCTGTTTTATTAATGCACAAGAAACGAAATGTATCCAATTGGAGGTGTTCTGGAAACACACGCCGCCGCGTGGAACGCGGTACGACGCTTAGTGTCACGTGGTACGTGCTCGTTTGTGCTCCAGAAATCCTCCCACTGTTTGTCTCGTCACGTGTACATGTAGTAGTCTTCTTTGTTTATGAGCTTTAGAGACACGGTATCATCATCATCTGCGAGAATCAAGAGCCACGTTATTGAATGTGCATTAATAAAACAGATAGGAAACGCCAGAAAGCCAAGGTGGAGTGGTGTAGAGGTTAGCACACCCGACCGGACATTGGGAGGCCCAGAGTTCAAATCCTGGCTCCGCCAATTTTTGGCTTTCGGCGGGTTCCTGAAAACTTTGATTCTTTGATTCATTAGATTAAGTACGGTTCATTCATCTGCATATGTTTGTTTATATCCCCTCGGAGACCACGTACGATGACGTGAAAGTGCCCGTATTGTATATTCAATAACGTGGCTCTTGATTCTCGCAGATGATGATGATACCGTGTCTCTAAAGCTCATAAACAAAGAAGACTACTACATGTACACGTGACGAGACAAACAGTGGGAGGATTTCTGGAGCACAAACGAGCACGTACCACGTGACACTAAGCGTCGTACCGCGTTCCACGCGGCGGCGTGTGTTTCCAGAACACCTCCAATTGGATACATTTCGTTTCTTGTGCATTAATAAACAGATAGGAAACGCCAGAAAGCCAAGGTGGAGTGGTGTAGAGGTTAGCACACCCGACCGGACATTGGGAGGCCCAGAGTTCAAATCCTGGCTCCGCCAATTTTTGGCTTTCGGCGGGTTCCTGAAAACTTTGATTCTTTGATTCATTAGATTAAGTACGGTTCATTCATCTGCATATGTTTGTTTATATCCCCTCGGAGACCACGTACGATGACGTGAAAGTGCCCGTATTGTATATTCAATAACGTGGCTCTTGATTCTCGCAGATGATGATGATACCGTGTCTCTAAAGCTCATAAACAAAGAAGACTACTACATGTACACGTGACGAGACAAACAGTGGGAGGATTTCTGGAGCACAAACGAGCACGTACCACGTGACACTAAGCGTCGTACCGCGTTCCACGCGGCGGCGTGTGTTTCCAGAACACCTCCAATTGGATACATTTCGTTTCTTGTGCATTAATAAACAGATAGGAAACGCCAGAAAGCCAAGGTGGAGTGGTGTAGAGGTTAGCACACCCGACCGGACATTGGGAGGCCCAGAGTTCAAATCCTGGCTCCGCCAATTTTTGGCTTTCGGCGGGTTCCTGAAAACTTTGATTCTTTGATTCATTAGATTAAGTACGGTTCATTCATCTGCATATGTTTGTTTATATATATATATATATATATATATATATATATATATATATATGTGTGTACAATATAGATCACCCTCTTTCATATACTGGTTTTGCACCCTCCTCTTCCTACTTCGTACCCTACTCCTCCCAAATCCTCCCCTCCTCCTCTTTACCCTCCCCTCCTCCCACAGCTTACCCGCTAAATTAAGCTGGAAAATTGACGCCACATGACCTTAACAACAGTTCTGTTCCCCGCTGAATTTAGCGAGGAAAATGACATCACAAGAACTTGTGTCACGTCGCCTATGAACAAATTCAGTTTTTCTAGATTTGGCGGAAAAATTTACGTCATGTGAGCTCAACACCAATTCAATTCCCCGCTAAATTTAGCGGGGAAACTGAATTGGTGCGTAGGCCTGTGACGTCGCATAATACAACATTGCGCATTCAGTCTCCCCATTAAATTTAGCGGTAAAACTGTCGTCAGATGACACCAACACTCATTCAGCTTCCCCGCTAAATTAGCGAGTAAACTGTGACGTCCCATAATGCAACGCGCGCGGTTACGCCGATCGTGACGCCGCCGCCACTGAACGCGGAAACGGGCGCCTAAGAGCGGGGCCCTAAAACAATAATCTCTCGTGTTTGGTCCTTGTATCGAATGTGCCCTTATCCGACAAGCTGGATCCAACATGACGAGCGTCCTTTTCTTTTCATTCTATACTGAATAAAAAAGGCACCTGCTAAATTTGATGTAGCCACTTATGCGTTCCATCTTGTTTGTCGTGTTCCAGTTTCACCTTACGATAAAGCATTCAAGACGCTGCTCGCCGTCCCAGCCAATGCAGCATTGTGTCACTTGACCTTATGGAGCGATGCAAAGACAGGCGGGCTCTTAATCACGTGATATGTTCTCGGTGTTGGCGACTTTCGCCAACACCGAGAGTGGCGACTTTTTGCGACCACAGGCGTCGCTTAGGACGGTTTTCCGTTAGAGTACCTCAATGCTGCTATGGTGACGGCCCTCCCAGAGTCTGTCGTCCGTTAGCGGAGTCGCCGTTTTTCCTCTCATTCTATGCAGCCGTTTATGGTAGCTGTTTACGTGGGTGGTGAGCATTGTCACTCGTGAGATGTCGCGGAGTAACTTTAAGAACACGTGACGTCACGCGTTCCTTCAAGTAGGCGTTTGTTTTCGGCGCCGGTCAGGAAGCGAAATGGTGGCCGCGTTCAGGAAGAGGTGACACTTGCCCTTCCAAAGTATGTCACCACTATAGGCTCCTTGCACTGATGTCACATCGCATACTTTTGAACACCATGTAAGAGGAGGAGAGAGAAGCTGCTTTTGTGAGAATTCTGAGCGATAGGTTAATCTTCTATAATCTTCTGGGAGGAGAATAGCGACGCCTGTGCAAATCCGGGAGGCGCCGCCATCTTGATATATCGTCACTTCCAGTAAGGGCGAAAACATTGTTTTGCCGTCGCCACGCCAATTTAGGAGATAAGCGTAACCGTCACCCATTCTCGTTTTGTCTCCCCTCAATTTTATTACTACTTGCAGATTGAAACGTTTCAATATTTTTTCGTCGCCTATACCGGATATGCCTTCTTGGCGGTCGGGGGCGAGAGTCAGCGGAAAAGGTCTATATATAGCGAGGCGCAGCCAGTGGGAAAAACATCGAGGCACTCTACTTTCCATGATTGGGCAAACGCTCATTATGAACTCTTTAGTGGTATTAATCCTGCTTTCATCCATTGACATAACAACACGGTCGGACTGTCACCTTTGGCGATGCCGGTTTTAATATATATAATATATATATATATATGTGTGTACAAATATAGATCACCCTCTTTTCATATACTGGTTTTGCACCCTCCTCTTCCTACTTCGTACCCTACTCCTCCAAATCCTCCCCTCCTCCTCTTTACCCTCCCCTCCTCCCACAGCTTACCCGCTAAATTAAGCTGGAAAATTGACGCCACATGACCTTAACAACAGTTCTGTTTCCCCGCTGAATTTAGCGAGGAAAATGACATCACAAGAACTTGTGTCACGTCGCCTATGAACAAATTCAGTTTTTCTAGATTTGGCGGAAAAATTTACGTCATGTGAGCTCAACACCAATTCAATTCCCCGCTAAATTTAGCGGGGAAACTGAATTGGTGCGTAGGCCTGTGACGTCGCATAATACAACATTGCGCATTCAGTCTCCCCATTAAATTTAGCGGTAAAACTGTCGTCAGATGACCCCAACACTCATTCAGCTTCCCCGCTAAATTTAGCGAGTAAACTGTGACGTCCCATAATGCAACGCGCGCGGTTACGCCGATCGTGACGCCGCCGCCACTGAACGCGGAAACGGGCGCCTAAGAGCGGGGCCCTAAAACAATAATCTCTCGTGTTTGGTCCTTGTATCGAATGTGCCCTTATCCGACAAGCTGGATCCAACATGACGAGCGTCCTTTTCTTTTCATCTATACTGAATAAAAAAAGGCACCTGCTAAATTTGATGTAGCCACTTTATGCGTTCCATCTTGTTTGTCGTGTTCCAGTTTCACCTTACGATAAAGCATTCAAGACGCTGCTCGCCGTCCCAGCCAATGCAGCATTGTCCAAGTGTCACTTGACCTTATGGAGCGATGCAAAGACAGGCGGGCTCTTAATCACGTGATATGTTCTCGGTGTTGGCGACTTTCGCCAACACCGAGAGTGGCGACTTTCGCGACCACAAGCGTCGCTTTGGACGGTTTTCCGTTAGAGTACCTCAATGCTGCTATGCTGGCGGCCCTCCCAGAGTCTGTCGTCCGTTAGCGGAGTCGCCGTTTTTCCTCTCATTCTATGCAGCCGTTTATGGTAGCTGTTTACGTGGGTGGTGAGCATTGTCACTCGTGAGATGTCGCGGAGTAACTTTAAGAACACGTGACGTCACGCGTTCCTTCAAGTAGGCGTTTGTTTTCGGCGCCGGTCAGGAAGCGAAATGGTGGCCGCGTTCAGGAAGAGGTGACACTTGCCCTTCCAAAGTATGTCACCACTATAGGCTCCTTGCACTGATGTCACATCGCATACTTTTGAACACCATGTAAGAGGAGGAGAGAGAAGCTGCGTTTGTGAGAATTCTGAGCGACAGGTTAATCTTCTATAATCTTCTGGGAGGAGAATAGCGACGCCTGTGCAAATCCGGGAGGCGCCGCCATCTTGATATATCGTCACTTCCAGTAAGGGCGAAAACATTGTTTTGCCGTCGCCACGCCAATTTAGGAGATAAGCGTAACCGTCACCCATTCTCGTTTTGTCTCCCCTCAATTTTATTACTACTTGCAGATTGAAACGTTTCAATATTTTTTCGTCGCCTATACCGGATATGCCTTCTTGGCGGTCGGGGGCGAGAGTCAGCGGAAAAGGTCTATATATAGCGAGGCGCAGCCAGTGGGAAAAACATCGAGGCACTCTACTTTCCATGATTGGGCAAACGCTCATTATGAACTCTTTAGTGGTATTAATCCTGCTTTCATCCATTGACATAACAACACGGTCGGACTGTCACCTTTGGCGATGCCGGTTTAAGAATCACTTTAAGCTTCCAGCGCGGGTTCTACGCACACCATCGACCTTGTCGTTTGCAAATATATATATATATATATATATATCTATATATATGTGTGTACAAATATAGATCACCCTCTTTTCATATACTGGTTTTGCACCCTCCTCTTCCTACTTCGTACCCTACTCCTCCAAATCCTCCCCTCCTCCTCTTTACCCTCCCCTCCTCCCACAGCTTACCCGCTAAATTAAGCTGGAAAATTGACGCCACATGACCTTAACAACAGTTCTGTTTCCCGCTGAATTTAGCGAGGAAAATGACATCACAAGAACTGTGTCACGTCCGCCTATGAACAAATTCAGTTTTTCTAGATTTGGCGGAAAAATTTACGTCATGTGAGCTCAACACCAATTCAATTCCCCGCTAAATTTAGCGGGGAAACTGAATTGGTGCGTAGGCCTGTGACGTCGCATAATACAACATTGCGCATTCAGTCTCCCCATTAAATTTAGCGGTAAACTGTCGTCAGATGACCCCAACACTCATTCAGCTTCCCCGCTAAATTTAGCGAGTAAACTGTGACGTCCCATAATGCAACGCGCGCGGTTACGCCGATCGTGACGCCGCCGCCACTGAACGCGGAAACGGGCGCCTAAGAGCGGGGCCCTAAAACAATAATCTCTCGTGTTTGGTCCTTGTATCGAATGTGCCTTATCCGACAAGCTGGATCCAACATGACGAGCGTCCTTTTCTTTTCATCTATACTGAATAAAAAAAGGCACCTGCTAAATTTGATGTAGCCACTTTATGCGTTCCATCTTGTTTGTCGTGTTCTTCGAGTCAGAAGTACTATACCCAGTTTCACCTTACGATAAAGCATTCAAGACGCTGCTCGCCGTCCCAGCCAATGCAGCATTGTCCAAGTGTCACTTGACCTTATGGAGCGATGCAAAGACAGGCGGGCTCTTAATCACGTGATATGTTCTCGGTGTTGGCGACTTTCGCCAACACCGAGAGTGGCGACTTTTTGCGACCACAGGCGTCGCTTAGGACGGTTTTCCGTTAGAGTACCTCAATGCTGCTATGGTGACGGCCCTCCCAGAGTCTGTCGTCCGTTAGCGGAGTCGCCGTTTTTCCTCTCATTCTATGCAGCCGTTTATGGTAGCTGTTTACGTGGGTGGTGAGCATTGTCACTCGTGAGATGTCGCGGAGTAACTTTAAGAACACGTGACGTCACGCGTTCCTTCAAGTAGGCGTTTGTTTTCGGCGCCGGTCAGGAAGCGAAATGGTGGCCGCGTTCAGGAAGAGGTGACACTTGCCCTTCCAAAGTATGTCACCACTATAGGCTCCTTGCACTGATGTCACATCGCATACTTTTGAACACCATGTAAGAGGAGGAGAGAGAAGCTGCTTTTGTGAGAATTCTGAGCGATAGGTTAATCTTCTATAATCTTCTGGGAGGAGAATAGCGACGCCTGTGCAAATCCGGGAGGCGCCGCCATCTTGATATATCGTCACTTCCAGTAAGGGCGAAAACATTGTTTTGCCGTCGCCACGCCAATTTAGGAGATAAGCGTAACCGTCACCCATTCTCGTTTTGTCTCCCCTCAATTTTATTACTACTTGCAGATTGAAACGTTTCAATATTTTTTCGTCGCCTATACCGGATATGCCTTCTTGGCGGTCGGGGGCGAGAGTCAGCGGAAAAGGTCTATATATAGCGAGGCGCAGCCAGTGGGAAAAACATCGAGGCACTCTACTTTCCATGATTGGGCAAACGCTCATTATGAACTCTTTAGTGGTATTAATCCTGCTTTCATCCATTGACATAACAACACGGTCGGACTGTCACCTTTGGCGATGCCGGTTTAAGAATCACTTTAAGCTTCCAGCGCGGGTTCTACGCACACCATCGACCTTGTCGTTTGCAAACCGATAATAACCATGCGTCACGGCAAGGCAAAGCATGGTCGTGACGTCGCGGAGGGGGACCGTAAAGTCCCAACCACATGGTGCGTTTTTTACAGCGGAGCTGTTAAGGGCTAGGTTTCCCAGGATCGTGTCCCCACAAAGAAATGTCGACACAAAACTCTAGATAGCTACCGCGAATCGGCTTGCCGGCCTTGCTCATAGATGGCGACCTTTCCAGCCTTTCCACTCTGGTTTTCACCAGAGTGGAAAGGCTCAATTTCTGTAGGCGTCGTCCTAGATGTCGTCCTAGAAGTTGTCCTTAAGGTCGTCCTAAACATCGTCTTTGAAGTCGTCCTTGAGGTTGTCCGAGAAATTGTCCTAGAAGCTGTCCTTGAGGTTGTCCTAGACGTCGTCCTCGAGGTCGCCCTTGAGGTCGTCCAAGAAGTCGTCCTTGAGGTCGTCCTGGATGTTGTCTTCAAAATTCTTCTAGAAGTCGTCCTTGAGGTCGCAATAGACGTCGTCCTTGAGGTCGTCTAGATGTCGTCCCTGAGGTCGTCCTCTTGGCGTCGTCTTCGAGGTCGTCTTAGAAGTCGTCTTTGAGGCCTTCCTAGAGATCGTCCTTGAGGTCGTCCTAGACGTCATCCTTAGGCGTCGTCCTTGAGGTCGTCTGACCATAGTACAGCTTCGCTGGTCTTCCTTCTTCACCAAAGTGGAAAAGCTGAAAGCTTTTTTTTTTTCTTTTCACGCGTTTTGCACCCGTTAGCGTCGACGCGCGTCAGAGGAGGTCACTCGCAACAATGGGACGCGCGTGCCGACGCCGAGATCTCGTCTGGACGGATATCGGCACGAAGCGCCATGCCACCGACGCGAGGTGACGCTGAAGGGGTGTCCAAACAGGATACTACAAAACTCACGACTCCGGCAAATCGTGCGGCGCTCCACTTCCGGCCGTCGGGAAGAAACCTCCCCCCGCTAAAGCTGCCGGGGTGGAAGCTTCCCCCCGCTAAATCTCCCCCTCGCTTCCTCCACCGCGGCCTTGCTCTGCTCATCACGTGGGTCCGGAGAACCACTTACACGCTCTGTTGGCTCTCGGTCAATCGCTCAAGGCCTCTGCCGTTTTTCAAGTTTTGAAAACGGGAAAGGGTACGACACGAAGGTGAGGAGGCGAAGGCTTTTCGCGCGAAACCGATACAGAACCGCATCGGACGCCATCACGACGAAAGTGAATCTCGACAAAGAAAGCAGATCCGAGGCGGGCGAAACGCACCCTTCGACCCAGGAATGTCCCAAAGCCACCCGAAGCCGGACCGCCTTGGCCTTCGAGCCGAGGTGACGGCGGTACGCGAGGGCGTTGGCGAGGTCAGCCAGACGCAGGTGGCGTGTGACGTCAAATCTAACGAGCACCGACGTCAGAGAAAAGTGAAGGAGGCGATGAGAGAAGATCGTGATCGTGAAAATTTTTACGACTCCTGCAAAAATTTTTACGACTCCGACAAGTCGTAAAAATTGAAGCGTCCGCTTCAATTTTCACGATTTGTCGAAGTCGTGCGTTTTGTAGTGTCCTGTTTGGACAGCCCTTGACTCGGGCGAAGCGCATGAGAACGTCCGAAACAGCATGGCGCTAATCGGCAGTCGGCCTTGTCGCTCACTGTCCCAGCAGCCTGACCGCCGCATGGACCCTTCCGCGAATTTCGAACGGATTATACCGTTTGCTTTCGTTGCACATGTTGCCCTTTCCTCCAGCTCTGCCACCACACGCGGCTGTTTCGATGAGGCTGTCCATCTCGATGTTGCCATCTGGCGACAGCGGCGGGTAGAGAGAGAGAGAGAGAGAGCGCGGGGTCCCAGTTAGTGGGAAGAAGGGGGCTTGAGCGACGGATTATCGCCCCTCGAGTATCCCCTGAACTCCCGCCGTCTATCGAGAGGATCCCCGGACGCTAGGGCTGTGACGCGGGAGCGTGTTGATCCCCGCTCCAAGTTCACTCATGCGGGCGCTTTCGACCCTCCAACCGCGCCCATCGCTGCCTTTCTCCATTCTTTTTTTTCTTTCGTTAGCTTTTTGGGTTGCGTTGACCCGTCTGGCGGCTCGCTGGCGAGAGCCAAGCTTCTTCCATGGACGGATAATGGCGATTTCTTCTCGCTCCAGAGGGCGTCTGTGGCGTGTTATCTTCCCTGCATTGTATCCTTCTTGCCCGCCCAAGGCAAGACATTCTCCGTCTGGCCCCGGCAGAGTGTCAAGGATGATGATATCTCGGGAAAGGCGACCGACTTCACGCCTCGTAGGATCCAGTCTGAACATTCCATCGAGTTTGCGCAGTGCAGTGAAAGAGTCCCGAGAGGCTTCACATATCGCGGAGTTATCTGCGTTTATTAGGGAGTTTTCGTAGATCGTTTCCGCTGTCCCGCAACGCTCTCCGCAACCAGCTCCGCTAGCCGGAACTCTACAGCCAAGGCCATCGGCGCGCCGGCGCAGTAGCGGCTGCTTCGTTGCGGAGGGCTTAGCGGAGGGGGAAACGCGGTCTACGAAAACTCCCTATTCTGCTCTTACCGTGGAGTGTTTTGCGCGAGTATATGAAGTAGTAATAGCGGGAGACAAAATGTGGAAACATCAACGTTCTCAAAGGCTGGCTACGGCTGTTGGCTTTGGGGACGCTCTTCTTGCTCTTTTTGTTTTCTCCTTTCTCCATGTAGGCCTAAGATGACTTAGGTTCGAGCCTAACTTCCAAAGTGTGAATACGTGTTTAGAGAAATTATCCGTATGCGCTCCACCGCTCAGGATGTAGATCGTCAAGAACGATGGGGGAAGTTTGCTTGGCCTTTTCACGTATGCCTACCCATGTCGGATCGCGAAGCATGCCGACGAATTATTTACTGAAATTCGGAGACTCCACCGCGTCTACATTTTTCCAGCATTTTATACGTCAATAAATTGGAAGTTCTGTTTACTGATAAGAAACGTGGCGCTTTCCATTAACCTGAGCCATCCTATTTTGTTTTTTACTTTTTTCACTGGAGGTTTTTTTTTGTTTTTAGTGTAAGCGCTCTTTTTTGCCACAGGAGCGTAGATTCGAATGAGACACTTTATTGGATGAAACGCCTCCGCTCGCTTGTTTTTATCTCTGGAACAGTTCGTAAATATGTATTTGAGTTCTTGTGCTTCAAATGTTCAGTATTTTTGTTGTTCGTTTCGCAATCTTCAAAACGTTATTAAAAGTCTCCTATTATTTTTTTTGCATTTGTTTTGGAATGTTACATGTATTTTTTTTTTTTTTCATATTCCGATGGAACGAACTTATTTAGTATCTGGCAGCAATTGAGGAATCTAGCAAGTGATCTCTGTCTGTGTTGTACCCAGCATTGGGGGAATTTGAGATTTAGACTTATGTATACCTGCAGCATGAAGCGCATGCTTGTGTAGCATGTGCCTCTGAATGTTGCGCATGATTTGTATTTTTATGCTGGCTCGTGTTTTGTCGGAGTAGGCAAAAATCTTTTTTCTTTATCCGGGTTTATGAAGTCTGCTTTCAAATTCTGTCTCGTGTCTGCGCTGAAGAGGGATAATTTGGCCAGCGCAGTACGCCCGCTATCCTGGGCTGTTCAATGTGTATATATCATTCAGCAGTGGTTACACGACCACACGCCGGCAACATCCGTGCCAACAAACTGGCTGGACTCATACAAGGATCCCCCCCCCCCCCCACACACACACACACACTTAGAAAGTTGGGGTCTATATATTCCTCCATTAAAGGGATACTTCAACAAGATCTGAAATATTCCCGTCGTGTTCAAAAATAGGTTGAATATGATCCACAATATCCGTAAATGACAATCGCACGTTTGTATTTTGAGCCTGGTGGCTGTTTGTTATGTTATAAACGGCACACTCTGGCAAGCGCTCGGAGAAGGCCCAGCGGAGACCACGTGACATCCAACGAAATCGTGACGTAGGTCGTCTCGGGACGAGCAAAGCTACGGCGAGGCTGACGTCGAGAGGATATGGCCTGGTCGTTCCAGCCACCGAAGCGGCTGCTTTTGTACGAATTTTGAGTGACGGGTTAATCTTCTATAATCTTGTAGGGGGACAATAACGACTTCTGCGACACACAAAAGGCATTCTCGGGAAGAGGGGAGTTCCTCCTTCCCCTCTTCTCTCGTCGTGGCCGGAGGCGAGACACTTGCCGTCAATAGCTGTCAAGGTTCCTAGACGGGCATTACAAGCGAGGCGTTAGCGACATCCACCAGGTGCTCTTTGCTAATCGTTTAATTCGTTTTAAAATTCCTTTTCGAGACTTGTTTAAGAAGATATTGGTATGTTCGATGTGATACTGCTCATTTGAACACATAAAGACCAAAAAAATGAGCGCCGAAATTTCGTTGTAGTATCCCTTTAAGGGAGCACGGTGTTGTGACCTATGTTTTTCCAGAAAGGGAGGAAATTTTGCCCCTGAATGCAGGGAGCAAAGTTCCTCCCTCGTCTGAATCTCATTA
The DNA here is from genome assembly GCA_013358835.2 of Ixodes persulcatus. Taxonomy (NCBI): domain Eukaryota; kingdom Metazoa; phylum Arthropoda; class Arachnida; order Ixodida; family Ixodidae; genus Ixodes; species Ixodes persulcatus. The sequence goes on along the minus strand of JABSTQ010009833.1, from coordinate 268,313 downwards.
TGGCGACCCCGAATCTAACAATTTTGCTCAATAAGGCTTGACGAGGAAACTGCATCTATTGTCGCTCTTTACACGGAACGCTGCCGCGATTCAACCGAAAATAGTAGGCATGGTTTTCCAACAGGCAAATACCTGCTGCAACTGGCGGTTCCCTAGTGCCTGCCAGCAGCTGTCGAAAAAAGAGCAGTCAGCTGCTTCGCACCCATCTGAACGAGTCACTGCTTTCAGGGCGAGAGGAACAGCAAATAAAAACATTACATGAGCTTTTCACAAACCGTATTTATCGCCGAGGACAGCTTTCCGCGCAGGAAAGGAAACTTGCGTTTCGAACGCAGTCGCTCAGTCTTATGTTAAACGGAGACGAACCGATACCCAGTTACTTCGCGCATTTTAGTCTTACCTTTGCTATTTCTCGAGCCGCAATCCCTTCGCTAGCACCGCACGTCACGGGGGAGGGGTAAACTATTCGCGAATCCAAAAGCCGCTGTCAAAAGAGCTATTTCGAAATAGCTTACTTGGCTCGTTGTCACGCAGTGACCAGAAAATACGTATCACAAAACGTGAAAGAAGGTTAAGGTGCTCGCCACCCAATGGCAGGGTCAAACAGAGCAATTGCGAGTAGCTCTATAGTCGGTTACAAGTTAAGAAGGTAGGAGAAGCTCCTCCCACAAGCGTGGTGCGCCGGTTTCAAATCCCTCCGCAATCGAAAGAAGAGTTCACTGGAAACGCTCCTTGTTCCGCTTCAATGGATAGATAATGGCCACAGAGTGGTGCCAACTTGTCTCCGACCCCCACTTTTTAAGAAAGCGACCTTTGTATTCATCGGAGAAGGAACCGAGCCCCTGAAAGCAGCCTTTGTATCAATCGGAGGGGGAAGCTAATCCCCGAAAGTCGTCTTTTGTTTCCATCGGAAGGGGGTAGACTTTATCTCCCTCTCGTGGCTTCCACAATGCTAAGTCAAAGTCGAGAGACAAAGCAAATATGTACAGAAAGGCACGACCCTCCTCAGCGCGTTGGCCGCAACGTCACGGAAACGATGGGACGCTATTGGATGCGGAGGTGGCGGAGGGATACATGATTCCCTTTGAGGGGGCATTTGCCGCTACCTTCTTGACTTGTAACCTACTATAGTCCGTTGCAACTCAAGACGGTAAGTCGAGGGAAAGGAATGCCGGGAGGAGGAACCAGACGGAACGATGGAGAGAGGACGAGGTTTCCTCCTCACCTCTCCAGCGTTCTATCTGCTTCCCCCTCCCCAACCTTCCTTTGCCTCACCCCACCTTCTTGAGCTGTAACTTACTACGGGGTAGGTGTCGCTGAGTACCGCCCAATTTATGGGCCACAAAAATAGTTTTACTTGCTCGTGCCACCGCATACGCTTCGGGCATCCTTATCTTACCCCTATGCACATGAATTACGCATACCACAAGCATCAGCTAAGCATACGCAACGAGCGCATACACATCCACAGCACATGAAAACATCAATACTACCGCACACTAAATCGCTTACTCTTTCCTAAAACGGCCTAAGGGGATGAACCTCAGAGTAAGAAGTAAGCGTTCGTGCTGTAATTATTTGCGACAGCCGATAAAATAACCCGTCAACCGCGGTTCCTAGCAGCCATTTGTTCGCTTCCCCTCAAAGCACGTCGTGGAATGTTGCGGTGGACGCCCGTTTTTCTATGGTAGTATTTGTTTTTGTTTTCGCGTTGTTCGTACCTGCGCGGCAACAATGGTCGTATTGAGTTAATCACTGTAAAGGACGTATTCACTGAGCTGCAGGCGGTGCTTCCCTTCACGGGCAGAGAAATCGCATTTCGGCTAACTTGAAAGCGACCAAAAGCGCGATCTGCGGCACGTGCTGTGCACGGCTATACTATGCCGTGGCGAGTTCGAAAACGAGCTTCTCGGCCACAAGCCGACTGTCGACTTAAAACTATCCGGCTATAAAACAAATGAAATTGTCCTACCAGATCCGTCTTTCTGTTTGATTTCGTTTAATGCTAATATACCAAACTGTAAATATACGTACATTCCGTCATATTTCAATCCTGTTCAGCCCTTCCCACAGTGTGCAGTAGCTCTCGAAGAAGGGACAATAGGACATTGGGGACGATAGTGATGTCGGCCCGTACGATAAACAGCCCTTTATTAGAGAGTTTTAGTAGATCGTTCCTATAACGATACCCTATAACTATACGATAACCATACGATACCGATACACAGAACAGGAATGCGCATTTAGTAGACCATTTTGAAGACGATACATCCGATACGGTCGCTTGAGGCGCTGGGGCGCTCCCTAGTGGAAACGATTTGCACTTTCCAAAATGAAAAATAACGAATTAAAAGAAAAATGTTTCACTGAAGGAAAAATAACAGTTCTTACATTTAATACAATTAAGAAAACATCAACGAAGTTTTATAAGTTGCAGAAATTACAGAAATGCAGCAGCATCTAGCCAAGTAGAGACAAGCCATTCTAGTCTCCCCCGGTGGCTTGTCACGGGAAGCCATAGGAAGCACGGGTGGCACGGGCGTGAGCGAGTCGAGCGAGTGACCAACTTGAGCCATGGCGACGTGCGTTTTCGAGGATCCCTTGACTTTAGCGTTTTTGAGGTGGGACGAAATCGAAGAACTCTCCTTTCTGGATATGGAGTACCCCGTTTTGCGTAGGTTTAGGTCCGGGCAAGGCTACTTGGATGTGCTCAACATAGATAGTGAAGCTTTCTGCCAGCAGTTTCGTTTTGAGCAGATGGACTTAACGGAGCTGTGTAGCGCGCTGCGAGTCCCTGATACAATAAGGACGGCCCAGAACGTCGCCATCCCCGGGCAGGACGCCTTTTGCACTGTCTACTGTCTAGGGTGTCTAGCGACCGGGAAAACCGGGAATTGTCAGGGAAGTTTTAATTACCGGAAAAAATCAGGGAATTGTCAGGGATATTGTCAAAAAGCGAGCCCAGTCAGCGAAAATGAGCCGGAAATGCCATCGAGTGCTTTGAGCGAAGACTTGTGGACTTGGGGCTGCTTAGAACGGAGAGCGAGCTCTGCACTGGCGGCCACATCCGTGTGCGCGACTGCTGAGCGCGTGCTGATGGCGAGCTTCCACAGTTCTTTTGTAACGTGCATTTCGCACCCTCAAGATTGCCGATCTTTGCAGCCTATTAATGTGGGCTCGTTCAGAGCATGCACTCTAGACATCACCCACAAATATGGCGCCCAGTGAATACTCCTTATAGAGAGTGCTACCCGATGCAAAGGGAAGAGCCGACAAATCCAGTCCACACCTGAGATTGGATTGGATTGAGAGCGCGACACTAGGCTAGATCAAATTAGAGCTACTAGGTTTAGTAACAAATGGGAAAGCCGTATAGACCCCATTCCAATCCAAGCCGAAAGTATCCGAAAGTGCATCTGGCGGCCGTGCTGCCATTCGGTTATTGACGTGTGTGTTTGAGCGTCATGTTTTCATCGTGTTTCCGGAAGTGGCCTAGCTCTTCACTGACGATGTTGGCGGCAAGAAAGCGCTCGTTTATTCCGGACTGGACGAACCATAATATTTCAGAATATGCAAGTTAGATTAAGCCCGTGCAAAATGATCCTCACTGTGCTCAATGCCTTGTGTTGTAATGGTTTTACATATTTAACCACCTCTACAGTGGTCAGGGAATTTCAGCTTTAATTGTCAGGGAAAACCTGGAAAAGTCACGGAATTTTAAAAGATTAATTTGCTAGACACCCTGACTGTCTCATGTTATTGCTTTGCCTGTTATTGCCAACATAGTATTTGCTGTCTGTTCAATATTATACTCAAAATAGTTCTTTGTATAGTAAGTCGAACGGGCCTACCTCTGCCGTTTTCTCCCAACTACATTAGAGAGTTTTAGTAGACCGTTCCTATAACGATACCCTATAACGATACGATAACCATACGATACCGATACACAGAACAAGAATGCACATTTAGTAGACCATTTTGAAGACGATACATCCGATACGGTCGCTTGAGGCCCTAGTGGAAACGATTTGCACTTTCCAAAATTAAAAATAACGAATAAAAAGAAAAATGTTTCACTGAAGGAAAAATAACAGTTCTTACATTTAATACAACTAAAAAAACATCAATTAAGTTTTATAAGTTGCAGAAATTACAGAAATGCAGCAGCAAGCTACATCTAGCCAAGTAGAGACAAGCCAATCTAGTCTCCTCCGGTGGCTTGTCACGGTAAGCCATAGGAAGCACGGGTGGCACGGGCGTGAGCGAGTCGAGCGAGTGACCAACTTGAGCCATGGCAACGTGCGTTTTCGAGGATCCCTTGGCCTTAGCATTTTTGAGGTGGGACGAAATTGAAGAACTCTCCTTTCTGGATATGGAGTACCCCGTTCCGCGGAGGTTTAGGTCCGGGCGAGGCTACTTGGATGTGCTTAACATAGATAGTGAAGCTTTCGGCCAGCAGTTTCGTTTTGAGCAGATGGACTTAACGGAGCTGTGTAGCGCGCTGCGAGTCCCTGATACTATAAGGACGGCCCAGAACGGCGCCATCCCCGGGCAGGAAGCTTTTTGCACTGTCTACTGTCCAGGGTGTCTAGCGACCGGGAAAACCGGGAATTGTCAGGGAAGTTTTAATTACTGGAAAAAAATCAGGGAATTGTCAGGGATATTGTCAAAAAGCGAGCCCAGTCAGGGAAAATGAGCCGGAAGTGCCATCGAGTGCTTTGAGCGAAGACTTGTGGACTTGGGGCTGCTTAGAGCGGAGCGCGAGCTCTGCTCATTCGATGTAGAGAGTGTTACCCGATGCAAAGGGAAGAGCCGACAAATCCAGTCCACACCTGAGATTGGATTGGATTGAGAGCGCGACACTAGGCTAGATCAAATTAGAGCTACTAGGTTTAGTAACAAATGGGAAAGCCGTATAGACCCCATTCCAATCCAAGCCGAAAGTATCCGAAAGTGCCTCTGGCCGCCATGTTGCCATTCGGTTATTGACGTGTGTGTTTGAGCGTCATGTTTTCATCGTGTTTCCGGAAGTGGCCTAGCTCTTCACCGACGATGTTAGCGGCAAGATCCGGACTGGACGAACCCGAATATTTCGAAATATGCAAGTTAGATTAAGCCCGTGCAAAATGATCCTCACTGTGCTCAATGCCTTGTGTTGTAATGGTTTTACATATTTAACCACCTCTACAGTGGTCAGGGAATTTCAGCTTTAATTGTCAGGGAAATCCTGGAAAGGTCAGGGAATTTCAAAAGATTAATTTGCTCGGCACCCTGACTGTCTCATGTTATTGCTTTGCCTGTTATTGCCAACATAGCATTTGCTGTCTGTTCAATATTACACTCAAAATAGTTCTTTGTATTGTAAGTCGAACGGGCCTACCTCTGCCGTTTTCTCCCAACTACATTGTTTAATAAAATGAAAGATTTATTGTAGTGCGTATTAGGATGTCATACCGCTTGCTCACACTTAACTTTGCTTTTTCATTTGACCATTCACTACCTGAACGTAATGTTCTTGCAGTTGGAGACGATGTCTCTTCTTCTCTGCTGCATCCTCCTCCAGCACATAAAACTTTTATTTTTCAAACGCTAAGCGATCCTCGCTTAAGGTCACCTGGCGCTCTTCAATGGCCAGGCGCCTCTCTGTCTGGCGCTCCTCCATGGCGAGACGCCTCTCTTCAAGAGCGATCTCTAGTTTTTTTTTTTTTATTCTGCGGTCCTCTTCTGCTCTCTTCTCCAGCGATCCAAGGTTCTCCCTGTACCGCTTCTGCCTGGTTGCTGGAAAAATACAACAAAGAAAACAATGCACATAGCATCATATAAACAACTTTTTTTTTTTTAATTTTTCTTAACGCGTAGGTTGACAATTGTCTGACTCTTTATTGGACCTGGCCATTCAATGAAGGTTTCCAAACAACAAGCTCGCGCTAGCTCGCAGTTGCGCCAGCTGTTGGGCAGGGTATGGCAGTATGCTAAAACTAGAGTGCCTCAATGTCCTTCTGTTTAGGGTAGGGTGCCTTCATGTGCGCTTTGCTTGGGGTGATGACATCTGGCCATTTTGTTTCGAACGCTTATTTTTATTTTTTGTTCTGAAGCGCGTGAAAGGGCGTGTCCCTGCACGCGCTCGTGGCGCTGACTGTGCTACGGCGACATTTTGTTTCCTGCGATTTCTTTGTATTTTCCCTGTGAGCGCGTGCTGTCGGCATCGGGTACTACAAACGATGGCATCATCCTAAACAGAAGGGCATTGAGGCACCCTAGTTTAGGGTGATGCCATCATTTGAAGTACCCCATGCCGACAGCACGCGCTCACAGGGATAATAGAAAGAAATCGCAGGAAACAAAATGTCGCCGTAGCACAGTCAGCACCACGAGCGCGTGCAGGGACACGCTCTTACACGCGCTTCAGAACAAAAAATAAAAATAAGCGTTCGAAACAAAATGTCCAGATGTCATCACGCCAAGCAAAGCGCACATGAAGGCACCCTAGCTAAAACGCTTCTGAACTTTCAAACGGGACTCAAAAACTACTTACTTTCTCAAGTTTGTGCGGTCGTCTCGCTTGAACAGACCGAGGAGCAGACCGGAGCGGTCTCTCACTCCGCGAACACTGAAGTTCCTCCCCAATGCTTCATTCAGGTTGGCCGCCACTGTGTCCCACCGCGTAAAATTCACAAAGGGATTCATCGCAAGCACTTCCCTTAAAAGGAGGATATCCTCGACGATTGTGAACCGTTTTCGACCCGCTTGGGCAGAAAGAGGCTCGAGTGGAGCGGCCATGATCGTTCAGCTCTTGCCAGATCTCGTCAATTCTCGCGAGGCACGGGCGTGCGCGCGATATTTCCCGATATTCCCGATACCTGCGCCCTAAACACCCGATACTCTAGCGCATGCGTAATGGCTCCAGCGCAGTATCGGGTATCGTTATCGGAGTGAGAAACGATCTACTAAAACTCTCTATTGTTTAATAAAATGAAAGATTTATTGTAGTGCCTATTAGGATGTCATACCACTTGCTCACACCTAACTTTGCTTTTTAATTCGACCATTCACTACCTGAACGTAATGTTCTTGCAGTTGGAGACGATGACTCCTCTCCTCTGCTGCAGCCTCCTGCAGCACATAAAACTTTTCTTTTTCAAACGCTAAGCGATCCTCGCTTAAGGTCACCTGGCGCTCTTCAATGGCCAGGCGCCTCTCTATCTGGAGCTCCTCCATGACGAGACGCCTCTCTTGAAGAGCGATCTCTAGTTTTTTTTATTGTGCGGTCCTCTTCTGCTCTCTTCTCCAGCGATCCTAGGTGCTCCCTATACCGCTTCTGCCTGGTTGCTGGAAAAATACAACAAAGGAAACAATGCACATAGCATCATATAAACAACTTTTTTTTAATTTTTCTTAACGCGTAGGTTGACAATTGACTGACTCTTTATTTTATTGGACCTGGCCAAACAATGAAGGTTTCCAAACAACAAGCTCGCGCTAGCTCGCAGTTGCGCCAGCTGTTGGACAGGGTATGGCAGTATGCTAAAACTAAAGCTAAAACTAGAGTGCCTCAATGTCCTTCTGTTTAGGGTGATGCCATCGTTTGTAGTACACGATGCCGACAGCTCGCGCTCACAGGGAAAATACAAAGAAATCGCAGGAAACAAAATGTCGCCGTAGCACATTCAGCACCACGAGCGCGTGCAGGGACACGCTCTTTCACGCGCTTCAGAACAAAAAATAAAAATAAGCGTTCGAAACAAAAAGGCCAGATGTCATCACGCCAATCAAAGCGCACATGAAGGCACCCTAGCTAAAACGCTTCTGAACTTTCAAACGGGACTCAAAAACTACTTACTTTCTCAAGTTTGTGCGGTTGTCTCGCTTGAACAGACCGATGAGCAGATCGCAGCGGTCTCTCACTCCGCGAACACTGAAGTTCCTCCCCAGTGCTTCATTCAGGTTGGCCGCCACTGTGTCCCACCGCGTAAAATTTACAAAGGGATTCATCGCAAGCACTTCCCTTGAAAGAAGGATATCCTCGACGATCGTGAACCGTTTTCGACCCGCTTGGGCAGAAAAAGGCTCTAGTGGAGCGGCCATGATCGCTCAGCTCTTGCCGGATCTCGTCAACTCTCGCGAGGCACGGGAGTGCGCGCGATATTTTCCGATATTCCCGATACCTGCGCCCGAAACACCCGATACTCTAGCGCATGCGTAATGGCTCCGGCGCAGTATCGGGTATCGTTATCGGGGTGAGAAACGATCTACTAAAACTCTCTAGTATTTCGCCACGTGCATTCCGCACCATGAAGATTGGTGGTCGTAGCAGCCTATTATGTGAGCTCGTTCCGAGCATGCGTTGTAAACATATCCCTCAAATATGGCGTCGAGTAAATACCCTCTGTAGGAGCATGCTCGCAAACGGCGGCGCGTCACCGGCAGCCACAACAGACCAATAGTAGCGTGCGCGTCTAGATGTGGGATGCGCCATGAGCCAAGCATGGCGACGCGTCGCCGGCGTCCGAGAGGAGCTTTCGGAAATCTCGTTCCGACCGCGAAGTGGCTGTCATTTCGAGTGTCACGCGGCTGTGTACTTACTGCGTGAGCACGCTTGTACCCGTCCTGTCCTTGCTGGTGCTTATTCGTAAATTTTATTTTACACAAAAAATAGTTTGCTTCTAAAACAAACAAACTATTCTCTCTCGTGCTTGTGTTCGCAAACTAAAATTAACATTGACATGTTCTTTATCTGCAAAACGAGCATCTTATAAATGATAAATCTTACGCTGACCGAAAAATACGCGAGTTTGCTATCAGGATGTTTTCTTTTTTTTTAACTTGCACATTTCTTAGAAATGACAACAAAAAAGAAAAACCCGTGAAAGCTATAATAGTGCGGTCTGTGTAGGTGCGTTATTCGGCCAGTGGGACATATTATAGGGGGAGTCATCTTTCCGTGGGAGGGGGCAGGTCAGGATGGTGACTACCAATGATGGTGTTCGCCCGATGGAAGTCCCCCGGGAAGTCGAATAAGAAAAAAAACCTAAAAGTTGTTCGATCCCGCTGGACACATTACGACGTTGGTTGGTTTATAGTGGCCAGTGTAGCCACGTTTATTTCAAAACAAAACGTCAACAAGTCAACAGTAATTTGCAATACGAAACTCCCAAAATTAAACCCCATACTTTAGTCCCCAGTCTCAAGAGCCTAATCCCCCTGATCGCAAAAGCCGAATCCGCCGAGAATCCTCTCGGCACCCCTTTTCTAGACTCGTAGGGGCCTCCTTTCCCTCCAGAGACGGGAAAATCACTTCAACTTTGCCCATTGTCACGTGGTACACTCTTACCCAATGATCAGCGAGCTGTCAACGTGATCCCCCTCCGACACCTCAACGGTCAAAACCAAATTCCTTGTAGAGTTATTACATGCTTTCCTCGCCGCCTGGCTGGCGCCGCCCAGTTAAGTTATTGCGGCGATTAAAAGCGAAGTTTCTGCACCAAACGGCGAAATACACCGGACACAAGCACACCCGCTTAAAAGCCACAAGTGCGGACAGAAGTATACCTCTGCCCAAGACACGGGTGTTCTGGCGCCCCAAATTGAAACCCAATTCGTTTGTTAACGACCGGGGTCCGACTTATCTCCACCAAGCCCCGCGGCTGCTAGAAGCCCCCCGCGCGTGGGGGCGAAAGACGACTCCCCGTTCATGCTCTCCCGCGAGCGTACCTTCTGCCGCGGGTCTGCGAGCAAACGCCCAAAAATGCCGATACAATCATAAGCAGACAAAAAAACAATGCCGACGCAACTAGACAAAGATAAGCTTTTCTAAAACAAATCTTACTTATCACAAAAAAAAAAAAAAAAAAAAAATCCTGCGTTACTTAACAGGGGGTAATCGCATGCGATAAGCCGGATAATTAACTAAAACTTGTAAATTAACGTTTTAGTTAGTGATAATAAACGTGGTTCCAATTAAAACCTTGTTCAGTGTCATCGAAAACCATCACATTGGTCATTTCTCGGAACACGTAGCGCGTGGAAAACGCGGCAGTGCGCTAAAACTACCGCTCGTGCAACGCGCGTAAGGCTGGCAGTACGAAAATGCGGACAATAAGAGACGAGAGAGAGAGAGAGAAAAAAAACCTTTATTGACGGAAGAATTTCTTAGAGTGCGATCACGTTCAGTTCTCCAGGGTTTACGGAGCCCGGAGAAGACGACCGTTCTCGTCCGAAGTTCGCAGCAGTCAATAAGAGACGAAAAATCCGCGCGGGATTGTTTTCGCATTTTCGGGCACTCGCTTCATTGATTCGCGGAGGAGCTCAGGTGGCCGCCCGTTCATGATTAAAAATGTCGGAAAATCTCCACATTTTCTTATTCAGGTATCTCCAAGGTCTGAGACTGGCACACGGTCCTTTTTTTTCTTTTTTGCTATGTTCATGGCAAACAGTTTGTATGTTTCGATGAAGCGGCAGACTGTCAAAGTGATACGGCAACGTTTGAGCCGCCTTGATCGGGGCGCGTCGCCACTGGAGCCCCTTTTGGGCGAAAGCGTCTCGGTCTCCTGTACGAATGGAAAGGTCGTCTGGCAACAATGTGAAGCGCCGCCTCCTTCCGCGCCATTAGCGCGTGGTCACGTGTCGGTCCAAAGTTTTCCCAGCGTCCGGACGTCAAACACAGTCGCAACGTCGGTCTGGGGTCGGTGCCTCTACTCCCTCTCTTTCTGGATGCGCTTATGGGCCGCGGTGCGTCTCCCGCTCGTTTCCACCTTAAAAAAAAAATAAAAAAAAACGCAAGTTTTGCGCATTGTTAATACGCCGCGCGAAGTAGTTCTTACAATATTTGATTGTTGGAGGAAGAAGCGATGCTTTTGGCATTTGAAACGAGTACGTCCTGATAAAATAACATACAAAGTGTCACAAAAAAAAAATTAGTTTTTTTTTTTTATTGCAAAAATAAATTACTCAATGCCGAACGGTCATTTTCCGCTTAAATGTAGGGCTTGAGGTCACAACCAGATGCCAAAGTTTGAGCCCGAACGAACTACTTATTCAAAAGTTATATGTGATTTTCTGAAAATTTCAATGGGAAAATGGCGGCCGACGGAAAATGGCGGCCGACGGAAAATGGCGGCCGACGGGCAAAAATGGGCTCATTTTCCCATTGAAATATGTGGGGTTCTTTATGGAGGTCGCTCTACCAATAATCGCCGCCCGATCGGTATGCGCTCCGCCCGTCACCCAGGGAGTGACATAAAACAACGAGAAGACAGCAAATGGGTTTACTGAACCTCCCGGTTGCACGTCGTCGAGAGCCGGCAGTCCGGGCCCGCCGACCCTTGTCGCCCGTCGATCAGAGCTCGCAGTCGGAGTCCGTGTCCAGGCCTCCGGATCGCCCTTCCCACGCCAGCGCTGCAGTGCGTAGGCTATAGCTGTCCAGGGCTATCACAGCCCGAGTTTCGCCGTGGAACCACCCCGGGATCGTCGTGGCCTAGGCCAGATGGCCAGGGCTCGCCCGGTCCGTCTCCAAACCTCGCTGGTAGACCGCTCCGGGGTTCTCTATGGGCCAGGCCAGGCAGCCCGGCCCCGTCGTTCCTGCCCAGCTCTAGCCTCGCTCAGCTCGCAGTGTCTCGCGCCAGCTCGTGTCTTCTCCGCCGACCGCCTGTCACGTGCCCTCTGTCTCGTCTTTCACCCTCGGCTGACACAAATTTTAAGAAATCACTTATTACTTTTGAATAAGGCGTCGGATTGGGCTGAAATTTTGGCATCTGGTTCTGACCGCTAGCACTACCTTTGGGCGGAGAATGGGCATTCGGGGATGCCTAGTTTATTTTCGCAGTAAAAAAAAAAAAAAAAAAACTATATATATATATTTTTTTTTGTGACACCCTGTACGTCTAATCTAAAATTGACCCACGTATGCCTTAATCCTCCACATACAGAAAGAAATAAGTATTGCTCCGCAAATACCTGACTTTTTTCTTTTTTTTTTTTTCATTTTACTGCGATTGGTGGAGGTGAAATGAGTATAGTACCTGCCACCAAAGCCGCGAGACGTGGGGATTTGGTTCTCTCGGGTCGCCCACTGCGATGGTCACACTCTTGGCGTATCTTAATCAAATTCCGGGGGAAAATTGTTCGATTAAAATTACCTAAATGTAAGTTCCGTTACGAGTGACCGATGAATTGCGAGGATTTGTGTAACAGTGTCCTTCCCTCGAAAAGTACGCGAAATAAATCATTCGTGCGTCTTCACTTGGGGCAATGCAGACAGGCGCCCCCTTTCCGCTCCGGTGCTTTCCATGCAAAGGAATGCCGCAAACTCCTCGCGTAGCTGCATGCACTCCCCTTCGCCCTTACGCCTTTCACGAGGCTCGTGCCTCGTGGAAGGTGGAACTGCATTTCACAAGAGCGAGGATTTGGCGCTATTTGAGAGGTCAAATATATGTACTACTTATGAGAAATGTTTGTTTATAACTTTGACAAACGTTTTTTTCGAGCCAAGAAAGAAAAAAAAATGATGTGCGAAAGAAATGGAAAATATACGCAAATCGCTATTGTTCCAAGCCACCCGATAGGTTGCGCGGGTGTGTTGTCTCGTCCCTACGGGAGCCAGAGTTGCGTGTTGATCCCCGCAGGGCCGTTTTCCCTGCATGGCATGTTGATCCAGCTCCTCACGTGACTGAATTCGGCGAATAGCAGCGCCGCGCGTTCGAGGCGCGCGGCGCGCTCAAAAGCAGGGGAATGTTCGGCGGGCGCGCGCAACGTCTACTTGCCTGTACGGCACTTGATCCTGCTCATCACGTGAACGCGCAACTCTGGCTCCCGTAGGGATCCTCTACAGGAACTCTACTCTCGTCGTAAGAGATTGTAAGAGGTTGCAAGGCACTCGGTTCTAAGAAGTCGCAAGTGTGTGAACGGACCTCTAGCTTTGATTCCCTAATGTAACTACTTTAGGCCCATCCCTTCTGTGACGACAAAATTTAAAATTACGCCGCACCGCTAACTTGCTTGGATTTTTCAATGGGGCAAAAAACAAGAACACTCTCTTTGCCATGTCGCCCAATTTTCTCGGAATTAATCAAATAAAACATTTCATGAAAAAAAATTAATACGACGTTTTCTGCTTGCCTGAAAATTTTCAGAACAGCATTATATGCCAATCCTCGCGTTTTAATTGAATTTTTCGACTCCTAGAAACCCAAGCTCATAGCCACATCTTTTGAAGTTGCTCCTATTGAGCAAGAGTTCTTGCAGCTCGAGGTGCGTCTCTAAGAGCTCCCGCTTGCAGCGTAGTCGTGAAATTAAGGCAAAAATTAACGCAAAACAGTAATGAGTTTAAAGAAAGCAGAATGGAGAAAAATATGTGTACACGTTATGAGATCAGAGCTACGTTTGAAGCGCGAATAAATTACGACGTGATACCATTATTTATATGACACATACATCGCTCCAGACTTTGGAATAGGGGTTTGCAGGCGCTTGAGGCTTACGGGCCGTGTCCCAGTGAGTCGCGGGCCGTGTGTTTGAGACCCCTGACCTTAGGATTCCAGACCCCGTTCGCCTCTATCACGCACGCGTCCGCTGTTTGATTCGCACTAAACTCACGAGACACTGCCTGGGAGCCTGACCGTTCTTCCTCGACCTGCGCCTGGTCGCCCCGGTTACAGACATTGCTCCGCTATCGCGGACAGGAAGCACCGCTTTTAATAACCCATTTCCGACTTCCGTTGCGCACTTCCGTCCACGGGCGCCGACTTGGGGCGCCCCGCGCCGCCACCGACTCCGGTTTGGCCGTGTTGCCCGCCGGTTGTCATGGGGACGGGCCTTTCTTCCCCGACCTGCTTTCTGACACTCAGTGTCACGCGCCAGGGTCGTGCAAGATTACTCACTAAATACTGCCCATAACGAATCTCTGCTGTTGATTGCCTACGCAGACTGGGTATTCTATCGTTTTCCTTGCTTTTCACGTCCCGTACTCCGTACGGCAGCCTATGCCACAAGCACGGGAGTTCGAGGTCGCTCCTTTGATGAACCGTTCTTTCGCAGAACGAGCGCTCGCACTAGAAATGCCTGTCTCAAAGCCGGAGCGCGGTCTTGCTCGCGCTTGTATAGCCTTGGCTGCAGTCAAAGGGGCGATGCAACGATTTTTGAACTTGGCGCAAATACCGCTTAGAACGGATCCCTGGCCTTAATGACCTGTGAAACACCCGTTCGTTTTTCGCCACGCGCAATCGAAGTAGCAGAAAAAATTAAAGAAAAACGAGCAGCGTTCACTCCCTCAACTCGCAGCCGGAACAAGCGGCCACGTGATCTCGAGCCGATTATATGCCGCCAATGAAATCCTAGCGTTCTTGAACACTGTCAACACCGTCAAAATTGAAGTCCACACGTTCCTCTTATTTCCGTCCATGAGAACTCCTTTGCTGACGTCATAGTCAGCATTTGGCCAATCATGGAAGGCCGACCACCGCGACGCTTGCGATCGCGCACGTCGCCAATAGCCTTTCGTTTGTACGAGGACTCGTCAGGCACCTTGGAAAGCCACGCGCTCGTGCCCACGCCTTTGGCTTCACCCGAGATGTTTGTGAGATGGAGTATTAGCGGCGAGATGTTTTGGTGGTGCCCTCCTATGGTTCCCCCTTGTGACGTCATTACCTTGCAAACAACAAGTTCGATGGCGTTTGTAAATAGCATGGTGGAAGCTTGAAATCATTGCGCTCTCAAAGGAACACTGCCAACACCGTCAAAATTAAAGTTATTTCATTCCTCTTATTTCCGTCGATGATTAATCCTTTTCTGACGTCATAGTCAGCGTTCGGCCAATCGTGGAAGGCCGACCACAGCGACGCTTTCGGTCGCGCACGGGGCTAATGGCCGCAAGCTGCATTTTTTTTTTCTTTTTCTCTTACATTTTGTTATCGCGCATCTACAGATGCTGAGATATGCTTGTATTCGAACATGGCACGTGCAAAATCGAACGTTACAGCGCCACGTAGATGGTGCAGCCCACTGATCTCTATGACAATTGCTGGATCGCGTTTGCCCGCTCCGCGAATGCGGCCACTGGTGGCCATCTTTTTTGGTAGAGTTATATCACCTCTAGCCAGGGTACAGCTGCTGCAGCCACTATCATCCATTCATGGCAGACAGCGTTATGGCAGTTGTGGTAGCAGGCTGCCATAAAAATATCGTGGGTGATATTTCGTGCTTGATTGAAATTGTTTGACGAAACATATTTTTGAAACCCGCCATGAATGGTAGCCCGATCTTTGAGGACCCGGTGAAAGTTTCACGAAATCGCAGCACCGGGGAAAAGCAGCACAGCACACATCAAAAGTGGCATCGAAAAAGCATCGAAAGCAGACGCCGCTACGGAATCTGCCAACGTTACTAAAACACTCAGTTGGGAAACTCACCCTCAAAAGCTGGGTCACTGGCTTCCACCGAGACCGAGCTAAATGCGATAACTGCGCCACCCTTTAGCGATGAGTTGAAGTATGAAAGTTCTTTACATAGCTACTGCGTGATGGTCTGCGAGATGGCGCCACCGGCCCTTGCCCGACTCTACGTGCAGCCGTGCAGTTCCCAGAGTAGACGCTGCGGAAGAAATGGCTGCGTTGCGATCGCCATTAGCTCGGTTCTGGAGTACGAATCGGAGCCACTTTTTTAAAGCAGGCTCTATGGCAGTTACCCAACTGAGTGGTTCTAGTAACTTTGGAGTCTGCTTTCGATGCAAGCTGCGCTGCTTTCCCCCGGTGCTGCGCTTTCGTAGAACTTTCGCCGGGTCCTCAGAGATGAGGCTAGCGTTCACGCCGGGTTTCAAGAATCTGCTTCGTCGAACAACTTCAATCAAGCACGAAATATCACCCACGATACAGTGTACTAGATCCACGGCTATTTTATGGCAGCCTGCCGCCATGGTGCTGTCCGCCATATTACTATGATGGCTATTAGCCCCGTGCGCGACCGAAAGCGTCGCTGTGGTCGGCCTTCCACGATTGGCCGAACGCTGACTATGACGTCGGAAAGGGGATTTATCATCGACGAAAATAATAGGAATGAAAGAACTTTAATTTTGACGGTGTTGGCAGTGTTCCTTTGAGAGCGCAATGATTTCAAGCTTCCACCATGCTAATAACAAACACCATCGAACTTGTTGTTTGTAAGGTAATGACGTCACAAGGGGGAACCACAGGAGGGCGCCACCAAAACATCTCGCCGCTAATACCTCGTTTCACCTTATGTGCGAGCGAAGGCAAATCTGGAAGCGCGAGCACGAAAGCTCCGTGCGTTCAGGCTTTGCTCGAGCGCGCGAGCTGGGGAGAAACGCAAAAAGCGATTGACTCGCGCTTCTAGCTTTGGCTTCGCTTGCAGATAAGGTGAAACGAAGTATAGAGATAAGACAACTCTACCAAAAAGATGGCCGGCCGTGGCCGGATTCCCGTCCATAGGCGGAGCTGGTCAAACGCGATCCAGCAAATAGACATAGAGATCAGTGGTGCAGCCAGCATAACATGGTCGCGTCTTGAGGACACGCTCGCGGCCCCTGCCCCAGAGCAACGAGGCTATGGGCCGCGTCACAACTACGTCGGGTTCACTGGCGGCCACAGCCTGTGTGCGCGACTGCTGAGCGCGAGCTGATGGCGAGTTTCCAGTTCATCAGTGCAACGTGCATGCCAACACTCCCTCGGCCGGGAGCACGAGCTGACACGCGCTCCTGGCTTTGAGACGTGATTTGCTAGCGCACGCGCTCGTTCTGCGGAAGAACGCTTCAAAACAGCGACCTCGAGTTCTCGTGCTTGCGGCGTGTGCTGCGTTCTCTTCTTAAGAGTGAACGGAGTATAAACAGTGCCCTCAAAAATGGCGCCCAGTGCCAGCGTCGGGCTTTGCAGCCCTTCGCACAGCAGTGAGGCATTTTCACTCGTGCGTTTGACGCTCCACGTGAACGTTTAACTTCATCGTATGCTATAGGGTCATTCCATGTCGAACGTCTCAGGCGTGACGCTCGATCATCGCCGATTCTTTCGAAAAAAAAAAAAAAAATCACAAGCGTTTCTTATATGTTGAATAGTCACTTTCCTAAATATTTTCGTACACAAAAATGTTTTGGCCGCGCTAGCGCTGTTTCAAATTCCCGAAGAGGCGCGTAACTAGGCACATGTAAAAAAATTTCCAAAAGTACAGGTCTTTAGTTATCAACGCACAATTTTTTTCTGTCCTATTCTACTTGCATTATTGCTTCATCTGAGGCCGATTTTAAATAATATAGTTGTATTTTTATGGTTTTTAATAGAAGACAAAATGCTGAATTTGTGCCGTTTTCGAGATTTTTTTGTTTAAATTTTGGAGTTTGTATACCCGTGCTAGGAGTGTTTTCCGCATCTATTGTAGATATACTTTTTGTATAAAATAGTTTGCTACCGTTAAAAAAAAAATGGTTTTGGTTTAAGCTAAACTGCAAATTTCACAGTGAGTTGTTCCAAGTGTAAATATGCCAGACCACTCAAGCGGGAGAGCGCCATATGAACTTGCGATTTATAAAATTTAAACGAAGTAATATTAATTTTAAGCGAGAAAATATTTTTTGAAGTTGAGCTCCCGCGACACCGCGCGGAGTGGTTCCATGCGGCAGCTTCCCGGTACAGCACTGCGGCGATGGAGCTTATCTGAGTCGTGGCGCATGCTCTGTTGCTAGCTATCGCCTAGGGCCATCGATGTGCTTGTAAATAAACTATTCGTCTTGTTTAGCTCACGCCCTCCATTTTTTGGCTACAAGACGTATTTTTCTGCAAATAGAGCTTGTGTATTTAGGGCCGGTTGCACCAACGTCGCTTACCTTAACCCAAAGCGGCTCTTTCCTAAGTCGGCTTAGCACCCTAAACCGAGCTCGGGTAAGCACCGGTTTAAATTCCGGTTGCACCAACGTTAACCCGGCTTTACAGACGCGCCCCTAGGGAACGCTCAGAGGGACGAATACGATTGGCGGAGAGGAATCTCGTGATGTAAACAAAAAACCTGCTGTAGTAGCCGTCGTCGGCGTCTGCTTTTCGCTGTATTTCTTCGGTGAGTAATGAATTAAAGGTCTCCAAATTCAATCATTTTTTTCGCTTAACTTTCAAAAACAGGAGTCAACGCTTTAAATAAACACAAATGCTCTTTACATCTGTGATTATGTGTTTATTATCGGTTGATAACAGAATATTTGACAGTGACAGTAGTTTTCGTGCTCACATTTTGAGATAAAGGAGCCATCGGGGGCCCCAAATCTCACCAAACGCGAGAAGGACGCTCTACTCGCTACATCGCTGAAGACAAAACATCATCGAGAATAAGTAGGCAGCTAAGATGACTACTAAAATCAAAGCCATGCCTGAGACCGATGAAGTTCAAAACAGTGACGAACTCGCCACGGCAGCTGCGAAAATGCCCGGAAATCATCGAATAGAAGTCGTCGAGTTATCGTTGCCACGAATAGAAGTTGTCGTCGCCACGAATGAAAGATATAAAGCAAAATATTCCTAAAAAGCGCGATCACCAGAAAAGTTACGGTTATTAAACGATACAGTTTTCTGAAGCCAAGATTGTACTCGAGAGACAAGGAAAATTCACTGAAGATTGTCTCGAAACCCAGAAAACAAACGAAAGTGACTTTTCGCTGTTTTATAATTAAAAGCGCCGCAATCTGATGCAAACGGCAGAAGGGTCGACAATCAGCTGATCGCCGAGATCATGTACGTACTGCCACTATTCAACGCGGTGATCGGATTGAAGGATATGCGTTGCAAGTAGAAATAAACAAGCTGGTAAATAACAATACGTTACAGTTATGCGAAAATCAGTAAGGTATACATACGAATAAGCTCGTTGACAGAATAACCAACGGGAAGACAGACGTGAGCCCCACAGCTCCGTACGTATCTCGGTTAGGGCTAACACGCACTGAGAGTGGAGAGCCAGGTTGAAAACAGGGGTCGATAAACACTTCACGCCACAATATTTTGCATCCTTGTCACAATCGAAGGTCATTCTGTCGAGACTCTCACGCTGTTGTATACCCTAAAACACTTTGTACAACCAATTTCGTCCACCGCGTCGACGGCCACAAACCAGCCGCCATGTTTTAAATCCAGGATTAAGAAACAACCAAAAGCAAAGCGCCCAATGTTGAGCGCTTACGATAAGCGTAGTTTAGTGCTAGGTTTAGCGATAAGCGATTTTGGTGCAACCGAACGAAACCGAAACTTAGCTTAGGTTCCCGGCTAAGCTCCGCTTTGCGCTAAGCGGCGTTGGTGCAACCGGCCCTTAGTAACTCTGTAGTTACGTTCCAGTCCAGTTTGAAAACGGCTAAAACATCGACCTGCAGACTGTGGTTAAAAAGATTGTCACAGATGGCACCGAGAGCTCCCAGCTTCATAACGTAACACTCACCAGGCACAAGCCACTGCCTGGAAAAAATAGGAATAAAGAACTGTGTCTTCTTGCTCCCGACTTTGTGACAACTTATTGCTGCGCAAACTAAGCTGCATGCCTCATTCAGAGCACAAGAACATGTGCCTGGGCTCAGATAAAGTCCATTGCCGTCGTCCTGTGTGGAGAAGCTGCCGCATGGAACCACACCGCGCGGTGTCACGAAAGCTCAACTTAAAAAAAAAAAAAAAAAAAAAAATATTTTCTCGCTTAAAAAAAAAATTTACTTCATTTAAATTTTATAAAGCACAAGTTCATATGGCGCTCTATCGTTTGAGTGGGTTGGAATATTTTTACTTGGACCACATCATCGCGAAATTTGCAGTTTAATTTACACCAAAACGCCGTGTTACGCAATTTTATGCTTTAATTATAAGAAAAACCTTTTCTTTTAACGGTACCAAGCTATTTTACACAAAAAGTATATCTAAAATAGATGCGGAAAACACTCCTAGCATGGGTATACAGACTCTCAAAGTTAAAAAAAAAAATCTCGAAAACGGCACAAATTCAGCATTTTGTCTTCAATTAAAAAAAAAAACAAAAAAAAACAGCTATATTATTTGAAATCTTCCTGATATGAAGCAATAATGCAAGTAGAATTGGACCGAAAAAATTGTGCGTTGATAACTAAAGACCGGTACATTTGGCAGTTTATTTACTTATGCCTAGTTTCGCGCCTCTTCGGGAATTACCGGCCAAAATATTTTTGTGGACGAACATATTTAGGCAAGTGACTATTCAACAAATAAGGAACCCCTGTGATATTTCTCGGCAGAATCGGCGATGGTCGAGCGTCACGCCTGGAACGTTTGGCATGGAATGACCTTATAGCAACAGGCACTCGGCGTGATCATCTGTTTCATTATCTGCTACACAAACACAATGGAAGAAATACATTTAGGTGATTACTCTGGCCGCTCTTCCCGCGGGGAGCGAGCGACCAGATCGTGTTCGGAGCTAGCCTCGAACCAGGAGTAGTAAGTTCCGGGGCTCCGCGGAGGGCGCTGAGCTATGAGGGACCGAGTAAAGAATGCATAATTAGCTTACAATTCTTATACAAAACTTCACAAGCCCCTCTATACTTGGCGCCATCTATCCCCGTTTGAAGCGCGCTCGGTGGCCGAACACAATGTGGTCGCGCGCGGACAGAGAGTCATACCATAAATGTATTTCTTCCACCGTGTACACAAACCACTGAAGCCGGCGATGGAGCAGACGGATGTCGCAGAACGATGTAGCAGACGATGGTTATCATCCCGCTAGCTAGGGGGCGCTGAAGCGATTTCTATGATGCGTTTAGAGGAGAAAGCGCAGCCTTGTGCTCTACTTCGGTCGAGTATGATAGGCACGCGGCCACGTGACCTGGTGCGATTACAATAGCCGCTAGTATGCATCATAGCCACATAAAAATATCGTCTGTTTAGCTCACGCCCTCCATTTTTTGGGCTACAAGACGTATTTTTCTGCAAATAGAGCTTGTGTATTTAGTAACGCTGTAGTAGTTACAGTCAGTTTGAAACCGGCTAAAACAGCGACCTGCAGACTGTGGTTAAAAAATTGTCAAAGATGGCACGAGAGCTCCCAGCTTCATAAGTAACACTCACCAGGCACAAGCCACTGCCTGGAAAAAATAGGAATAAAGACCGGGGTCTTCTTGCTCCCGACTTGTGACAACTTATTGCTGCGCAAACTAAGCTGCATGCAGTTCAGCGCAAACGGAAATGGAATGGCTCAGATAAGTCCATTGCCGTCGTCCTGTGTGGAGAACTCCGCATGGAAACCACACCCGCGGTTGTTCGCGAAGCTCAACTTTAAAAAAAAAAAATATTTCTCGCTTAAAAAGCTTTACTTCATTTAAATTTTATAAATCACAATTTCATATTGGCGCTCTATGCGCACCTGAACTTTCGTGAAGTCATTTGTTCCTTACCACAATATTGGCACGAACCCCAACTCGAGTGTACCCTAAAGACTGAACTCCATTGAACGAATTATGCGACGAATAACTGACCAAAGTCGCCCGACGGCACGTTCGCTTGGCGCGCGACGCAGCAGCCACTGTGCTGATTCCACGAGCAGAGCAAAAGCCGCCGCGGGCTAAATAGACCGATCTCACCGGCCAGTTTGAATACGCCACCGCTGCAGCGATGCATCGAGGGAATTTAGTCTTTCTGCACGTGCGACAACCTCGCTGGAGCTTTGCGCGTGTAGAGCACGGAACGGCACATGCACGTGCACTGCCGTTTGCCTCCTGTGAACTAAAGTTATGGCGGCGTCACGCATGCGCCGAACGCTTAGTGAGATCGGTATATTCGTCGATTTTCCGCAGCATATTAGTCCCATTGAGTTCAGCTTTAAGGCATTGTACTGATAGTAAAAAGATATTCACTTGAGAGCGTTTGTTTCCTTGCGTGGAGTTACGATACGACAGCAGCAGACATGTACACGTTACCCCCCAAAAAGTAACTAAATACCGTTACTCGTTACTCGCTCAAAAAGTAACTAAATACGTTACTTGTTACCGATTCTCAAAAGGAACGCGTGAGTAACCTCGAAAGTAACGAGTTACTTTTCACGTTACTTTGACGACCAAATACACCACTGTTTTTGTTTCATTGTCTATTGTTTTCTTTTAGGTAGTCGTTGCACTTAAAGGGGCGGTGCAACGACATTCAATTGGAATGTTTTTCACTTTACACGAGCTTACTGGCACTAGTGAGACTCAAAGATACTCGCACGCAACGCCACTGGCCAAGAAACTCCTTGGTTGCGGTGTAATTTCAGAGGCAAAACCGATCATTTTCATTCAATCTCTCCTTTGCGAAATTTGATGACGTAAAGTGGGGATCGCAGTAAAGTGGGGACACCATGTGACGATATTTGAATGCTGTTCAAAGATTGGATTCGAGCATTGCGTGGGCACTCGATTTGGGCTCGTGATAATTACTAGCTCGAGAAGCATTCGGGTAGTGGCCCGTGTCCAATCGCTGCAACGACGACAATAGCCGAGCCGTAACAATGTCTGGAACTCAGCGCGTGTCCTGTGCTTTGCCAACCCTAGCACGTGGCTATGATCAACATTGGCGGCATATAATCGGCTCCAGATCACGTGGCCGCTTGTTTTGGCTGCGAGTTGAGGGGGTGAACGCTGCTCGTTTTAGGGGCGAAGCTCCTTAGGGGCTAGCCATGTCCGTATGTCCGTCCGCCGTAGGCCCGGCGTCGGGTGCTCGTGCTTCTGCTCGTGAGATCACGTGCTCACGAGCACGTGAGCACATGCTCACGTGCTCGTGTAGGGCAAAAAAAAAAAATTGGAAAAAAGGTTAAAAAAATTATGAAAAAAGAAAAAGAAGAAAAAAAAGAGTAGGGGGTTCTGAGATGCCATCCCATCTGTCTGCTTAAAAAAAGAAAAAGAAGAAAACCACACATTCTCCTACTGACATGAATGAAAAGGCTCAAAGAAAAAGAAGAAAAAAAGAGTAGGGGGTTCTGAGATGCCATCCCATCTGTCTGCTTAAAAAAAGAAAAAGAAGAAAACCACACATTCTCCTACTGACATGAATGAAAAGGCTCAAAGAAAAAGAAGAAAAAAAGAGTAGGGGGTTCTGAGATGCCATCCCATCTGTCTGCTTAAAAAAAAGAAAAAGAAGAAAACCACACATTCTCCTACTGACATGAATGAAAAGGCTCAAAGAAAAAGAAGAAAAAAAGAGTAGGGGGTTCTGAGATGCCATCCCATCTGTCTGCTTAAAAAAGAAAAAGAAAGAAAACCACACATTCTCCTACTGATATGAATGAAAAGGCTCGGCATGCTGCGGCTCGGCGTCTTACGCAGACAAGCACCACCAGAGCTTCGCCCCAGCAACATCATTCACCACGTGGAGATGCGGTCAATTTTTTTTCTTTAATTTTTTACTGGGACTTCTATCGCGTGGGGTGAAAAACGTACGCGTGTTTCATAGGTCATTAACGTCAAGGATCCGTTCTAAGCAGTATTTGCGCAAAGTACAAAAATTGTTGCATCGCCACTTTAAGCAGTAGCTGCCTCTCGAAGTTTTAAGCAGTTATGTTTCCCCGCTTTCTCGAGATTACATCTCCGGCGACGCTGAAGACCTGGTGAATCTTCGGTAACTGCGCCTTCATTGAGGACAGCGGGTAATGGGCTCTGTGCCTTCCCGTGTTCGCAACTTCCGGGTTTACATTCGGTCCGTACCCGGTTGTGAAGGTTCAACCAATGAACCTTATTGTGTTCGTTGGGTGAAGGACATTCTCAGCTGTAGAGTTCAGTTCAGCAACGTTTATCGCTGGACACGTCAGTTGAACTGTTGGACTGACGTATCCAGCGATATACGTTGCTGTACTGTCATACTGCTTAGTTTTTTTTTGTTTTTTTTTTTCTGGCTGCCTATCTGCCTTTGTCGCAATAGACGCATACTCAGGTTATAATAAAAAGAAGGCGGTGTTGTACACGTTACTCCTCAAAAGTAACGAGATACCGTTACTGGTTACCATGGCCTTAAAAGTAACTAAATACCGTTATTCGTTCCTTTTCTAAAAAAGTAACTAAATACTTACTCGTTACCGAAAATAGTGACTAGGTAGAAGTAACTCGTTACTTGTAACGCGTTACGTACATGTCTGGACAGCAGCGAGTGACGGAGACATCCATGCCTCATAAGTCGCGTGTCAAGCTATAGACTGCTTGAATTGCTTGGCACGCTTCCTGCGAAGCACCCGCTCATTTGCGGTCGTGAGCTGACGTAAGCTCTTGTAACATAAAGCAACGTAAGTAAACCGTGCTGCGTGAACGGGCTCGAGTGAAAGGCCCAATCCACGAGCCTCATTCGACGATCCTCACCGAGGGGTTATTCCCGTGACTACGTGAGCGTCCACATGCCCACGACTACGTCAGAACATTTTGCCAAGGAAAGCTAGACGCTTTATATTTAACATTAAAGGGCTGCTTCGGTCGAAAAAGGAAACCAAAATAAGTGACTGGTATCCCTTTTGTGACACGAAATATGATCGCAGCCGAACTATTGCGCCAAAGTGAAGCCGCGTACCCCACTAAAACCGATTTTAAAGATGCGACCAGCTGCTCTTTAGCAGGCGGCAAGCGAGTTAGCTTTTTGTCGAGCAACACTGGGCGACGCTTACCGCAGCACAACCGTGACGTCACGAAGCGGCTGTACAGCTGATATCAGTGTTTATCGGTGTTTCCGTTCCTGTCGAGCAGATAGTTTCGGTTTTGCCGTAGGTGCCCGAAACCAAGCTTTTGGCCGTGATATTTATAACAGCGCACGCAGTATCGAGAAGAAAAAATAAATTATACCTCATTCGGGGACACCGACTGAGCTCTAAACAGTCGTAATCCCAAGTTCGAAAATATTGACCGGAGGTGGCCTTTAACGTCTGTAACGCTCGCAGTGTCTCAGACTAGCAAACGCTCGCTAGGACGTTACTGTGACGCTCGTTCGTGACGAATTTTTATTTTTATATAGAAGGCTCCGCATAAAACGCGCGATTACAGAGCATATGTTCGCTTCCATCCTTAAAATAACGCCTCGTCACCTTCAAAATGACATTCTTGAAATAACACCAAAACCATGCAATCATTTTTTTTTTTTTTTTGTGAATTGTATTGTGAGATGTTCGCAACGAGTAGGCTACGCTTAAAGGGGCCATGAAACGAATTTTGGGTTGGGATGAATGATTTTAAATTGGGACTTTTACTAATCGCATATCGTTTAGTTGGCCAAAAGAAAGAGGCTAGAAAGTCAAAAGCCAGCTTTTCGGTACGAACATTTGAAAATATAGCGGACTATTTTGTACCTTCTTGCCTTCGAAAGCTCTCCGCCTTTTCACTATGATACATCCGCGGTTCCAAAAGCGCGTCACCGGCGCCAAACTGACGTCAGCAGAGCCCAGCTCACGCATTGGACACGAGAATTGCGTCACTCGGACGTATGCGCTCGTGAACAATCACTCCGTCGACGAATATTTGGATTCGCGTTCGTGGCCAATGAGTGCCCTGACGGAACTTATTGTCACTGGGGAATGACAAGTTCTATGGTGTGCATAAAAAGCACGGTGGAAGCTAGGAAGTCATCGCACCGGTGCCGAAGGAATGTCACGACCACGTGATTTCACAATTCGCATTTGAGTTGAGGATTAAAGCTAAGGAGGAAGACGTAGGAAAATCGTTTCATGACCCCTTTAACGATCAGGCCTTACGCGTCGACAGAAGGGGCAATGAAGCAGGCGCCCGGAGCTCGTCGCTTTCTTCGTAGACGGCGATTCTCATTGGTTTAACGCTATTAGCGGCGAGATGTATCGGTGGCGCCCTCGTTCGGTTACCTTTCGTGACGTCATTACCTTGTGAACAACAAGTTCGATGGTGTTTGTAATGGGCATGGTGGAAGCCTGAAATCATAGCGCTCTCAAAGCAACACTGCCAACGCCGTCAAAATTGAAGTTTTTACATTCCTCTTATTTCCGTCGATGAGAAATCCTTTGCTGACGTCATTGTCAGCATTCGGCCAATCGTGGCAGGCCGACCACAGCGACGCTTTCGATCGCTCACGTCGCCAATACTTCGTTTCAGCTTATGTTGTACCGCGGCGAAGGCTAGAAGCGCGAGCTCATAGCGTTGGCAGCCGCTCTTAATTCACGAGAGCTTCTGCCGGCGAGATGTGCCCCAGAGCAAGGAGCTGGCGCTTGTAGCCTTTCCTGCGGTACATCATTCATAAGGTGAAATAGAGCAGAGTCGCAGACGAAGGCGGACGTAGCCCCCTCGTGTCCATTGCGTGCCCGGCACTGTAGCCTCCCGTAACTGACGTAGAAAATCCAGCACTCTATCCAGTTTTGTTATCGAAGACGCCTTGTACAACGTGTGGGCTCCCTCTCGCGGCTTTCGCCGGGTCCTCGCAAAATGCGCAGCAAAAGGAAGGTAGAAACCGGGCCTTCCTTACCGCGCCAACGCCTGTCCGCCATTGCTCGCTCGCGTCCTCTGAGCACCTATTGGTCACGAGCGCTGACGTCAGCGTTCGGCGAGGACTCGGGTCCAATGACGCGCTTCGCGTTCGAGCAATGGCGCCTGCCAACGTTGCCTGATGGACTATTGAAAAGGGTTAATGCCAACAAATGTTCAACAACAACAAAAAAAGAATGTGCTCTATTTGGACAGGCCAACGCATGAATCTTAACATAGTATGTTCCCGGCGAAAGGTATCAAAATGAAGTATGTTCTTGCCTTTCAAGTTTTTAGGGTATCTAAGGTTGGGTTTTTGCCAAAACCAACTTAAAATACCGCATTTACTTTACCAACGTAAAAATGTAACTCCACAAAAAAAAAAAAAAAAAAAAAGAAAGAAACGCGTGGGTTTAGTTTGAGTAGTTATCGGAAATATGTGTTTAATGACACCCTGTTTGACATTTCAGTTTAATAAATACCCTGCCTTTTTGTTTTTCTAATAATAGTGGGTTTTTACTTGGGTATGTTCCGAATTCCGTTGCGCGTTGTTTCGCGAACGAGTCCTGGCCTTTACGCCGTCTCTCTGCAGTCCGTAGCTGTTCACGACACCTAGTGGAGGGCTCGCACGACTTGTGGCCGACTCACATCCAGCGTTTCTTTTCTACTTTTTGTTTCCTTTTATCGAGAGCGGTATCCTCTTACGGGAGGGATTTAGACGGGCGTTACGGCCTTTCCCTAACAAGGCACGGTTGATCCATTGCGCAAGGCACTCCCACGAGCGCGCACGCTCTTCCCGCTGGCACGTCTGTCGCCCTGTCGTTGGTAAGCTTTTCTTTTGTTTCGTTTTTTTTTTTTTTCTGCTCTTATTTGATGCCGAAGTTTAGCGAGTGTCGCCTTACTCCTGACACGTAGTTCTCTTTTTTTGTGGTCGTACGACACACGGTTACGTTTTTGTTTATACCCGGAACGCTCTATTCAACTTCGTGTGTCCCGGATTAGGGCCGATGTAAAAAGGGGGTTGTCAAGTGAATCGCGAGCCGGCGTAATTTCGTACGTTGAGAACGTGGTTTTTCTTTTATATCTAGGACGCTTAGTTTCTCGCTTGTCGCTTCCTTTATACCTATGCCTAAGAATTCGTATGGGCTCATTAGTGCTGTCGAGGGAAAAAGTCGCCTAGCTTCGCCTCCACCATCTAGAAAAAAACTGCAAACGAGCGGTTTGATCGTAAAGTTCAGGGAAGGAAGTGTACCAAATATATATATATATATATATATATAATTTTTTTTTGCAGAGCGTTATATTAATTTTGGGTGTAAGATTGGAAGTCGACGACAACGTTCTTGAAGGAATGCTCAGTATCTCCCTTCTGGAAGCGAACACAATTTTCCCGAATATTATAGTTGTTTAGACGACAACCGCCAAGAAGCTTTCGCGCATCCTTGAAGGCTGTCACCCCGAACGAAGCCGATGCCTACGGGGACGCGATTATGGGTGACTCCACACCGGACCCAAACAGCTTCGATGACAACGATATGAACGGCGCCGAAACTGACGACACCGGTTGATAACGTAGCCGATAAGAAACGACGCCACACCTCCGGAAGCTTGGTTTCGAGTCACTGTATCGTCATAAACGCACTTCATCACAGTCTGCCATCGTTAAACCTCAAGATCCAACCGAACTCATCGCAAAAATTAAATCATCTGGCTTTTTCCGAAAAGCTTGACATCGTCGCACCTCCTGGCCTTGCGAAAATTCGACCAAACTACGGTATAAGAATCGACGAGGGTTCCGCCGGTGGGCCGTTAGCACCAGGGAGACTTGGCTGGTGGGAAAGCGTTGGTGTGAACACTTCCCGTGGCGAGCGACCTCGAGATACAGGCGTACTTTACGACGCGAGGTTCGGAACGCGCGTTTTCTGCCGAGAAAATTGGAGCGTGCGTTTCGGGCCGGGAGAACGCGGTGGCTCTGGCCGGCACCGTTCACACTACGCGTTTACATCGGTGTGGTCTCTCTCGCCCGCGTGAGGGGGGTCACGACAGAACGGCAACGTCAGACAGCGTCTGGCTGAATGAATGACGGGATGGCTCGCTTAGTCGGCGCTATCCACACCGGGGTCGGCTATCCGCTTCGCCTTGCGAGAAATGGTTTTGCTTGCATCCGAACCAGCCCGACCGTTGGCCGTGAGATGTACGCAGACTGCGGGTTCTCACGCGGCAATATAAGCAATTTCCACATGGCGAGAAAGTGAGCCGATTGGGTGTGGCCTTTTGGCCAATTGGAAATGCCTGTCTGACGGCGCGTCGATGATACGCCAGTCCACTAAAAGGGGATGGACCAACGAGTGACTTTCAGGGGAAACTCAGCAAGTGAGTTTAGTTTGTGCTTTGGCTCGAGAGCTGTCGCTCCGTAATCGAGTCAGGTCGTGGGATCCCGAGGGACTTCTGTCCCCGTAATGGGGACGTAATGCCACGAGCCAGCCAACTCCCGAGCTTGGATAAGCTAGTACCCGAGTACCTCCTTCCCAACCCCTACAGGGGAAGTTACCATTTCGCAGTATTGTTTCTATTTATATTTTCATTCGCTACAAAAGTATTAAATTGTTTATTGAAACGTAATTCCCAAGTTCAACTGAATTAGTCGTCGATGGCCAAGGGAAGCAACTTTGCCTCCGGCAAGACCCTCCCAGCTTCCCATAACGAAGTCCGTCACCCCATCCGGACCTGGCAACCCAGACGGCGCAAGGTGACCGAACGAAAGAACCCGCACTCGGGTTGAATCTTACCATTGTGACGCAAGGCACCGACAAAAGAGCCATCATCGCAATAACAAGCGTAGCGAAAATCAAGGTACAGACCTGTGAACCTCACTCACATTCTTGCGCTGTTGGTGTTGTCAACTCTCAACGTATCGGCTGAAAAAGCGAAAGTGCAGTCCGTGCACGCTTCCGCCGCCACAGCTTCGCACGCGAAAAGGCGCCGCAGGCTGCTCAACGCGTCTCAGTGTCGAACGACAGCACCTCCGCTGGCGGCCCTACGCGCGTTTTTCAAAGCGCCCCATATAGTTCCCGCCTCAGGAGCCGAAGTGGAACAGTCCGGTTCTTCGCGGAGCATTAGAAATTTCCGCCTTTAAGGGGTATTCATACGAGGGAGAAATCCCGAGGATTTCTCCATGGCACGCGCATCCGGCGACGAAAACGTCTGGCTTTGCGATGTGCAAAAGCCTCGCGTTTTCGTCTCGTGATGCCCAAGCGCCGGGGAGAAATCGCCGGGATTTCTCCCTCTTGTGAATACCGCTTGGGGTGAAGCGAGACAAACGAGCTCTGATCAAAAAGTTGCGGGACTGATTTCGTAGCCTAAAGAGAGGGCAGCACAGTGAGGCGCGTGCAGCATTCGAACGAAGGGGCCTTCGTAGTTCGTTATACCAAAGGGCGACTGCAGGTCAGTGCACGACCGAACACCAATTCTGCGTTGAACTCGGCAAATATAAAATAGAGAGATCTTTGAAATGATCCAGTAGGCTCGTGTCAAAAAAAGCGGTGAATTTGGCGAACTGTTTTAAGTGGCACTCGACCTCTCCTCAACTTCAATGACGTTCTGCCATTCTTGAGGCGCGAGTGCCTCTCAAAACATCTCGCACACCTCACTGCTTTTTGACATAAGCCTTCTCAATTGTTTCAGAGGTCTCTGTTTTAGATTTGCCGAGTTTAACATAAAGTTGATCTTCGCTCTCGCTTTGGTTTGCTGTCTATGGAGAGATCGCCATTATGCTCGTGCATGTGGTCCAACAAACTCGTGGAGCGCAGGTCCAAATATTCACAAATCGACGCCCTGTGATATAACGAAACACGAAGGACACTTCCTTCGACTTCTGCGCGCGCACCACTGTGCTGCCCTCTCTTTTTAGGCTACGAAATCAGTCCCGGAACTTTTTCATCACAGTTCGTGTGTAGGTGCACTTTAGATTACCTATGTTATTCTATCAAGGCGTTTCAGACGCCAAAAGCATCGTTTCTTCAAGCAACAACCAAATCTTCCCATAACTACATCACACAGCATATCAACAATGCGCAAAACTTACTATTTGTTTAATGTGACATTGAGGATAGTGTTGCTTGTTTTACGTGGCGGCGAAAGCGTATGGTGCCTCAGTTTCCTTCTGTTTAGGGTGATGCCACCCTTTGTATAATACCCGATGCCGACAGCACGCGCTACCGGGAAAAATACAAAGAAATCGACGGAAACAATATATCGCCATAGCACAGTCAGCGCCACAAGCGCGTGCAGGGACACGCTCATTCACGCTCTTCTGGGGGGATCGGTGGCCGAGTGGTCTAGCGCACACTAAAGTCACTGGATCCTGGGAAAGTAGCGCCATTGCCTTCCCGACCTGCTAGCCGGACACAAACGGATACTAACATACAGACGACCCAAACCTCGCAAGGCGATTGGCTAATCGGTCTGCGTTGCCATGGGAATCGCCATTTTGGTCCAATTAAATCTTCGAAGCTTCCAGGGGGTCGCTCTAAACCAGTCGCGCCAAGATCACCCAGATGCATCATCGTACTGGAAGCGTTCCTCGCCAATTTCAGAGTCTTTGGCACTTTGTACGCGATCAACTTATTAATCATGCCCATCTCCATGGATCTCTTACAATTATATTGTTCTTCTTGCGTATTTCAAGACAGTAAACTTATTTTTCAGTGCCCCCAAGCACCGACACAGCATCTGGTGGTGGTACGAGGGTGTACGCTTGTTTCGCCGGTGTGTGGTTAGCAAAATCTCGGTATACAAAAAACGACTCCATAAAGCTACCCGTCACCAGCGAATCTAGATCGGCTCACCAAGAACGGAGGGGTCAAGGAGAAATTGCTCATTTCACGGACCAAGATGGCGACCACACGGGGAGCTTGGCGTTAAAACTTTCCCAGGATCCAGTGACTTTAGCGCACACCAGCTCGGAGCACGTGGAGCGAAAGCTCGCGCTGCAGAACCCAGGATCCTGGGCTCGATCCCCGCCCCTGCCCGTTTCGATCTGGATGAGCATCGTACCGGCGTGCGGTCGTGTATCACTACTGCGTGGTGCACGTTAAAGACCCCAGGTTAGCGGTTGTACCGCACTGGCTAAATAGCTCGACTACAGCTGAGACACCAGACGCCCACTGAAGCAGACTAACGTCCGGCTGTATAAACATACACACAACAATTTGCTTTGCATGCTCATCTGAACAAAAAATAAAAATAAACGTGTGGGACCAAATGGCCAGATGTCTCTAGCCTAAGCAAAGCGCACATGAAGGCACCCTACGAAAGCATAGCTCCGTAGACCAGTTTGCCATTGCACGAGCGCTTGCGTATGGACGACAGTTGCAAAAACCAGGTGCTCGCCTATAGTGATTAGAAATACTTTGTTATGAAGCCAGTAATAGTAGCAGTAGTGTAGGTGGTATTCACTGGGCGCCATATTAGCGGTGACTGCTCAAAGCGCATGTTCGTGACGAGCTCGTATCTACGGTCTCCCAGAAAAGACAACCTTGATGGTGTGCCATGTGCTTGTTGGAACCGTGGTGGAAGCTTGGCGTCAACACGTGCTCAGCAGCAGCGAGCTCAACTCTGGCCGCCAGGGAATACTACCTATTCGACCCTTTTTCGTTTGTTAACAAACGCCCCGGCACACTTCCGGTTTACGTATATTTCCTAATTTTATACTCGTCATTCTTTTGCCTTAAGAGTGAGGGGCTTTAGTGAATTAAGCCTGACAGTGCCACAGGTGGCCATTTGCAGAAGATAGCTTGTATGTGTAATTTCGCAAATACTGCGAAGCCCCGTCTAGTTCAAAACCGGAAGTGCTTGGGGGCTATTTGCACACTGGCACCATTACGTTTCAGCTCACGAGAGAAAGAGCGAATAGCAGCGGTAGTATACACCTTTTCTTTTTAGCCTCGCACCCAGCCACGTTGTCCCTGTATATCTGGTATGCGTTCCGAACAAAAAGCAAGAGCTTACAACCCCGAACAAGTAAACAAGTAAAGAAGAGTCATAACAAGAACGGCTGACGGTTGTAATTAAAATGTTTACACGTTCTATTGTCGAGGCGCGAAGAGAGCGATGTTTTCACGCATACCGGAAGTTCCAGAATTGAAGATGGCGGCGCCCACGTAGAAAATGTGCATACACGAACTCATCTCTCTTACGTCAAGGCGCGGTGGTGGCGCGTCGGGCGCACTTCCGGTCTGGGACTGTGGGCGGAAGTCCCCATGTGAGGCGTGTATTCCTGCTTTGTTTTAAAAGGAACCAGACAAAAACCTGCCTTCTCGTCAAAACGCCGCGGCTGGGGCTGTACCAAGAGTCGAGAAAGGTTTGAAGGTCAGTTTCCATGTGCTCGGTTCGTCCGAGAACGTGAATATTTGCCGTGAAAAAGGTAAACCAGACACCGTCGGACCACGATTGCTTGGGCGGGAAGCATTTCGGGCTGAATTCGCGGATACTTGTGGTCTTCAGATTTATTTCTTTTGTTCCAACATGAACGCCGGAAAACCGTCAAGCTGTATTGAGCACCTGCGGACTACGTTCAGTGCGTCTTCAAGTTCAAACGGCCGCCTGATCGATCGAACTGTCGTCTGCTCTTTCAAACGTTTCTGCTTGTCGTCTGCTCTTTTAGACGACACCGGCCCGTAGACCAAACGTGGGCCCGGTACTTGCGATAAGAAGTAAGTGCAGGCCTCTAAAGACTTAAGTTTGGAGGTTGGTAAGCAGGCTCGATTTAAACAGTAGATACAAGTATATGGTGATCATTGTTACCAGTGGACATCACCGACTTGTTATGCCTGATTAACTTGGTCCGATTCTGCTTAAGATTTTCAGTATCGACCGACCATCTCAGCAAGGGTTCACGCTTTTGCAGCCCAAGAGACCTCGCGACTGAAAATTGCGAGCGAAATCTTATCATGCGAATCAGACTTTGGCATACATTCTGCGGCGTCCACGCGGAATGAATCGCCCCATGTCACATTATTCACGCGAAGTTTTGCGGTGTAACGAGCCTCGTTAATTTCGCTGAGGGCGCTCAAGTAGTCGGACATTGCCTGGAAGACGTAGAATCAACAATTCGATTAGGAAAAAGGGCAGGGAGACTCACACCAACGCCGATAAGATCGCATTTCAATGGTTTGTTTATGGGCGACGGCGAGCTTCTGGCCCACACCCCCATCGCGCATGCGCGGCGCCGGTGGCGTCTGTTAGGATCGCTCCGGTTTGTTTGTAAACATGAGTTGGTGTACAGGGTGCGGCTGTAAAAACTTTCACATTTGGCACGCCTAGCAAAAATCGAATTTCAAACGTACATACCTGAAATTGGGCACACCAACGTCGTTTATTCCAAAGTTTTTTGCCTATTTTTTTCAGATGTCAACTCGGGAGTAGCGAATTATTACAAAGATAACAAAAATGGCAGACGTGCATTTCCTATGGCATATACCCGCCCGTTCGCCGTCTGCAATCTGATTCGCGACGCCGCTCCCAGGTGGCGCACTGAACGCAAAAACGCGGGAAACGCCGCACGAAAGGCTGGCGTCTGGCAAGATAATCGCGATAAAAAATGATTTTAACGAAATATATGACCGATTATGCCCTTTTACTTGAAATTTAGAAACTGGCGGACGCCCTCGTTTAATAAAAATATATTCTACAGCAGACGAACATGTGTCTTCCTTTGTCGTCTGCTTATCTGTTGACGGGTCCGTTCCCGGTGAAAGCTCAACTTTGGAATCAAGAGTGCCGCTGCTGAGGCATCTTGATTGCTCCTATTTATTGTTTCTGTTGCACTATCTGCTGCAGTTATTATCAAAATATTTTCCGCGCCACCCTGCGATGCCGCAATACTCGGCAAATGAGTGTGCCCAGGCAATGAAGTAAACGTGGAACGGAACTCGGTGGCCACAGCCCAGCGAAAATTTCGCACTGCATTTCATAAACGCCTGCCTTCACGCCCGACAATTTTGACTTAGGCGGATCATTTTGCGAGTGGAGAAGACTTAAAAAAGAAGAATCCAGTCAGTGAACGTGAGAGCCTACTGAAAAATGAGGAGCTCATTGAAGCGATGCTTGCTCTTTTTCGAGAGCGACTCGCAATTGTCAACAAGACGAGCAGCCAGGTTCTTTGGAATTTCAGAAAGAGCGTACGCCGGATTCTGCGGAAAAATAATTTGCGCCGTACAGGATGCAAGTTGTCCAAGCCCTCCACGACGGCGACAACGTCCGACGTTTAGAGTTTTGCAAGGCGGAGTTGTTGCGAATTAAGAGCAACCCGGGGCACCTGCAATTTATTTTATTTAGTGACGAAGCAAACTTTCACCTTGATGGACGTGTAAACCGCCAGAACAGCAGGATATGGGCTCGCGATAACCCTCATGCCGTGGACGAAGGGCATCTCCATTCACCGAAGGAGACAGTGTGGAGTAAGATTTGGCGTGAAGGCATTGTGGGCCCCTTTTTTTCGATGGCACCGTTAACGCAGATGCCTACTTGGACATACTGAAAACGGAAATGCTCCCTGAGCTTGAAGGGTACTACATTACAAAAGAAAACTGTATATTCATGAGTGTGATGGCATGGCTCAATAACACGTTCCCTCGGCAGTGGATGGGTCGGGGATCAGACCATATGAATTGGCCTCCACGATCCTCCGACTTAAATATGTGCGACTTTTTCGTATGGGGATTTGTAAAAGGACTTGTCTACAAGAGGAGGATCCCCAGCATGGAAGAGCTGAAAGAAAAAATTGTGGGCGCGTTCCTCGAGATCGACGATGGGATGTGCGAAAGGGCTTTCCTGGCGTACGAAGCTCGACTTCGGATTTGCGTGTCTGCGAACGGCGGGCACATCGAATCGGCCGAACCCTAGTCGTTTAAAGGATCGCTGCAGCATCAACATTATTTCAAATCGCCATGACAGAAGAGGCATATTAGAATATGTATTTCCCCATAATAAACAATTGAATGAACACACAACTTCCACTTCACGGACTTTAAACTATTAGTTTCCCTCTTACTTTTGTCTCTCGTGCTGCTTGCGGCACACGGAAAGTTAAGCAGAGGCTGCTGATAGAGGTGCCAATAGGAAACCAGCAAAAAGATGATTTCTCTCAAATACCAGCCATTTTATCAGCGGCCCGCCGAAATGACTGTAGCGCCGTAAATATTGCTTCCAATTAATATGATTTCTTCTTTTTGTTTTGACAAATATATCTTGCGACATTACGTTATGAGTTACAGCGCCCTGTAAAAATCCGAATGAAATGATAACTCAAAACGAACTTGTCTGCAACGGTAGCAGCACCACTTGCTATTCGAGGCTGTTAATAAATGATCTCGTCACATCATGGTGTCTTCTTCCTTGCATGACGATCTGTCAAAGCTTGACTTGAAACGGGGAATTTCAACAACCGTTCATATATTTCGTTAAAATCACTTTTTATCGGGATCATCTTGCCCGACGCCAGCCTTTCGTGCGGCGTTTTCCGCTTTTTTGCGTTCAGTGCGCCACCTGGGAGCGGCGTCGCGAACCAGATTGCAGACGGCGAACGGGCGGGTATAGGCCATAGGAAATGCACGTCTGCCATTTTTGTTATCTGTCTAATAATTCGCTACTCCCGAGTTGATGTCTGGAAAAAAAAAAAAATAGGCAAAAAACTTTGGAATAAACGACGTTTGTGTGCCAAATTTCCAGTATGTACGTTTGAATTTCGATTTTTGCTAGGCGAGCCAAATGTGAACGTTTTTACGGCCGCACCCTGTATAAGGTTGCAGACACATTATAGCTGGCCGTTTCGTTTTTTTTTGCCGGTCGACTGTGTCCTTCGTCTCTTCAGTAACGTTGTACCATATTAACGTCGCAGCAGATTTTCTTGACTGGCAACAGAAATAAAACAAACTCGTCACGTGTTTTTTTTTTTTATTCTTTCTGTTGCCAGTCAATGTTACCAACACGCTCTTCAGTTAATGTGATCAGATTCCTTTTTTTTTTTTTTCTTAATTTGGGTGCCTGCAGACTACGTGCTATGAGCCTATGGCCTCTCTCCAGAGCCGAACATAAATGAAATGAAATGAAAATTAAATCTTAAAAAGAAAACGATGACGTTTTTGGATCTCTTAGAAAACGGTTTGCCAAGGTTTCCCTTTTTCATAACCGTTGAGTGCGTTTCAAAAGAATCATTCGTTCTCGGACGAAGAAAAACCGATCCGACTTCTTCGGAATAGACTAAAATTGCGGCTCACCTGACTCTTCTATTCGTTCTCTTTAGACTCGCCTTCGTCGCCGCTGCGATTTGCAGTGGCTGGCGCACATTCTAAAGCCATATCCTGCCAAAGAAGGAACCGCGCGATTCCTCGCTCTTCTTTCGTTTTCGTGAGTTCGTTCCTCTAGTAAAATACTTCGCGGGAGAAAAGGAAAAAAGTCTTAGCGCGCCTTACAAAGGCCGTTTCTTTTTGGGGCCATCGTGCCGTGAACGGCGAACCTTTTCCGCGCACCGTCCCGCCTGCCTCGCCGCCAACTCTCGCGCGAACTCCCGGCTGCTGCTTCAAAGGACAGTTTATCAGGCGCTTTTGGTAAAGAAACGTCTCCCGCCTGTTCGCCGTTGGCGGGACTCACGACAGCGGAAGCGCAATTTTTCTTGCCGCCATTCTGCCGTGTGTGCCGCCGGCGAAGCCCCACGAGCTGCACACGCGCGCGCCGTCGTGTGTGAAGACGCGCGCTTGCCCGGTAATGTATGTGCACCGGAAGAGGCCGCCTTGTCGCCCAAGAACCGGATGTTGTGCCTGTCGAGATGACGCTCTCCCGCGCGTACGGGGCTCGCTGCCGAGCGCAAGAGTTTTCGGCTCGTGTTGCGCGTTCTTTTGATTTTGCAATACAAAATTGAGTTGGCTGTTGTTGTTTTTTGTCTTTTTTTTTGTTGTTCTCGAGGACGGCTGTCCAAACTGCGTGCCGTATAATAAATATTCGGCTGCGTCGAGATTTTACGGCGGGCTGACCCCCGGGAAGAGTCTAGATATGCCGTGTCTCTGTCACGTTGAACTCGTTTTATTTTAGGAGCAAGACGAATGGTTGCGCCCAAGCGCAACTTGCGAAGAGTGTACCAACTTTTTCGGGGGACGCTGTCACTGGCAAGTTTGAACTATTTGGTACTTCGCCATGGCTTGTGAAGGCTGAACTCCATGCAGTGAGTATATGAAAAACCGACGAACGTTCGCTGCAGCCACCGTTCTGACGCCATACGGATACCGACGTCGCCGCGAAAGATTCGTCGCATTTTTCGTTCCATGGGGCCTTCGAGGCTTTAGCATGTCAGCGAAAAATTAACCCAAAAACGCTCGGACATAAGAAAATATATACGATAGTTCCTGACCATTTTTTGGGGGGGAAAGCGAACAACAGGAGGGTTTTCGCAGTAGCGAAATCGCAAATTTGCTTTCAACGAGACGTCATTTTCAGTGTGCGTGCGATAAATACGCTTGGTTCTCGAAAATGTCGTAAGCCGATTTTTGTGTGTTCTGATTTTCGGCCTTTTTAGTTTTTTTTCTGGTTGTTTTTCGCACTTGCGTTTGATCCTTTGGACGAGTATCGCGCTTGCTGCATATTGGCAGTTGGTCAATAGTAGTCGCCAGGAGTCGAGGTGTGTTGCTGTTCCTTTGTGTGGCCATCACCGTTGAGGTCGGAATCGGGTGGCTCGTGTTGTCCCCAGCTGCTTTTAGTCTTGCGCCAGCGTTGCGCAACACGCGTGTCATACAGACACGTTGCCCAGTGTTCCCGCCGCAGCTGAAAGGTCGTAGAACGAAGTCTGGAACGACAGAATAGAGAGTTTTAGAATAGAAATCTTCAACGTTTTAAGTGTCCGAGCTCCTTTGGCCGTCGCACTGCGCATGCGCAAAAGTTTGCGCGTGTGCAGTGCGACGCCCCAAGCGCGGGGGAGCGGAAGCTTTGGAGCCCTGTATTCTAAAACTCTCCGATGTCTAGGGTTCGACCCCGCCCCTGCCTGCTTCGGTCTGGATGAGCACCGTACCTGCATGCTGTCCTGTGATTGACTGATTTTCTTGTACTGATAGTTTGCCTTTGGAACACCTTGTTTTTAATGCATATTTAGGAAACGAGGCCTGCATCGAACTTGGAGCCTTTTATTTACTATATGGTTCATCTCTCGTCCATATTTGCCTGTTGCTATCTTCGATTCTACTTACATGTATCTGCATTTCCGACCATGGTTTATCCTTAACGTCGGACCATTTTGTGCCAGGAATCCACCAATCAAGCAATGAATACTACGGGCATGGTTTTAATAACAAGTTTGACACGTTCGTGTGTGTAAAGGGCACGTGTGTATCGAGGGATTTATTCTAGCTCATTAATTTTAGTCGGGACGCTGGACGCCATGCTTAAGTGCATCGCTCGCACCGCAGGCTGCGGGTGACAGACAATCAGTCTTGGTGGTGTGGAATGCACGCTGCAAAAGGAACTGTAGAAGCTCGCCGTCAGCACGCGCTCAGCAGCTGCGCACTCAGCGATGGCTGGCTGTGAAGATTCCTTAAGCCCCGTGCGCGACCAAAAGCGCCGCTGTGGTCGGCCTTCCACGATTGGCCGAACGCTGACTATGACGTCGGAAAGGGGATTTATCATCGACGGAAGTAAGAGGAATGAAAGAACTTTAATTTTGACGCTGTTGGCAGTGTTCCTTTGAGAGCGCAATGATTTCAAGCTTCCTCCATGCTAATAACAAACACCATCGAACTTGTTGTTTGCAAGGTAATGACGTCACAAGGGGGAACCACAAGAGGGCGCCACCGAAACATCTCGCCGCTAATAGCGTTACACATCTGTAACGCTATGCTGAATCAGGCGTGTCATTGACATTCTCTTTGTGTGAGAGCATCCCATGGCCGGTCCTGATTCGTGCGTTCGGCTTTTCCCGCAGCTTCGCCAAGCCGAAAGTCATCATGGTCTACTGCAAGCTGCTGTCCCACTACCGGACCAACCCAGCGGAGAGCAATCGTCATGTCGTGCGCATGCTCCACCGTCTCAGCTGGGACCTGAAGATGTCTCCGCTCCTGTACCAGGCCAGCGTCTTCAAGTCCTTCCAGGCCATCCTGCGGGACTACCGCTCCCTGCCCGGCACCAGCGTCAGCGAAGACCTTAGGGTGAGTACCGAGTCGACGCCGTTTGCGGTAATAGGCAGTTGTAATGTATCGTTCCCTTAACTCCGATAACGATACCCGACAGCGGTACGATGGATGCGCAAAGCGGCCTCTGTGGTTTCGGGCATTGTTATCGAAGTTATCCGAGAGATCTATTAAAGCTCTATATTAGATCATTTTTTGTAGATCCGGTAACTCCGATAACCATCGGAGTTGTCGGAGTTCTTTAAAACCTTCGAATGTCTGTATTTGTTTTTTGTAAGTATAAATAGGACACAATTTTTTTTAATCTTTTCTGTAACTAGGGCTTTTCCAATTTACTGCATGGAAGAGCGAAATCGGAGACAACGGTGCGCCTTCGTGGTTATGTCTGTTCTGAGTAGAACGTCCAAGAATTTATAACCAGACGAAAGATTTACAGGGCGACGCAGAAGGAAAAATCGTATCTCCTTTATAGCCCGCAATTTCAAGACGGATAAGTCTCTGGGAATTAGCGATTAATAATCGTTGAGAATCGGCATGCATGTTTATTCCTGGGCATGATCTCATCGAGAAACCTGCCTTCTTATTTTGTTCCTGCCAATCAACCACCACATTCTATAGAGAGCCTTTTATGCGCCCCTCGATTGTCACTGAAGTCACTTTACTTGTGAAAGTGTCCCTCTCGCTTAGTTCTACGAATAGCACTGCCAGGAGCTATTTGATAAGCTACGTTTCAGACCCGCGAAACTTCAGACGTTGTTTCATCGAATGAATGTTGTCAACCGTCACCAGCTCCCGCTCACGTGCCCGGCGGAAAATTCGAGAATTTCTTTCCGTCGTTCTTCTGGACAAAACGGTTCACAACGGGGCAGAGCGGTAGAGCGACTATCTCCTAACACTGTATCTACCGTTCAAACTACAACAGTCGGAAACGGCGCCCGTACGGCTATGGCATCATGATGGTGGCGCCCAGGAGCCGCTGTCACGAAAAAAAAAATAAAAATAAAACTCGCGTGCCCAAACGGGCCATTGACCGTTGTGAGGGCGTCAGACAATAGGGAAGGAGCTTGAGTAGATCATTCCGATACCTCCGATAACGATACGACGCATACGCAAATGCGTCTGCGGAGCGTCGGCTATCGTTATCGGACGTATCGGAACGATCTTCCCAAGGTCCGCATTCGTGAGTTTTCGTTGACCGTGTTTCCTTATCCGTGTTTCCTTATCTCTTAGACAGCGTAGAAACGAACGTCGCTTCCAGTAATTATTTCTATGCTTCCGCCATGGCATTCCTACGCACTTACTAGAAGATTTCTGCCGTCGAAAAATCGCTTTGCTTTCATACGTAACACCGATTTTACGCTACAGTGCAAGAAATATATGGTGGTCCGCGTACTGAACGACGAAAACGACCTCCTTTCGTCCGCCATTTCGCCTGACCAGCGCGCTCCCTATAGTTCGCTGGAGTCGCGAAAAGGGCTGCCGAGAGTTTTGCAAGGCAGCGAAAACGATCTCCGGAAACTTTCTGATAGGATGTCTTCGTAGATCGTCTCCTGCGTTCCGCAACCCTCTCGCAAACGCTATAGGAGGTCCGGAACTATGCAGACAAGGCTAGCGCGCGCATGCCCAGGAGCGGCGTCTTATTCTTTGCGGAGAGCGTTGCCGGTCGGGGGAAACGACCGGGGAAAAAGTGCCTCGCCATGGAAAGGCCAGCCAAGGTCGTCGGCGTCCCGTCCGTCTCAGAAGAGCGTCCGGTGGAAGCGGCAGTTGCGGCTTGCGTTCATTCGTTTCCCGTTCGGCGTTCCGGTCGTGCCGGTCGATACCGGGCGTCGTTTGCGTGCGCTCGCTTGTTGGTCGTTGCCCGCTCGCCCTCGATCGTCACTCGCAGCCGATGAAATCGTCTTACCATTCGAGTTCCGTTCGGGGAAAGCGACAAAGGGTCCCAAAACAAATTACATTTTTTTTTTTTTTATATAAATAAGTTACGCATATCCGAGCGCTCATTCTCCGCCCAAAATATAGCGCGAGCGCGGTCCGAACCAGACGTAAAAATTTAATAACTAACGGTTATCCAGACATGCAAAGGTATAAGACGAGTAGTTAAGTTGCTGAGTATGGCGTAAAAAGTAATTTGAGCGGAGTAAATATACTCACTTCCAAAATACTAATTGACTAAATGACTGTAAAACAAGTATTGAATTACTTTCAAAGTTACTTTTTATATTATTTTATGATAACAATAAAGGAGAGAGGTTTTTTTTTTCTCTAGACGACGTTAAGTTAGCCTAACAGACATGTCACCTTGTCTGAGGGTTCTGCTTGCATGCCTTTGTGATTTTTTTTTTACTTTTTGTTAGATGACTTGCAAAGTGATTTCTTTTTTTTTATTTTTAGGCGTACATTGTGGACGTATGCCTTTTCTATTTTGAGTTTTTGTTCTGTACGAGCTTGGCTTATATATATATATATATATATATATATATATATATATATATATAAGCTTGGAAGATTTACACATTCTCAGTGTTCTGTACTATTTTTGCAATGGGGAATTCTTTGCTTTCAGTGGAATTGATGTAGTCGACATGTGTGAGGAGATATGTGCTTTGGCGGAAAGACTACGTGTAGGTCGATGTGGCTTCGTGTTGATGTCGAAGCGTGTATTCCAGTAATTAACTCACGCGTAAGAAACTTTCCCTTGACGTGGTTTCGGCCCGTGCGCTTTCTGTCGCAGGAGCTTGCGCGGCTGGCCACCTTCGTGGTGCGAGACTTCGTCGAGACCGCCCGCGACAACAAGCTGGCGTTCGTGGAACTGCTCTTCTGGAAGAACACCAAGGACGCCTACGAAATCAAGCACGGATACGGGTCCAGCGCGTAAGAGAAACTGTTCTCTCTCTCTCTGCCACACACACACGCAGAGGCAGACAGACAGACAGTAGTAAGGTTTTAAGCTTTGCGAGTTGGTAAATGTTGAACATGATGAAACATCGCGCACAAAGAGACATAGACGAAAGAGGAAGGAACACAGCACACAGACAGGCACGTATACTCA
The DNA here is from genome assembly GCA_013358835.2 of Ixodes persulcatus. Classification (NCBI taxonomy): domain Eukaryota; kingdom Metazoa; phylum Arthropoda; class Arachnida; order Ixodida; family Ixodidae; genus Ixodes; species Ixodes persulcatus. Next base: position 225,673 of record JABSTQ010009833.1, on the reverse strand, counting down.
CAGCTCCGATGTAATAGGCGAGACAGACAGGCAGAAACGGTCCTTTGCCTCGACGCCTTCCAGATAACAAAGCCCAGGTGCTGAATTCCCTGCTTCTTCACCTACCGAAGGCCAGTGAGGGGCGTAGACGCGAGATCTGCCTCAGCGTTCGGCTGGCTGTTCTCACCGATAGGTTTCGTGTCCAATCCGCGCCCCTCGCAGATCTCCGATAAATGTCGTAAAGAGGAGCCGGCACTACGGCCTTGTCATCGCGTTTTATTGCACTCGGCACGGCCTCAAGGCATATGCACTTGCGGTTACTCGTTTGTGTGTATGTGCGGGGGAAGGGTGAGTAGGCGCTATTTGGGCGTTTGTATTTGGCGGAGAAGAAGATAAGCACAGAAGTGGAGAAGCCATAGCTACAATGGCTGTCGAAGAAAGGTTATCCTGTGCAGACCATACCGCAGCGAATTGCTCGCACGCTCGAACTCTCTAGCTCAGGTCCAGGGAGTAGGACCATGCAACTACCGTTCGTTAGGATAGTTACGTGTTTGTCTAACCAAACTTCATTGCACGGCACCTATAGTGCTAGTAGCCGGGCCGAGGGACAGCCGCGGTTTTCGATGGAAAGCCGTTTTGACTGGGTACTTGTAGAAGGGTAGAAACAGTTGGCATGAAAGGTACGAGAGAGGTCGTCCTAGAGGAAGGCTGAACTGGTTGCTTGCTAAATAAACTGAAGAGAAAAGGTACAGTAGGACAAGGACATGGAGAGGTGAAAGAAAGAACAGATGAATGAAGTTATGAATTCACTAAGGTCACAGGCGGCGGTCGACTCCGCGATCCTCGGTGAAGGCTGAAGAGGGGTGGCTGGCGCTGAATCGCTCATCGAGGGCGAGTTGAACAAAACGTTTGGGGTAATGTGTCAGCTGACCCTTTGTTTGAATTAAATCGGGAAAATGGTCACTTAAGACTAGCCCTCTTATTTTGTATTATTGAAGCTTCCATTCGAATTTGAATGAAGATACCGCAGGTGTCGGATGTTTTCTGTTTTGCGACTGATGGACTTGCTCACGACGAGCTTTCTGCCAGCGTTTTAGTTGACCGTGCTGAGAACTCCGATAAGGCTAACCGATATCATACTCCGCCGGCGTCTTTGCGCATGCATCATATCGTTATCGAAGGTATCGGAACGATCTACTGCTATTAGGCAGTTTTCGTAGACTGGTTTTCGGCGTCCCGCAACGCCCTCCGCAACCCGCTACGATACCCGGAGCTCTACAGTCAAGGCTATCGGCACGCAGGCGCAGTAGCGGCTTCTTCGTTGCGGAGGGCGTAGCGGAGGGGGAAACGCGGTCTACGAAAACTCCCTAATATTCCAAAAACCGCGTGCGTGGACGCATGTCTTCGCTGTCGGTGTATGGGGCACGACCGGTTGGACCTCTCTGGCCGCCGTTGACGGACGGGTCTATACCGTGAGCGCGCGCCGACCACCGCGGCGACGGGGGACGCCTTTGTCACCGAGACAGCTACTTTGAAATCTCATTTTGGAGCTCGGCGGCGGCTGACTGGTGCGTCGGCCCTAATGCATTGTCCCCCCAGCCTCTTCCGCCTTCGACGGGACCCCAAAGCAGCCGTCACTCTTCATCCCTCGGCGTCCTTTGTGGCTGCACCAGCTCCTTCTCCTTTCTTTTGGTTCCCTTTTGTCGCTCTCATTTCCATTTAAATGGAAATCTGTATTAAATAAGCTCCGTTCATCCTCCCTCCCCGCCGTCTACTTTTTGGGGCACCTTCTTAGCAACCTCCTCGCACCCTTTCCCCTTTATATATTTTTTTAATGGGAGCGGGGGAGCGAAGGAGGGAGGCGCACCGTTTTCATTCCGCCGAAAATCTTCTTTGTGCGCGTTATTAGGAAGAGTGGGAGGCAGCGCAACCGAACTATTCCATCCAAAGGAAAGAGAAATCGTTAGACTGAGATGTATAATGGAAAGGCAGAAGTTGCAGAAATGGAAAACCGGAGCGGGCGGAGGGAAAAGAAGAACTGCGTCTTTCGCCCTTTAGGCACTGCTCTAATATTAACGTTTCGAGAGCCTCCAGCTTAGGGAGGAAAAAGGAGGGGGGTGTCCCGTGCGAGTCTGCATTATTTGTTTCTCGGTCCATCGCTTCGCTCGGCGCGTTTTTAAGGTAACTTTGATTTGGTCTTCGTAGACTAGCGCTAAAATTGTTCCGATATACTTTTCGATCGCTTTCTTTTGGGCGTTTCTCCTCCTTATCTCGGGTCTCCCACTCGTGCTAATGGAATGTTATTATTTATTATTATCGCTATTATTGTTTCGTCATTCCTTACGCCGGGGACCCAAAGACAAAAAGTTGGCGATTCTCTTCTCCCGTCGTCTTCCGCTTACAATAGAAAAATAAAAGCAATAATTCAGCCGGAAGGGCAAAAAATCCCGATCTTGCATTTAAAGAGATTGGCTCCCTTCTTTTCTTTATTTCTTTTTTTTTTCGAAAAGAGGATCCGAGAAAACGACGGCAAACAGAAATGAAGGCGCTAGAGAACACACCGACAGCTGAGTCTGACCGGAATTTGCCTGCGTTGGGACCTTTGTATTTCGTTTCACTTCGCGATGGACCGCGTCGGGTGTCACGGGCCAACGCCGATGCCGGGTGAGAGTCACGTGTTCGTTCGGAGGGGCGTTCAGTGACACGCGGGGCCCGGAATCACGTGATACGCTCAAAGCGCCTAATTGGCTAGGATATGGCTCACAGCGTTCGCCGTAATCCATCATAAAGAAGACGAAAGAGGCGAGGGGGAATGGGAGGATTGAGGCAAAGTACTGGGAGCGCGAAAATAGGAGATTCGCTTTTGCGAGATTGGGGTTAGGGGACGCCCCCGGCTCGTTTATCTCGGCTCGGGGCTGAGCCGAGGCCCGCCCGGCAGCAGCCGATGCGACGCGCGTCATTTGCCTAAATGGCCGGAGCCCATTTCGAGGCCGGCTTTCGGGCGTCGTCCTTGGCGTCGTGGCATCACGCCGAACGCTCGTGGCGTTGCAGAACGAGAAGACTCTTTACGCAAAGCCTCTATTAATCGGCGCTGATTCATTCGTTGTAGGCAGTACAAACTGGCCTTCGGTTTTGGTTGCTCCACCGAAAGCGAAGGCTGGTGCATGCATTGGCGTTTCAGTCTGCTCGAGTCCATTGCGTTCCATGGTGACGGTTTATGACGAGAACACACAGTGGCGCCATCTATCGGGTAGCACTGGAACTCTTTCGAACTGCGAATACCTCTTCATGCGTTAAAGGGATGCAGAACCAAAATTCGGTTTTCACAGAATAAGCTCGCAGAAGTGTTCAACAAGGCGCCATAAATAATGAAACATCACTCATATAAGGAGTATTCACTGGGCGCCATATTTGTGGGTGATGTCTAGAGCGCATGCTCTGAACGAGCCCATATTAATAGGCTGCAAAGACCGGCAATCTTGAGGGTGCGAAATGCACGTTATAAAAGAACTGTGGAAGCTCGCCATCAGCACGCGCTCAGCAGTCGTGCACACAGCTATGGCCGCCAGTGAATAGTTCCTATTAGCGGCGAGAAGTTGTGGTGGCGCCCTCTTATGGTTCCCCCTTGTTACGTCATTACCTTGCAAACAACAAGTTCGATGGTGTTTGTAAATAGCATGGTGGAAGCTTGAAATCATTGCGCTCTTAAAGGAACACTGCCAACACCGTCAAAATTAAAGTTCTTTCATTCCTCTTATTTCCGTCGATGATAATCCCCTTTCTTACGTCATAGTCAGCGTTCGGCCAATCGTGGAAGGCCGACCATAGCGACGCTTGTGTTCGCTCTCGGGGCTAATAGCAATATCTCGAGCGGATGGCCGTATTTCTGAAAAATAAAGGAGCGAATGAGGGAGAATGTTGACGTCATCTTGTAGCAGAAGAGCTGAGAAGGAGGAAAAATGGCCTCGGGAGGGGGGTCTAACTTTCCCCTCCGCGCCCTCGCGGAGTCGAAGCGAAAAGAGGAGGAAATGAGAGTCGCGAGGTCACGCATCCTCTCGGCCTTGTGCGAGCGCGCTCTTCTTTTACAAAAAGACGACGATTCGTAGGAGATACCGCTTAATGAGTGACGTGTTGGGATTTGTAGCGTCCCGCGCCTATCGATTCGGCGTTGTTTTCTGAAATTCGATTTTCGGTTCAAAATCCCTTTAACATTAGTGCCCTGGTGCATGCGCTTACCTTGGACGTGGTTGCAGCACAGTTCGCAACGTTGCCACGGGATGGCGCGCCACAGCCCTAGCCACCGAAGATCGCCGGCGACTTCCCCCTTCGCTGATTTCGGAGCCGCGCACTGGGGGCCGGCGGGTGTATAATTGGGGGATGTGTCAACCCCCCCCAGCGGCGACAGTCTGCGGATGGCTCGTTACAATATACTATCGAGTTTTAGTAGACCGTGTTTCCCCCTCCGCTAAGCCCCTCCGCTACCTGGAACTCTACAGCCAAGGCCATCGGCACGCAGGCGCAGTGGCGGTTTCTTCGTAGCGGAGGGTGAAACACGGTCTACTAAAACTCCCTAGTAACCCAACTTGGTGACCCGTACGCCTCTCCTCACGGCACCCCGCCAGCGGCCTAAGTACTCCCTAGTCCCGCTGTCCCCTACTGCGCCTCGGTTGCAAGCTGCTACGTCACGCGGCCGGTGTGCAGATGCGCGCTTTGGATGCCCTGCAAGCTCCTGCCATCGGCTTTGGAGACCCCGTGGACGCATATGGGCTGCGGTTCCGCTCTTCGGCCTTCCACGCCCTTCTTGACTCGTGTTACCATATCACCGGGCCGTAGGCGCACAGTGTCATCGCCCCTGGTTGCACATGTATGGAGAACAACGAAATGGCACCGACGTTTTCCGCGCATCATGCGCACGCTAAATGACATGATTTGCTTGAATCGGAGAGAAGAGGGGTTTCCGTAATGTTCACTCCGCGGAAAAGTACCAAGCGGCTGCATTCACCATGCTTTGTGATATATAACCGCTGCGCGAAATGCTAACGAATTTTCGAGAACCAGAAAAAAGCTGAAGCAATTTCAGGTTTATATATATATATATATTGTTCGAGGCGGGGTTTAAGCCGCACGTCCGGAGGCCTCCTGGCTCGTGACGACGACCATTCCCCGAAGTGAAGAACCCAGGGGTCCAGTGGAGGTGGGAGAATTGGTAACGTAAAGAACGGTTTAATTACATGGTTGCGATACAGTCGTCCAAATCAGAGAGAACAACGGAGCAGCCTCACGCTCCGCCTTGTATATGGTCCGTTTCTTCCTCACTCTACGCCAGGGCAGCAGGTGCGACGTAGCAAACCGCCGCCAAGTGCGTTGCAGCAAAGTCCGCCGCGTCGTAGCCAGAAGTGCGTCGTAGCAATGTTTCTCCGCAGTTAGGCCCTGTCTCTCTCCCTTTCCGGAGCGCACGAACCCACACGCACACACACACGTCCCGTTGACGTCACGGACGCGTTGAGACTCGTTTTGGGCAGGCCCCGACAGGCGGGCGACGGTCCTGAACACGTCGGGACTCGTTTCGGGCAGGCCCCGACAGGCGGGCGACAGTCCCTGGACAGATCGTGACTCGTTTCCGCAGCGTTGAAACTCGGAAGAAGGTCGCCGAAGGTTCCATTCGTAACAATATATATATATATATATATATATATATATATATATATATATATATATATATATATATATATATATATATATATATATGGGTGATTTCATCTCAAATCGTGCAGGCAAAAAGGGTCGAATTTTTAATTTCGCTGAAAAAAAATGTATGTTATGGCGCCATCCCTAAAAACGCAGTAGCCACAAACCGAAAGTTCGACGGATTTTTCGTTCTCGACTTAAGAATTTTTAAAAAGGCCGCGGCGGAAAGCAGCTTTTTTCACATTCGTCGTGGGTCGGATGTTTAACTCGATCTCCCGCCGTGGATTTTCAGTCCACATTATATTACCTTTTTTCAAGCACTCTCTGAGCACAGGTAAAACGCTCTAATGCCATGAAAGAATTTTACGCGTTTTCGTTTTTTTTCTGTAAAAATGTCAAAAACGCCCCCTCGGTTACTTGTTGATGAACTTTGACAATTAAATACTGGCGATCTACTTGGGTTGCGTCGATATCTTTTTATGTCTATGGAGAGCCCAAAACACGCTCTATATATATTGTCAAATCACTCAGCTGTATAAAAGTTCCTTTGCGCTACGTTTACGCTAATGTTATGCTAAAACCAAAAAGTAGCGATTTTGAAATCGATTTCTCAAAGACCCATTTCTTATATTTTTTATCTTTTGTTACAATGTAAATATGATAGTTGTCTACTCGAAAAGCAGGTCGAAAATGTATGTATTTTGTTTGTATGTTCTATATTTAAGCCTCAATTTCGGAAAAAAAAGAGTCTTCGTTTTGCCAAAACCTAACTCAGATATAGCGACCCGTGCGTTTCTATAAATTGTAAAAAGATTTTTTTGGAATTTTTAAATGCGTTTTGTAATCAATTATAAACGCAATGTGTGGTATTCAATATTTATTTATGTTTTGATAAGAGCGGGAAATCACGAGCAGCATACATAATCAAGTCAGCAGGCCTAGCCAAGAGGCACAGACGTTGTATTTTTTCGATTTATAAAACTTTCACTATAAACTACCTTGACTAGCTATTAGCTGTCATATTACTAAGACATAGATAGTCACCACATCATTGATATATTATATACAATTATTTCCGAAACCAAACGCTAGGGTTTGTTTACCGCACATCGCACAGATCACCGGGGAATGGTCCTTTCACTTCCGTAATACACAAAAGTGAAGGCACAGAAACGGTTCGAAACACTCGGAGAGGTTGACGGAGATGGGTAGGGAATAAAAATAAATAAATAAGAATAAAATTATCCAACTCCGATCTTAACAAAAATTACGTTAAAAAAAGATATAGGTTTGAGCGGTGACAAGGCGACATTTCCACGCGTGGTGGAGAGTCAGACAAAGAAGTCGACGACACGTAAAGGTAAAACAAAAAACAAAAAAGTAATCAAGATGGAAAAACTCAGCCGCACACTGCGAGAACAAAAACCAACTCCTCCGGGCATTCCCTAAACGGGACGCAACCAAATGCGTGCGAACACGCTCTCAATAGCACCGTCACGGCCGCTACGCCATGTCGAAATAAACCTAACAAGTACAATACGAACAAACAATTAGTAAGAAAACGTTCTAAAAAAAGTTCAGCTGAACCGCGCCCGAGAATCAAAGTTCAGCGTGGCGAAGAAACACACACGAAAAAAAAAAAAAAAAAAAAAGTCTTAACTGACCGACGCTGAGTCCAGCCCCACGACACTGAAGCCTGGCAGGATGACTGCGTCCAGATGATGCTCGAATCTATTCTTCACTCTGTTCCGCACAGCCACGACCAGTGACTGTGCGGAACAGAGTGAAGGATAGATTGGAGCAGCGATGCGCGAGATGGTAACCGAGACGTATACCATGTCTCGAGCTTCATATCGGGAGAGGAGCTTTCGAGGTAGTTACTGTAGTTACTCAAACTTCCTCTTTCCCTTTCCCTTTTAATGCCATAAATTCAACAATCACCTTCTCCCCTCTTCGTTCACAATATTACTACGGCTGCACTTGTCAATCTTCACTCATTCCCATTTTATACGAGGGGCGTTCATAAAGTTGGTATATTCGGCACAAAGAATTGGAAAAAATGGAACAAAACAGGCATCAACATGAGCGCGCGTCCCTCTAGTTTCCGCACAGTATAAACATCGCATGCTATAGTAGATCGGAACGCCTCTGGGGAATTGAAACAAAAATGGCACCGCCCATCGGTACCAAGCACATGCAGTGATCCGTTTTCTCCATTTAAAGGGAAGCAATGCCAAGGATATTCATTCCAATCTGGGAGCGTTGTTCGGGGACAACGCCCCAGTTTATGACACCTCGGCTAAATGGCGGAGACGCTTCCAGTGTGGCCAAATAAGAGGAAAGCATTTCAAGGACGGCGACCAAGTGATTGCTCAAGTGGAGCGATTCCTGAACCCTCAAAACCAGGAGTTCTATAACAATGGCCTCCGGCATGTGGTGCATCGCTAGAAAAAGTGGGTAACTTTTGGTAGCGAATATGTAGAGAAAGTCTCAACTCCTACTCGAGTTTGATTGCTGAATCTCTATTCCTTTCTGGCAATAATACGAACTTTATGAACGCCCCTCGTATATATATATATATATATATATATATATATATATATATATATATATATATATATATATCAGACTTGGACGTAGTTCAACTACTCTACTCAAACTACTGTAGTTTAACTACTTTTCCGAGTAACTTGGTAACTTTCAATTACAACTTTATTTGGGTAATTAGTAGTTTACTTTAACTACATTTTTCAGGTAACTTCTACTCAAATTACTAACTACTTTCGAAATCGCCGGCAGATGAAGCGGCCTTCCCTAACAAGGGGCCCCCTCGCAGCGGTATAGACGCTTTCAGCGCGCGCCAAATTGAGCCGCCATTGCCGACCTTCTCTTGTCTTACCGAGATGCCGAGCCACTGAAGCGGGCGTTGACGAGTCTCCACAAGGGCCTATGCTGGGGAGAAGGACGCGGTAGAATCTAAAATAGCAATGACCTGACCTACACACTAAACATTGTAACACCCATAAACGTGTAAAAAGGGTGCAAGTTAGGAAAAACACCCTTTTTACAACCTTTTTACACGATTTCTGAATATCAGTGGGTGTAAAAAGGGTGTGTTGACGTCTTACACCCCTTACACGCCCTTTTTACGCCCCACTTGTAGCGATGGTTTCTGAAATCGTGTAAAAAGGGTGTATGGGCGAATTTTACGCCCTTCATTCACACGGTGTGAGAGGGGCGTAATGTTGATACTGTCGAACACACCCATGATTTCATAACCGTTCATGTTTATTGCTTTAGTGAAACGGTTGCTGATGTACGGCGGTACGAACATCGAGAATGATTAATCGCCACACGAAGGCGCGTATGATTAGGAAGTGCTAGAGAATAGTTTTTGCAACTCCGCTCGAACTCTCCGTCCGACATGAGCCGAAAATTACGTGTCGCGCGTGCATCAGTTTTATCAGTTCATCTTCGATTTAAAAAATCACCTCCGCTCGCAAAAGGTGACCGAAGACGTGTAAATATACAGCCCAGGAAACACACAGTATTGCGCCGATATTGGATCGAATCGAAACGATTGTGCCCACACCATTTTGGTTTAGCCAATACTTAACAAATGGGATGAGTCGCGCCGACGCCATCCTGACCTAACGTACGCGACGCCGTTTTTGGTTAAGTGTTGAGAGTATCCTGCGTGAATCGGCTATGCCGGAGAGGTATTTCTATTTCTTGACCGCCTAAAATACGACGTTAAAAAACAAAAATTAAGCAAAACGGAATCTGCTTGCTTTTAGCCCGAGAAGTTTTTCTCGGGCTAACAGCAAGCAAATACCGTTTTGCTTCATCTTTTTTTTTTTTTTTTTAACTGCGCTGAAGCTTTGAACAAGCTGTGGCGCCCTTTTTTCGGGTAGTACAGCCTCACCTGACTGGACCAATAAGTAAACTTCCAAACACATGAAGAAAAAAAAAAAGAAAGGCAAAGAAGGAACTCAAACGGATAAACAAGACGACGATCAACGAGTTCTACCGAGACAGCATAAAGCGCGAGACACATGCGCGTCCAAACTGTCCGAAAGGGAACCGCCGCCACTCGAACAGCAACCCCAAGGTCCCGCACGCAAGGCGACCCTCCCTGTGCAGCGCAGGAGGCAGCAGAGGGAGATTAGCTGCTTTGTCCACCCCCTTTGACCTCGTCTTCTGATAAGCTTCCACACCTTCTTTCGTGTCTTCGTGTGGCTGTGAGCGACTGCGAAGGCCGCTTCTAGCGAATCAGAGGGGTAGAGCGAAACACGTGACCGCTCTCCGTAGAACAAAAACGCTTGGACGAAAAGTTGTCACGCGACCCTTTCTGACGCGCTGATGGGCTCACCGGAGTCATAGCCTTCGCCGTTTGCCAGGTTATGGTGAGTTGTAGGGACCACGTGAATCCGGTTTCCAAAAAGCGTCCTTCAGTGCTCTCCTGTTTTCCGTGCAAGCAGGTCCTGACGAGTTCCATTTCGTGACCGTGGTTTTTCGTCGTGAACGGCGGAATACATCCATGCCAACTTTTTTATAATGGCCGTTTACTTTGTCGGAGTCTATGGAATTACTGTGCTGTGTTTGTAGAACGCGTTTCGGCAAAGCATCGGTGGACGCGAGACTTCCGTTGAATGTGATCAACCGCCTTCATCCTCGACATTGTGTTCGCGTTGTTTCGTGCTGCGCGAATCAGACTGTGCATCTAACACGACAGAGAGACAGCTGCTCATCGGTGACCGCGAGCCTTCCGTTGGATGTGAGCTACCGCCTTCGTCCCCTAAATTGTGTTTGCGAATTGTTCTGTGCTGCTCGAATCGGATTATGCATCTATCACGGATTACATGAGATCGCTCCCTTATATGTAAGTACTCTGCAAGCATGCTTCTGATAGTAGTCCTGCCTCCGTCTCAATAGACCATTTTACTGTTTACAAACATGAACTGCCGCTTGCGTCCCAAGTAACTTCCGGTCGTTCCGTCTTTGTGAACGTAGTTAGCAGAGACATGGCTACGGCCAGATGGCCTGCTTGCAATCGTCTAAAGAGAATTTAGTAGAACCTAGTATGATCTTGATCGAAAAATAAAAAGTGAACCAGGCATGTTTCGACTCCTTTGCAGTCATTTTTTCGTGCACTCTTTTGGGTTATCACACCCTACTTTATGGGTGTTGGTCATCGCGGCTTTTTTTTATATTTTCCTTTCTGGCGGCGGTACACCCAATTTAGAGGGCGTACTGCGCAGTCATAACACCCTAATAAAAAGGTGTACAGTGGAATCACACCCTATTTTAAGGGTGTTCGGAATAACGCCGCCCTTTAGGGGTGTTAGGAAAAACGCCCTTTTCTTAGGGCGTTTTGCTACACCCATAAGGGTGTTAGTTATAGGACAAGCCATTTACACCCATAAGGGTGTTACGATGTTTAGTGTGTACTGTGGTAATGATGAAGTGGAGCGAACGGAATAAGAGGGAACAAACACTGAAGGTCGGTTATGGCGGCGCCCATGCACAGCTGCCTGAAAGCGTCTATAAAATGCATCACAGGTGTCCTTGGGCCAAGGCGGCGATGAGCAGCCAAAACATAACACCGACGCGCACGAACGCAGGAAGAGATGCTTAACAAGCCTTGGTCGAGTATTGACCTAATCCGGTAATGCACGCAGGCGCCGCGCCTTCAGCTGCAACCGTGCAAGCAAAGACGGGGGCGCTCCGAAGGTGGTTGTTTTCATGTTGCCTGCCCTTAGTGAGTTCTGACTCAGGCGGTTCGGGGGTTCTACAGGAGGCGCCACTGGCATGACCTCGCAGCTGGGCGCCTGTTCCCATCGTCGCCTCGTCGTCAGCGAATACTCGCTTGCACAGCCGGACTCCACCGCACAGAAACGCAGACACGGATAATCCGTTCATGGGAGCACATTCCCGCTTCCAGCTGCAACTGTACGAGCGTCAATGCTTGTTCACGTAATCCATCCAGCCCTTACGACCTTCCACGACAGGGAGACCTCCTCTTTGTTGAAAACGATCTACTTGTCAGGCGTGTCAGGCGCGTCAGGATACCGTAGTCGCCGGCGAGGGTTGCGAGTCACCCTTGGGAGTTCCTTTTATTGGACCCGGCGTCAGCGGCGAAGTATACTTCGTTTTATCTTCTGTTAAATAAAAAAAAAAAAACTTTTTTTTTTCGGTAGCGTAGCACTAGCATTGCAACGATACGTGCAGTCGTCCGGATGATCTCATCGTCGTGGCGTGAGACTTGAACCCTTGACGGTCAGGTGCACTCGCTCAACGTACCCTCCGAACGTCGTGGGAATAAAGAGGGGCCAGTCATACCAATCTCAACTTGCCGAAGAAAAAAGACAAAAGGAGGAGAGTTTGTTATACAACCCCCCAAACGAGGCAAACCTCACACGTTTCGTCATGGACACCTAAGATGCCAACACTCGCTTACCCGACCGTGCACCAGTGTTCCCAACTATTTTTTGCGGAAGTCCCTACAAACGTCTCTGAAAAACCCTACATGTCCCTACATTAGCACCGAAAGTCCCTACGCCCGTCCCTACGCGCAAAAAAATGCATACACGGCATATGCACCACAGTAGGGCCCTTCACGCTGTCGTCTTCCTTGAAATTTAATTAATTAGAAATGAGGAATATTCTTTTCTTCCTGTTTTAGTGAGTAAATTAAGCTTCGTTCACCTAGTCCTTTCATTCTCTTCCAAATTCGTTTTGTGGCGGTAAATGTAACGAAAACAGACATCTTACATGAACTGCACGCCCTGTGCCTTTCAGTTTGCATTTTAGGATATCCATTGCTCCCGTTTCCTTTTCCTGACTTCGTCTCGATCATGCCTGCATTCTCGAAGTTTCAAGCGGCGCTTTGTGCAGTGTTGGACGAATGGCCGCTTTCGCGGGGCTTCAAATAGTGATTTTCCTATGCGAGAGTTGTGTGTAGGCCACTGGTGTAAATAATTTAGCGCAGAAGAGAGGACACTCTCGTGCCAATCCCGACGGCCCGTTGCTCGCTTAATAATAATAATAATTTATTATCACTTCAAGCAGCAAACATTCAAATCCGCCTCACGTAAGCACCTTCGTGCTTGTTTGTGATAGCGGGCAGTTCCAAAGAGTAGGCCGCACGGGCTGTGCATTTGTTAACAATGCTATAGGGGATCTACCGTGGTGGGATAGTGTATGAAACTAAATTCTGATCCGAATGGAGCCCCTGTCAATGTCATTACGCGAGCGTTCAGTAACGTCATGATGACGATTGTCTAGAGGTACAGATGTCGTGCCGAGACCGAAATAAATTAAAAATTCGGATGCGTAAGCTACGACGCTCTAGCCTACCACATAAGTTCGGCTAGGTGGTGGATTTAATTTGTAAATTTATTAAAAAATAATACTTGCCTCAGTCAAAAGTTACAACGGAAAACAGGAAAATTGCCATGTATTGCAATGATTGCTATCGTCCCCTGCTTATGTCTTTAAAACGTTCTGGTGGCCCACAATAACGTTCCAGTGGCCGAAAGTAACGATTAAAAAACATGTATGTACAGATGTTGAAAAGGAAAAAAACTTCTTAGTTGTACATTTCCTTGTTAAAGAGCTTCATATGTCCTTCTTTCACAGTCAAGTTGACACACGTCTCTCCCCGGGTAGCCATGTCTGACTTGACCAAGAGCAGGGCGTTGACACTCTCCGGCCCAAGCCTGTTTCTTTTACGGGTCTTCATGTCACTCAACATTGAAAAGATGCGCTCTGTTTCTGCATTGGAGTGAGGAAGAGTGAGGACCAGCTTTGCCAGGGTAGCGATGTTAGGAAGTACTAATTTGTCATCGAACGTCTTCGTCTTGCTCACCTGACCCCAGAACGCGTCTGGCGACTTGGTTTGCAGCTCAATCTTCTCACTCTCTGTGAAGAACGAGGGAAGCATTCGCCACTCTTGCTCAACATCGCCGACACTGGGTAGGAGGTGCTTGTAGCGATCTTGAAGCACGGGCAACGATGGCAGACGATTCCGGGCCTCGTAGCTCAATGCCGTTGAGGGCTGCACAAACCGCACTTCGTGGAAGAAGGGTCCGGAGATCGGAAGCCTTTTCTGGACTTCGAGCACTGCGGTTTGATAAAAAGACATGCAGCGCAGCTTGAAGTCACGATATTCGGATGATCCTCCTTCCATGGTGATCTTGTCCAGGATTCCCTGGCAGCCTGCTCCAACGTACAGCTCCTCCAAGGCCAGCAGACCTCTGGGGTCGAGTGGATTGAGTTTAGCAGGGTCCTCAATAGAAGACGGCTTCATGAAATTCTGGCATAGGCACCTCAGTAGTCTTTGGCTTTCCACTTGAATGACAGCGATTAGGCTGTCCTTGCTCTGAAACATTGCGTTAAGCTTGTTGAAGAAGCCAAGCACATATTGCATGAACTTGAGATACGCCTCCGTGATGGGGTTCATGTCCTTCAAGATCAGCTCAGCGGCCACAATGCGGTCCTCTGTAGCTGCCTGTAAGAAGAGCAATTTCAAGGTCTCCCATTCCTGGAGGACGCGCTCTACACACTGGTGCAGCACAAGCCATCGCGTCTCACTTGGTCTCAGTATCTTGTTCTTCTCTTTGTGGAGGTACTCTTGGAGTTCAGCGAGCTGAGCCTGACGCTTACAGCTATGGCTGAAGTAGTTGGCGACGTTTCTCAAGAGGTCCTCAACGTTCCTGAGAAGCTTTAGTGCTGCCTTGCTTGCTGCTATATGCAGCGAGTGACAGATGCAGCGGATGGTTATAAAACTGTCATCCGCCTTTTCTCGCAGCCTTGTCATCAGAGAGTTGCGCTCCCCCACCATCACACTAGCGTTGTCGCATGCGAGCGCAATTATGTTGGTTAGCGGGACTTTCTTCTCAGACAGGCATTTCTCCACCGCTGAGGAAGCGACTCTGATGAGCACGACCTGGCGTCAAGTGGGATGACTTCCAACAGCTGTGTGATTACTTGGTCTTGCTCTTCTGAAAAATAGCGGACGACACAGCAGAGGAGTTTGGTGTTCGTTATGTCCGTGCCCTCATCTACAAATATCCAAAACTTCGAAGCTCCCAGCCTGTGCGCGAGAACTTCAGTCTCCGCTTTTGCCAACACGTTTTTTACGATAGATTCACACTTCGTTCTGTGAAGACTCACACCTTTGGCAATGGCTGAGTCATGAAAGACCACCTTAGCGAGCTCGCCCAGATGATCCATTGCCTTGAAGGATAAGGCGTGCTCTGCCACAAAAGCCGACATTTTGATCTCAGCAGTCTTCACGTTCTGTTCGTGCGGGTTTGACTTCTGTACGAATGCTGTCATCAAGTTCTGCTTTCTCAGCCCCGCGGTTGCCTTTATGTGGGCATCTCTTTTTGAATGTTTGGTCAACTCACTGTGTCCGGCGACCAGGCTTGCGTTGCAGGCCTTACATGATGCACGAAATGGGTTTCTTGGGTCCGGTGCGAGCCATCCCTTGAACTCCGGAAGCTCCAACTATGCCTCGCGGAAGCGCTGCTTCCTCGAAGGTTCGGCTTCATCCTTTGCCAGTTCCCCTCGGACTTTTCGTTTCTTTTTCGGTGTCGTCACTGACGACGGTCCAGCGTGTTGGTCTGCCATCGTTTTGTTCTATACGGGGCTGATCAAACTGTATAATAGTCACCGGTCGGAATCGGAATGGTTTTTGAAATGAAAGGAGAAAGGGCGAAGGGAGGGAGGACTATTGAAGGGAGGACTAAACAAGCGAAACCACGAGGAAAAAGACCGCGGTCGTGCGTGTCGTCTGCTACTTCCGTTAAAGCAGGTGGTCATGTGCTTCGGTGCGGCCAATCAGAAACCCACAATTGCTCCACGCTTCAGGATCGAGGTGCACAAGAGAAACGATGTTACATCTCTATCAAAAAGCGCGCCGCGGTGTGTTTAACGCGTTTAACATAATGTCTGTGGCGGCACCTGGTGTTTCCAGAAGTAACTTTGTTGAAGCAAGAAATATACAAAAATGCCTAAAGTCCAGACAACACAATTAAGTTTTTACATGACATTAAACATTTCCGGAAATTAAAAAAAAAAAAAAGATGGCAGCGATTGTGAAAGTCCCCACGTTTTCCTGTAAAAGTGGCAAGGCGTCCCTACGTCCCTACTGGACCAAAAAATCGCCAAAAGTCCCTACGTTTAGGGACATGTCCCTACAGTTGGAAACACTGCCGTGCACAGCCTGTTTCTCCGCTGCCGTTCCATCCAGCGCGTCGGTGGAACGTCTTTTTAGCTGAGCTGGGGACGTCGTTAGGAGGAAAAGGCGAAAACTCTCCTATCACTAACTTTGAAAGTAAATTGCTTCTGCGAGCGAATAAACTATTTTGGTGAAAACGCAAGTCATAAAATGACTGCATTTATTTCAGGCTCGCAGGGTTTTTCACGAATCAAAACTGCTGTTCATTTTGCTACCACAAAAATATAAAAAAGTAACTTCGAAAGTAACTTCAAAGTAACTCGCTACTTTTTTACAGTAGTTAGTAGTTTACTCAATTACTATTACAAATGTGTAATTTCTACTCTACTCCAATTACTTTTGGCGCCGATACTCAGTAACTTAACTTAACTACCTTTTTTGAGTAATTTGTACATGTCTGATATATATATATATATATATATATATATATATATATATATATATATATATATATATATATATCAAAGGCGGAACCGCAGAGCTCGGGAGTAGTAATCGGGTTTAGTGTGCTGTTGTATTGATGTATGTATGTGCCGTGTATGTGTATGCGCTCAATGTATATGTTCAGCTGATGCTTGTTGTATGCGTAATGTATCTAAATGTGTGTATAATAAAGGCGCCCGAAGGGCCTGAAGCGCAATGGTGGCTTGAGCAAATAAAAATAATCTTATAGCACATCCATTGGGCGGTAGCTAGCGCCATCTAACCTAGCTAGTTACAATTACTCTAGTTGACCCTGCCATCTGGTGGCAAGCGATTTGACCCTCTTTCACACTCCGCAAAAATTTCTGGTTACCGTGCAATAGTGAGCCAAGTAGGCTGCTTCGAATTTGCTCTATTGAGAGCGGCTTTTGGTTTCGTGAATGGTTTACCATTCCTCCGTGATGTGCGGTTGACGAAGGAATTGTGGCTCGAGGAATAGCAAAGGTAACCCAATGGTTACCTTTGCCACGGTAACCGAATGGTTACCGTGCTTGGCTGTCGCGCGGAGGATCTGGGTTCGCGTCCAGAGAGCGGAATGTTCTTTTATTTATTCTTTTTACTTGGCGTTCTCGCAAACTCGAGAACTTTCTCGTCTGATCGAGTTACGAATGTTCTACGCGCCGAACGTTGTAGACCGAATGTTCCAGAAACCCACGCGGCTACAAAAGGTGCTCCCCGTGGCAAGCGGGGGTCAGTCTCGCCCTAGCGTTCGATCCTGCTGTTACGCCGCTATCGACGCCTGCGACGCTCTATTGTTATCTTCTCTTTTTCCCTTTTGTTTTGTGGACAAGTTCACTTCATTAAACGTTTAGTTTGTTTCAGTTCTCGTCGCTTTATGAATTGTCATTCGTGACAATAGAAAGGACTTTTAAATGGCCCGACGACCTGTCACTTAGTATTCTAGTTATTGCTTTAGTTACATCTTAATTTAGTTTTTCATTCTATAGTTATATCCCGATTACGGGTGCGACACGTTTTACTGGGGCTTTGTGTAGTCGGCGCATTTTTCCTGTTTATGAACGTGCGCTGAATATCTCTTTGGCATCCACTTTTGGAGCGGTAACTAAACCCGAGAGCAATAAAAGATTTAAAAGGACGCAGATTATTTTAGGCGCCAGGCGGTTCCCTATTCACAATGGACCTCTTGGCGAATATGTCCTGCCACCTAGACACGCGAATCGGTTCGAGACTAGGTGATTGGAAAACAACGCGCGCCCAAGGCCTCTCCCACCCGTTCCACACCCAAAACGTCAGCTACATCCTGTTCACCCATTGTGGCGATGTGACCTAGATACGGCTCCCCCCAGCTCACCTTTGTCCCCATCGTGCGTAATCTTCCGCCCCGAGGTCGACACAACAAAACCGCTCAAAGGCGAGAAATGCAAGATGGCGGATTGTTTGGAACTAGATACTCTCGAACCCAGGCGCATAAAATACTCCGCGCATGCGCACCGCGTATTTCTACAAAAGGTCCATTCGATCAAAAATGCGTGTGCCTTCTTTCTTTTGCCCGGATCCCGGACTGCTTTTTCGCCGGGAGCGTTTTTTTTTTTTTTTTTGCTACCGGAAAAAGTTCCCTTTTGTCACTGGATCAGAAGGCGTGTCAACCGTGCGTTGGGGCACAGATTAGTGTCAGATCTGATACTAATCTCTTCTTCTCCAGACTCTTTCACTCCCTTTCTGCGCACGCTGGCTAATCCTCGTGTCCTTTTAATGAAGAGGCGGGAAGCTCATGTCGAAACTGCAGGTTTTTCTTGAGACTCTGTGAAACATGTAGATAAGTTCGAGCCACACAAGACCACCTAATCATAGAACGTTTTATGTGACTTTGGGAGATTTTTCTCGAGTTGGTGACTAATCTGGAATGATGTTAAGCTGTTATGCATGTGTCTTGCAATGCGTCCTAACCAGTCATTTTGTTTTCTTTTCTGGGGGGAGGGGGAGGGGAGAAGACGAGAGGGGACGTGAGAACTCCGAGCTCTGGTTGGAAGGATTAGTGGGTAGGCGCAACGCAAGCTGCGTTTGTCTGTACTCTTCGAACGCGTTTGAGCGCGAACACGGAACGCTGGACGCCGGCGTTTGGCAATCTAACGCGTTCCAAGTATGAACAAAGACAAAAGCAGCTAGCTTTTGTGTCCACCCACCATTCCTCGGCAAACCTCACTCATGGGGGCCCTCCTCACCCTCATCTCCACAGGTGAGGTGAGGGTGAGTGAGTTTCTGAACCAGGAAAATTCATAAGTGTGAGGGTGAGTGAGGGCCATGAGGGCTTTGAGCGCTGCGAGTGCATGAGGGGTATGAGAACGTAATGGCCGTGAGGGATGTGAGGGCCATGAATGCGTGAGGGGCGTGAGCGCGGTGAGTGGCGTGAGGGCCATGAGTGCGTGAGGGGTATGAGGGCGGTGAGGGCTTGAGTTGTGTGAGGGCCATGAGTGCGTGAGTGGCGTCGGGGTGGTGAGTGCGTGAGGCCCCATTCAGACGGAGCAGTTTTTTTTTTTTTTTTAGCAGTTTTGGTGTTGCTGGCGGGTTGTTCCCTAGCTTTCCCTAGATCGACACGAATTGCTGCCATCGGGTCCGGCTCGAAACAAGCGAGCAACTCAGAGCAATTCGAAGACGTTTCAAGCGGCTGCATCCAATCAGAGACGCGATATTTTCACGTGATACCTCGTGCTGGTGATGATGACAACAAAAGAATTGGTTCTGGTTTGAAATTGATCGTTTTTGGAAATCAACTGTTTCAGAAAGATGCATTTGTATTCTCAACGAGATTTAAATGCGTAAAAACGCGTTTATAGCGCCTAATTGTGTGTCTATATGGTGCAAGAAAAATAACATTTCATGATGATGGTGGCAACTTGCAGCAATTGGTTGCTTCGTGTGAAACGCGGGGGCGGCCCATGTTGCTGGTGTTGCGACGTCAAGTTTCTGGGCGAAATTGCCCCATCTGAAGCGGGCCTGAGTGGCTTGAGGGCTATGAGGGCGTGAGGGGTATAAGTGCGTGAGGGCGGTGAGTGCGTGAGGGGCGTGAGGGCGGTGAAGGGCGTGAGGGCCATGAGTGAGTGAGGGGCGTGAGGGCGGTGAGTGGCGTGAGGACCATGAGTGCATCAGGGGCGTGAGGGGTATAAGTGTGTGAGGGCCGTGAGGGCGGTGTGTGCGTGAGGGGCGTGAAAGCTATGAGTGCCGTGAGGGCGGCGAGGGGCGTGATTGCCATGAGTGCGTGAGGGACGTAAGGGGTATGAGGGTCGTGAGTGCGTGAGGGCCATGAGTGCGTGAGGGCCGTGAGGTTCAGTGAGGGTAAGTGGAGGGCTGAAGGTGAGTGTGACTGTGAGGATGAGGGTGAGTGAGGGGCTGAAGGTGAGTGTTGCTGTGAGGGTGAGTGAGGGCGACCTAAAATGCCGACCTCTGCTACCCGCTAACACCATCCAAGCCAGAGCTCGGCGTTCTGACGTCCCCCTCTCGTCTCCTCCTCTCCCTCAGTGTCTGGGCGCATAAGTCACGGACAAGTTGAGAACGGCAGGGACAAGTGTGAGCATAGCCTCCTCTATATTCATGAAGCCTGGCAGTTCGACGACGGAGCCATGAGTGCCCGGTCGCAGATTTGGAGCGCGAGGATCTGGTAGCACAAAACATCAAAGAGCTATTTCTCGGGGAACCGGGATGTCAGCGCACAGCTTTTGCAGCGGCGAAGACCCGAAATACACTGGTTCGCTCGGGAGAAGTGTTTTTCGGCGTCTCACCGCAGCGGGGCGCCAGTCACGTGGCTCTCCTTTCATCCGTTGTCTGCGGCTCCACCTTTTCCATTTCGGCGATGTGCCAGACTGTCAGTACATAGGAGGCCATGGTGTGAGTTCTGTCGCCTCCAGCGCGCGCTCGCTACTTTCGATGACGCGTCAGCGTCTAGTCAGCTTCGAGCATGCATGCCGCGCCGTGGTGACTATAATTTATATACATTTTTTTCCACTCCAGTTTGGGATTTTATTGTCCACTTTTTAGGAATAATTGGAGCAAATAATTTTCGTTCGTAATATTGACGAACGCACACGCGCTGCAAGTCTTGAGCTTGTTTCTCTGAGACACTCTTTTGAGTTCCCACCTGGGGTTCGGGCTTAAGGCACCGGCTGCTTTGACCTCGTTGTCCACAACTCTCGTTTGGATGTTGCAACGACATTCGTTTGGTTCGTGCTTGAAAAGGGGAACAAATGTCGAAATTCTAATATTTTTAAACGTTGAATGGAGATCTCGTCTCAAAACTTTGGAAAACATGCTAAGCAATCTCGCATAAAAAAAAAAAAAAGCCACGCGCTCATAACAACACAAAATAACGCAAAATATTACTCTCCCTTCGGATCATTTTTTCGCTTTTAAATTAGCCTGTGCATTTGGCGAGTGGGCGGAGAGTTCTGCGTTTATATTATTGTGATAGTACTTCAGCTTGCACTTTCCTGCCGAGTGTGGTGTGCTTTCATAGCCTCCTCTGTACTGACAAAGCCTGGCAGATCGCTACGAGACGCGGCCGCCGAAAGTGAAAAGGCAGAGCGGCAGACAACGGATGAGAGGAGAGTCATTTAACGGGCACCCCGCTGCGGCGAGACGCCGACACACACTTCGCCCGAGCGATGGAATGTCCGCTCGTGCTCCTCGCGTTCCTCCCGCTACCGCTTCTTTTCTCGTCGGGTTCGAAAACCATGTCTCGGGCCCTTGCCGCTGCAAAAGCTGTGCGCTGGATACCAGGTTGCCCGAGAAATGCTCTGTGCTATCAGACCCTCGCGCTCCAAATCTGTGACCGGGCGCTCTATGGCTCCGTCGTCGAACTGCCAGGCTTTGTGAGTATAGAGGAGGCTATGGTGCTTTCAGTTATAACGCTATACTTGCGGTGTTATCGAATATTGTCCAACTTATGTTTCTAATGTTTTGCGTTGATTTTCGGTGCTGGGTAAGTTGAGTGAATGGGCTTCGCCTTTCGTTTCAGAAAATCGGCGCACTCGGGGAAAGTGACGTGGACAGAGGAACAGGAATACGAGCTCAAGACTCTCTATGACCGCTATAAGGACGAAGTCACACCCGGTAAGATCTACCGGCCGTTTGTTTGGAGGTTACATCGGTATGACGGGTCACCCGAGATTCAAATGAGACGCGTGTCGCGTTGTGTACGCAGTGATCATGTGCGCAAAACTTGCATCGTCTCGGGAAAAGTTGATTGAGAAGGATGAACGCAGACATGTACAAATTACTCAAAAAAGGTAGTTAAGTTAAGTTACTGAGTAACGACGCCAAAAGTAATTGGAGTAGAGTAGAAATTACGCATTTGTAATCGTAATTGAGTAGACTACTAACTACTGTAAAAAGGTAGCGAGTTACTTTGAAGCTACTTTCGAAGTTACTTTTTTCATATTTTTGTGGTAGCAAAATGAACAGCAGTTCTGATCTGTGAAAAACCCTGCGAGCCTAAAATAAATGCATTCATTTTATTGCTTGCGTTTTCACCAAAATAGTTTATTTGCTCGCAGAAGCAATGGACTTCAAAGTTCTTATCGCAGAAGTTTTTCAGATCATGCGGACGACTGCGCGTCTCGTTGCAGTGCAAGTGCTACACTACTGAAAAAAAAATTGTTTTGATTTAACAGAAGATGAAACTAAGTACCGTATTTACTCGAGTAATAGCCGCACTATTTATGAACAAAGCCCTTGCGTCTACTTTCCCACAGAACACATATACAGCCAATCATTGCGTTGCGCATAAATAACATAGCGAATGACCAGATCGAGAACACGATTCTTCATACAAATGCAATCTTCACAAATGGTATATTGGAGCGAAGACGTTATCTCTGTCCTGTAAACAGCTGAAATCATGCTGTCGGTCGCGGTGATTGGCAATCTGCGTGCTCTGCGGAAAAGCGAACCCTCGGGTTTTTTTTCATAAACAGTGCGGCTATCACTCGAGTAAATACGGTATACTTCGCCGCTGACGCCGGGTCCAACAAAAGGATCTCCCAAGGGTGACTCGCAATCCTCGCCGGCGCCTAGGGTATCCTGACGCGCCTGACACGCCCGACAAGTAAATCGTTTTCAACAAAAAGGAGGTCTCCCTGGCGTGGAAGGTCGGAAGGACGCGAAAAATTACGTGAACAAGCATCGTTGCTCGTACAGTTGCTGCTGGATGCGGGAACGTGCTCCCATGAACGGATTATTCGTGTCTGCGTTTGTTCGCGGGGGAGCCCGGCTTTGCAAGGGAGTATGCGCTGACGACGAGGCGACCATGGGAACAGGCGTCCAGCTGCGAGGTCATTGCAGTGGCGCCTACCCAGGAACCCCCAAACCGCTTGAGGCAGAACTCACTAAAGGCAGACAACGTGAAAACAACAACAACCCTCGGAGTGTCCCCGTCTTTCACGGTTGCAGCTGGAAGCGAGGCGGCTGCGTGCATTACCGGATTTGGTCAATACCCGAGCAAGGCTTGTTAAGCATCTCTTCCTGCGTTTGTGTGCGCGGTGGTTTGGCTGCTCGTCGCCACCTTGACCCAAGGACGCCTGTGATGCAGTTTCTACGGCTGCCGAGTGTAAGTGCGTGGGAACGGAATGTGAGGGGGACCCTTGTTCGGGAATACCACTTCATCTGCCGGCGTCTTATTTATTTCTGTGCTCAAACTTTCGTGATGAGCAAAATTAGCACTAGATTTCGAAAGTAGTTAGTAATTTGAGTAGAAGTTACCTGAAAAAAGTAGTTAAATTAAACTACTAATTACCCAAATAAAGTTGTAATTGAAAGTTACCAAGTTACTCGGAAAAGTAGTTAAACTACAGTAGTTTGAGTAGAGTAGTTGAACTACGTCCAAGTCTGGATGAACGTAACATCTCACAGCCCACTTCAGAAGCTCGAAGCTCGCTGATCTCATTCTCGTTTCGTCACCGACCGAATGCCGTGGCGTCAAGCGTTCTCAATCGCGTGACGCTTTTTGACTTGATTCTATTTGTCGCTGCGGGGAGCGTCGATCGATAGAGAGAGAGAGAGAGAAAGCTTATTCAGAGTACGCATACTGGAACCAAGCATTACTAGCTCATGTCATTTCTGTCATGATAACTAGCTACAATTGGGTAATGGCATTATAGCGTTGTCTAGTGATTAATCATCTCTACTAGGGGAGCCAGAAATGCTACCTTTTCGCTGTCTCCTCGTCCGGTTTTATTCTGGAAACATTTCGGGCGTGTAAAATACTTTTTTTTTTTTATTCATGCAGTTAGCATGTTTTGATCTAATTTTGCTTTCGTAGACAGGACATGTTTACTTGACTGGCGTTTCGAGCTGCGAAAGCGACGGGGGAAATCTTGTTGTCGCATCAGCGGCACAATTTCCTTTCGCTATGAGACATGGGCAGGCTCTTCGTGCCGTCTGCCGGTGGATTTTCGTGCGCGTTCGGAGTGGCTGGGAAAGCGTGTGTTCATGAAGAGCAGACGGTATCGTTTGCGTGTGCCGATGGCGGCGTACCGGCAAGTGACTAGCCGAATAGACTTCTTCCAAAATCGAAGCGCCCCATCGCGGCGAAATACCACGCAGTGCACTCTGGGAACTAGTTGGCCACTCGGGTTTAGTTTCGATTGAGCAGCTTCATTTCATGCCATCACGCCGGGCCCGATTGTGCTGCTTGCTTTTTCGATTATCTGACTTTTCACGAATGTACAATACACTCATTCGCGAGCGATACAAAACGAAGACCGGGGAAATTTCCTTGGTTACCGAGACACCGGACATTGTGCCTACGCATGCAAACGTAGTTAGACGTGGCGTAGTCACTTCACCCCAGGATTGCATCTTTGAGCTCAATTTCAATAATCCCGTCTAGTAGCAGTGAACTACAACTGAAATTTGGTCACCTTGAGCCTTATACGTATTTTGTTTGCCAAACGTCCGCTTCTTGTTACTTCATTGGGCGAAAAGCAAGCCGCGTCCTCACAGGAGTATCAAAGTTGAGCCCTGCGTTGACGCATCAACTTTTAAGGAAACACAATTAATTCGACCTCACTACTGCCCAAAAGTTACTTTGATGGCTTCCTCGTACCATCACATATATCCCACTCAAATTTTATGCTGATAGGAAATTAAGTTTTCGCAAACGCTGAGATCGGCTAGCTACGACGGAGGCCCCAACAAGCGTCCCCTTCTCCTCGCTAAGCCTTTTTGGACGAGCTTTTACTGACGCCCAAGATTTGTGTCTAAACAGTGTGTCTGAACTTCTCTCGGCATACTCATTCAGGAAGAAAGCATGCACATAACAAATATTATGGCCATTAGCAACCGTGAAATGCGCTCTGAAAAATTTCGTTCGTTTGGCGCACCTCATAGGGGTTCACGCCCGTCCGGCGCACTTCCGGCGAACGGTGCGACATTCTTCACACAATTGCTCGACTTTTGCTTTCTTAAAACGGTTTGTATGTGTGAATGTGCCTACATGATTGCAGGATAACGTCATGCGCTTACGCGATGTTGAATATTAGTGGAATGCAAGCGGGTGGGGACTTCGCTTCGTGCAGTGCTGTGGGTCAGTACAGATAAGAGATAATTGTGTTCGATTTGAGCTTTTCAGTGGCGCCTCCGAGTTTTACCTCGCATACTCAGGCGTATTAAGAAAAAACAGTAACTGCAAAAAGTTATATTTCGTCTGTGGACGCACAAAACAAACAAACTTCCTGACCAGCAACACTAATGTAAAGGTGCGTGCTCGATGAACGCATACTTATTGGTTGTTACAGCTTGTTGACGATCATACACAAGCAAGATCCCCGAGCTTCGCAGCGTCGAGATTCCCAGCACTGGCTTGTTCACATACCTCGAAACGCTAACAGAAATGCTCGAGTGCAAAAATACAACAAGCATGTGTTAAGACAAGCTATACGTCTCGAGGTCTGGCCATTTAGGTTAGTTTAGAGACCAAAAATGACGCTCTCGAGACCAGAAAACATGACATACGCTCTGTGTGTATAATCTCGTTTCGACGTGAGGATCGAAACCGAAACCTATACTCTCCTCCCTGGCCAACTAGTTCCCAAAGTACAACGCGCGCCGTGTTGCATGGGGGGGGTTTATGGAAGCAGTCTATTGCAGCACACGCTACGATAATATACATGGGCGGCTTCTTGCTGCGCGGAAGTGCTGTTAAGGGGTCTGTGCGGCAATATTCTCACATCCGCTATCTGTACCCAGACTGAATCCCTGATTTATAATATACGGAACACGCGTGCTTTTATATGCGATCGCGTTCAGCCGCTCATTTCGCAGCCAGAGCAACGGCCGCGTAAAAGGCTTTATATACGGCCACGTGCTCTCTGATGCCCTTTGTTCAGTGGGCACTAATACCCCATTCACACGGTCAACATAACGGTACCTTCAACATAGGTCCCTTTGCTATCGGCGAATCAGCCCGTGCTCTTGGGTCGCGAGCACACGCCACGCGGAAGATCGTTAATTGATCGGCCGCAGAGGATCAAGGCCTGTTCACACATGCAGCGGAGCGCTACAAGCATAGCGCTAACCTCGCGCTAAGCGCATGCTGACCGGAGCGTTCACCAGCTTTGTATCGCACCGCCAAAACTGTTGCTCGTGGCAGGCTATAAGTAGCTGACGGCACGTGAGGAGCGCTACATCAGCGCTTCGCTGCATGTGAGAACCGGCCTTAAAGGTCCCTTAGCTAAAGGTACAGAGCGCGACACTGTTAGCGCGAACAAGCGATCGCCGGTTTTTCCAGTTTTTTCTTTTTAAAACCAAGGGATGTCATCCAAGTTATTATCCCTATGGAAAGAGCTCATTTAGTTCTATAATGTAAGCGATAAAATTTCGTGCTCGCTAATACTATTTAGAAGTAAAATGCGAAAATGCGCCGATGTCGTGTTCGCGCTAACTGTGTCGCGATGTGTACCTTTACGGTCGTGTGAATGGGGTATAAGAGGGATTAGCACAAACGAGCGATGCAGTTACATAAACAGAGCGGGAACGAAAATTTTCTGGCCTCTATGTGGCACGGGGGAAGTCGGCAGCCTGCAGCCGTTCCCAACCCTCGTGCCTTCGGAATGCCCATTCTCTGCGGCGGTCTTCCGCCGGCTATACATATGACTGATGTGGACCTAGATTGATAGATACATAGATAGATAATTTATGAAGTGCCCGCCAACAGCCAAGTGCCTGGGCAGCAGTGCACTGTCCAATGAGTGAATACATAAGATAAATTCATATTTTTCAAGTGATAAAATTAAACAAAAATGTCATCGTCTAAAAACAAGGCATTATAGGTTTGTCGCAGTCGTGTCATCGGACAGATTTACCGCACGTGAGGATAAAAGGTGTCTCGGCAGCTGGATGACTGCACAGAAGGCACACGGAATCTCAAGGCCATCAACAACTCTGAACAGTCAATACCACCATGCACAACATGATGTAAAAAGTTCATACCTCTAGCAATTCTTCTATCATGCAGAGTCAAAAGATTCAGGTCCACGAAAAGAGTTGTAACCGTAAAAGCGGCGCCGGTCAATGTGTCTCTCATATAAAAATCGTATAAATGTATATGCTGAACATTTTCGATCAAATACATTCACAGTACAAGGTTAACAGACACACAGGAGAACGAAACTTTCTTGTCAACCGCGAAAGCACGCCAAGGCAGCGGAGACTGACTAACAACAATACGAGAAACGTGTTACCGAAAATCTAATCCCGAGTGTACAATCACACCAAGACCACGCGCGTGCAACACTCGCTGCACCTCTGCTTCAAAGAGGGTGTAGTCTTACATTATGCTCTCTCTCTCTCTTCCTAGTAAGGAACACCACTACTGACTTTTAGGGGTTCACTAGAAGTCTATTTGTCAAGCACCATACTGTTCAAGAGAGCTGATATCATATTGGATATATATTCGATCACTAATATTTTCAACCTTGCGGTACACTTTACGTCGTCAGCGAACATGAGCACTTTTGACTTTTAATGGAGTCATGGGCTCACTTTTGACTGGCTCGTTAAGAACAGTGCTATCTCTTTTTTTTCTTTTTTTATTCGTTGTTTTACTGTCATTGGATGTCTTCGAGGCGCTAAACGAACATGAAACGTAGATGACAGTATCGATGTAGTAAAAAGAACAATAAGATGCCTCGAAAATATATTATAAGCTTAGAGTTGTTGAGCACTTGATGCGAATTAGCTGGGCACATGCTATGTGCACGTGGTGTGATTTCAGGTGACCTCATGTGACATCACGGTGTTACGTGGCGCCTCGACATTACATGACACGTGAACTTGACATTAATCCCGTGATGTCAAAATGTCACATGCCGACACAGTTCCCCGCGACGTCGTAATGTCACGTGGCGTCATTAGGTCATGTGACGTGTTGATGTCAAATGTGACCCGCGTGATGGTCGAGCGTACGGTGTAAGATATTCACGTTTTGAGGTGTAAACACCGCGCGCATCGCAGCCGCCAGCTAAAGTCCTCTCCTCGCCTTGGTTGCAAGCGGCACCACCAGATGGCACCTCGATGAGGCCAATGACAGCCAGTCGCGGGCCCGGTTTCTCACGCTTTTTTTATTTATATTTTTTTTTATGCGAGATCGCTTGTTTTAAAAGTCGTTTTCCGGGTGCGTCAGCACATGTAGAACTGGACACTTGTGCGAATTATTGGGAGCTTTTGGGACTGCCATAAGATGACTAGCTACACCGCAGAACGCGTTCCAGGTTTCATGTGTTTTCAACATGCCTTAATTAGAAATAGTCCGAAATATTTGTTTTCTGGGACATCCAGCGCCCTCTTGTTATTTACAACAATAAATCAGAAATTATGGTAGCTCCCAAATTATGAAAGTTATACGTCTGTTACACTGATGCTTCACTTTTTAGGAGGCTGACCCGCGTAATTTTTCTAAAAAGAAGAAAACCTCCGAAAGACCGCCATGAAAACGTCAATACGTTTCTCGCGAGGACCGGACTGTCTTTAGTCTGGAATTACCTTTCTGTGGCAAAAACAACTATAGGGCATTGATTCCGTAGAATCTGTTTGCCCAACAAGCCCGATGGTTCATATTGGAGCATTGAGTTTCTGAATACTCACGAGAGATGGTTTCATTTTGCGTCTAAGGAAGGGTTCTTGCGAACATTGCCCATCACATGATCCTCTCAGCCTGGCTCACGTGACTACCGATCGCTTACTGGCGGGACCGTGTCCCCCTTTCATCATGGGGGCGGCCTTCCATCCACAGAACTGGACTTGGCCAGAACTGGGACAAAAATATTACGATTAATTGGCGACTTTAGCCGTGAAGGAAGCCGCGGAGCTTTCCCACGAAACGGAGATTGGTGCTTCGACGCGTCTCTACTTCGACGGAGCTGTTTTCGACTCCAAATTGTATCGTTCGTCGGAAGCGAAATTTCTCTCGTTTAGCCTAAACGTCTGTGCCGTAACCGGTTCAAGAAGATATCCGTTCGATGGCAGCCGGGGTAAAGGCACCTAGAATAGTTGAAGCCTGCGAACCTCCCCGTGACGTCATCGCGCTCGGGTGGTCCCAAGAACTGCTCCGGATCCCAACGCCTCCTTCGTCTCACTGACTTGACACGATGTCGAAAGCTGACGCTGTTATCAGTATTCTATAGCTGCGCTCGATATCGATGTGGGGACGTCGAAATGCTATTGCGCGCGTGCTTTTTGAGGCGGTGTTGGGTAAAGCCGCCAGTCACGGCTCCCGCCTATACGCCGGTGCCGTAACGTTGTTTGTGCGGGCTAAGCCGCGCGAGTAAATCCATGCAACGGAACCCTATCTCTGATTCGGCCGGCCTTTGAGAGCAGCCCCCGGCGACGGATCCGTCTTTCACCAGTTGGTGTCGTTCCGACGCGCTCCCGAACGCGCATCTCTCGGCCGGGATCTCGGCGCGTCGGCGCCGGCGCCATCATTTGTCCCCGCACCCTGTCGCTTCTGTTTCCCCCGGCGGTCGTCCTCGAGCCCGCATTCGCGGGCTCGAGGAATTGGACTTACGAATTGGACCCGTCCGTTTGGAACGGGTCCAATTCGTTTGTCTCGTTCGGCATACGCTAGACGCTTCCACCAGTTTCTGCAAACCCACCCCACAACCCTTCTTTTTTTTTTTCTTTTTTTTTTTTTTTTTGGGGGGGGGGGGGGGGAATACGTTTATAAGTTTTGCCTGTGCACTTTGCTGGAGAACTTAGTTTTCGGACAAACGCTACGCCTGGATTCTCGGTTTGACGCCGTGTTGTCGCTTTTGAGCGATATGCGCTCAAATGCGGGGCTTGTCGTCTTGGTGGATATTGGGGGTTCCTGGATTGACCATACTGCACATGCAGGAATGTTTTCGCGAAGCTGAGTCTCTTTTGTTCGGAGTTTGTTTACTCCTGAGCCACGCTGTGCTCTGAGAGCACCGTTGCAAAACATCTAAGCGGTTCCCGGCTACGCATGATTTCAACGAGGCTCCTTGCGAATCGGCTGAGGTTATAGACTTACAGTTTAACCAGGTAGCACGTTTTCAAACATCTAGCGCGACGGTTACACGCATGCGCGAAATTGAAAACGAGCTGACGCCTCCTGGCCGAGGAGGGACATGAAATATTGATATCTCGTGAAAAGTTGATATGTTTGCTTTTATATTGTGTAACCATCGGTAATTCCCGCAAATATTAGAAAGACTACTGTAAACTTGGTTTACAAAAGAAAAAATGACAATAATGGAAATGTTAGTGTAGAAGTCAGGCCACAGCTGTTTAAGAAGTCGAACTTTGTCTAACTTCGCCCGCCGAAGAAGGTTTGCGACATTCCTGATTTATATCGAGCACACAATAAAGAATTCTTTTTTTTTCTATTTCATTATTTTAGGGGTAAACGTAAAGAATAGGGCAGGAGGGTCGAGTTGAAGGACAATGAGTTTGACCCCAAGGCAGTGCTAAGAAGAAAAAAAAAAAAAAAAAACTTCAAAACTTGTACAAAAGACAAAAATCCTTTAGATTGGGAGTGTACACCGCTCAAGGTACTCCTTCAGGTCCACTTGAATCGCTGCTGACTTCTCGTCGAGGCTCTTTGCGGAGCTCGAAGAGTGAAATTGGCCCGTCCATTAGAGGAATGTCAACCTGAGGATTGGCCTCGGGCTAGCGCTCCCTCGGAGACTGGCTCCGATTTGTGACGAAGAATGGGCAGCAGCCGTGACGCGAATTGAACCCGAGAACGCCGAATCTTTAAACGAGCATTGTTGTAGTGGCCTCGTTACATGGGCACTCTTAGCTGCAGTTTCTCAAGAAATTCGCCACTATTCCCCTCCCGGAAACAGTAAAAACTCTCTGTGCCCGCCTTCCATGTAGACGGGTAAATTTCCTCGTCCCTTGCTCAACGGGAGGATAGGTTTCACTCTCTGCAATGAATCTCTGTCTTTCTACAGAATATTTAATCAACGTGAGATATTTCGCGCTACGTTGTCGGGGCTGTAGCGTCTATAGCTTTCGTGTCTTGCTCCACAACGCTCAGAGCCGTAAACACGGTAGTACGATACGCAAGACAAGGTGACTTTCTGTCGCAGTAAGTGCGGTGCCGCAGCTCCGTGGAAGCTGCTCTAGCTTTGACAACGTGGCGCAAAATAGTTGATGCCGAGTATAGAAAGTGTGTCAACTAAGAATCTGCGAAAGAAAGCGCTGCAAGCAAAGGCGGAGTGGCACTTGCAGTCGAAGTGTCGGGCGCTCGCGCGTGCCCCAGGGTTGGCAGGCTTTCTTTCACGCGGTCTTAGCTAGGACGCTGTTTCTAGCGTGCCGGACCTGGCCTTGTCAAAGCGTACAGTCCCTCGAAAAGGGGTAAATCTGCAAAAAATTTCGGCAGTTTTTTTTTTTTTTTTTTTTTTCGAATCAACGAGTCCCGAGGGTAGAATTGCCCATAGAAAATGACAACACTTGGACTTTGAGCTGTCGGCCGCGAGGTTGTTACGTAAGCATATTCTGGGATTGCCTCTCAATATTTGTTTACTGTATATAGAGCGAGACGCAACACTATAGCGGCCTATCAATGTTTCTAGTTGAGTAAAACGATCGCCAGCGATTTCTATCTTCGAAGTCGTATAATGCCTGGAACGCAGGTGTGAGGAGTCGTAGTTTAAATTTAGACCTAGATTCGGCTTTCTTTCATTTACAATAGGAACTGGGCAGAGAATTGAATCGAAGGCGGTTGGTGTTTACATGTCGAGTTTGAAGGAAAGGTCACGGTGTTGTCGTTCTTTATAAAATACATTGCCGAACAAAGCTCCTTTATTCAGCTTGATTTTTTTAAATCTTTTTTCAGCAAGAACTTTGGCAATGCCGCGCTCAGGTTCGTCGATATTGCCCCTTTTCTTTTCATTCTTTCTCGCGAAACTTATTTGCGCGCGTTATTATGCAAACATGCTGAATTCGGCGAACGAAAAATGGAATGTTACTGTTTGATTTTTCAATTTCCGCATCAATTTTTTATTATTATTTTTTTTTGACGCATCTGCAAATATATTTTTTTTTTACTTTTTAATTTTTGTGATATCTTTTTTTTTATTATGTTTTGTGCACTTATGTCTCTTCGTACAATGCACCACGTCGGGCGCTTCGAGCCATCCCTGTGAGCGTGTCACGTGACGACCCACCCCGCGCCTCGGAGCGCCTTTCCCGATGGGCAGGTGACACTCACGTGGCATTGTATTGGCTCTGATGGTTCGTCCGCCGTCGTTCTTGGTAAGGCGAAACGAGGCGGTCTGGTGTTTTTTTAGTAGAATACGTTGTTGGGCTAGTTGGTTCATCTTAGTTAAACGTATAAAATAGCGCCAAAAAGACAAGGACAAGGTATCACTTGTCCTGTATACTTCTTGTCCTTGTCTTTTTTGCGCTATTTTATATGATTAATGGCGTTTCTTTTTTTCTGTTTTGTTTTCGCGGCGCCTTTTGTTGCAGCTGTCCCTGTTCGACGGTGTTCGCTCATGCATGCAGATCCGATGACTCTCCCCAAAGTTCGCGACAACACTTGGGCCTGCAGCTGCACAGTTGCGACAATCTGTGTACGCGGCGTGCGGACGAAACCAACGAGAGAGAGAGTGAGAGAGAGGGATAAAAAGAAAATAGTTCACTAAATTAAAAGTCAACTCTTCCTCTCTTTCTTTCTTTTTTTTTTTTTTTTTGGGGGGGGGGGGGGGGGGGAGTGGGGTGTTCAGAAAGAATTTGGTTTTGTGAAACCTCCAAAAAAGTAAGGCGGGCGAAAAAAAAATCTTTGGCGACATCAGCTTGTCGCTAGTGTCGTTCAGGCCCGGGCTTCGTCAATTTTGTTTTTACTTTAAAACAACAATTGATCGTTTGGGGCTCCCCCCGTTTAATAACGAGACTTTTCTGCGTTGGCTCCATGATAGGTGAAACGTGTTCCGAAAGGTTGAATTATATTATTGACGCTGCATGATGGATTCGGGTCTTTGACAGGCAGTAGTCTAGTCGTTATATGTGTTCTTTAAACCATTGTTTTACGAAGGTTCCTTTTGGGCCAATGGGCCCTCAGGGACGTTCAGAGTGCTTCTCAACTTCTTGTCTGTCATAATTTCCTTTAATTATCGTAATGTAATCCCAATGGGGGGCGGTCGGGGCGGATCGATGACCGGGTGTGTTTGCGCACGACAGCTCGGAGCACGCCGAGCATAGAGCACTATATAGCTCCTACGGAGCAGGGTAACGCAATCCTTTGATCCGCGTGTTTTGCCGACAACATGGCCGACAGAGCAGCTCGGTGCGAGTCACGTGGTACTCAGGGTTCCAGGAGGCGGCCCGCCCTATGGGAGAGCACATGGAGATCAACGCAACACGGCTGATTAAAGAATAAACGCCGAGTTCACACTTTTCAAAACTAGTGTGTCGTGAAGTTGGTAAAGCACTAAACAATTTATCAAAGTTTTCATAATATCAGATGCGTGTGAAAATTTTGACAAGGCAATTTCTAAGGCAATGGCGTTTGAAGCAGACGATTTTTGTGCGCAGCGGAGAGGAACTTTCTGGGTTGGCCGGAGCGGGTCACGTGGACGGCGCGACGTCGCCGTGACGCCGCCGCGTCGTCTGCTGCATGATGCCGTTCAGGCAATTTAAAAAAAAAAAAAAAAACGTCCTTCCATGGCACGCATCTTAGTGCAAATTATTCTAAAATGTTCCTTTATTATGTCAAAAACTATTGACGTTCCGTACATCCCCCCCAATATTGAAGAAACAATGATTTTCTCACGTTCCCCATGCATTTCTGATCGGAGTTGGAACCCCCGGGCGTTCGCCGCTAGTTGCCAAGAGATGGCGTTCTAGATTGCGCTACTCTAGAGTTCCTGTATAGGCTCCCTACGTAGGGAGCCTATACAGGAACTCTACGCTACTCTGCTCCGAAGGAGCTATTAGCGGCGAGATGTTTCGGTGGCGCCCTCGTTTGGTTACCTTTCGTGACGTCATTACCTTGTGAACAGCAAGGTCGATGGTGTTTGTAATGAGCATGGTGGAAGCCTGAAATTATAGCGCTCTCAAAGCAACACTGCCAACACCGTCAAAATTGAAGTTCTTACATTCCTCTTATTTGCGTCGATGAGAAATCCTTTGCTTACGTCATTGTCAGCATTCGGCCAATTGTGGTAGGCCGACCACAGCGACGCTTTTGATCGCTCACGTCGCTAATAGACGCTTTGCACACGCGCCAGATGACAGCCGCCATTGCTGACCTTCTCTTGTCTTACCCAGACTACGAGCCAGTGAAGCGGGCGTTGCCGAGCTTCTACAAAGGCCAATGCTGGGAAGAAGGACACAGTAGGATCTAAAATGGCAATAACCTGCCCAGCTGTAATCACGATGAAGTGAAGGAAACGTTATAAGAGGAAACGAAAATGGAAGGTCGGTTATGGCGACACCCATACACAGCTGCTGCAAAGCGTGTATTAGCGGCGAGATCAGAGCCGTTTATACTGAGAGAGTTTGGCCAATGGGCGGAGCTTGTTGGCCGCTAGAGCAAGCGGATTTCGCGGTAACACAATATGGCGTTACTTCTTTATCTTGTTCATTCCTGAGAAATCGCGTAGAGTTCCTATGAGTCAGAGCCACAATATGGCGGACGGAAGTAGTCATCCCCCGGTTGTCAGACTACGCTGCTGTGGTTGTCAGGCTGTCAAAATCTCCTTAAGAAGGCCAAACTCTCTCAGTATAAACGGCTCTGGGCGAGATGTTTTGGTGGCTCCCTCCTGTGGTTCCCCCTTGTGACGTCATTACCTTGCAAACAACAAGTTCGATGGTGTTTGTTATTAGCGTGGTGGAAGCTTGAAATCATTGCGCTCTCAAAGGAACACTGCCAACACCGTCAAAATTAAAGTTCTTTCATTCCTCTTATTTCGTCAATGATCAATCCCCTTTCCGACGTCATAGTCAGCGTTCGGCCAATCGTGGAAGGCCGACCACAGCGACGCTTTCGGTCGCGCACGTCGCCAATAGACCTTTTTCGTGTACTCTCGTCCCCAGCCACTTAATAGGCGTATCCGGTATGGGCGGCGAAAAAATAATAAAACGGTTCAACCTGAAAATAGTAAAAAAATTGAGCGGAGCCGAAACGAGAATGTGTGACGGTTACGCTTATATCCTAAATGCCTTCTATTGGCGTGGCGACGGCAAAACAATGTTTTCGCTCATACTGGAACTGACGACAATTCAAGATGGCGGCGCTTTTGCCGAAAAGGTCTATATAGTGCTCTAGCCGAGCAAAGGCTCGCGCTGCAGAACCCAGGAATTCAGAACTCGCCGTCCCTGTCCGTTTCGATCTGGATGAGCATCGTACCAGCGTGCGGTCGCACATCACTATTGCATGATGCACGTTCGAGACCCCAGGCTAGCAGTCGTTCTGCACACACTAAATTTGTCATCTAAAGCGTCATTCCAGTCTCGCCATACTTACCTCTATGGCAGACCGACCTTACGCTGTCTAAACACGAATGTCACTCTTTTTTTTCTTCTTTTTTTGTAGCTCATTTGCGATTTCGCGTTGAACGTGAGACCATTTGCAGTATTCCCAAGCGCCCCGGCCCGCACTCAAGGAATCATGGGAACGGTGTTCCATCAGCTCCCTAGTGATCACTAATTTTTGACCAACTCCATAATTACACAGTTTTAGAGCGTAATTCGAGGTCACCCTGAACAAGCGCCTGATATACCCCAAGGACCTGTCATATCACTTTTAAAATTGCTCGTCAACATCAGCATTTTTTTATACTGCGCATGCAATCCATCTTTCAACCTGGCTGAGCTGCAGAAATCTCTTACAATATTATGATTCTCGTGATTGTTGTTTACGCAGGAATAGCTTAAAAAGCCGATAATTCACAAAAACAAAAACCAGGATTTAGCTCGGAGTCCACGGGGTGTTTATAGCATTTTTATCGTTTCTAACTTAATATCAGCATGATAATAATGTAAGAGATTTCTGCAGCCCATCCATGGACGCTCTCTGCCACCCTTCTGCCAATATACCATTGGAGCGAGTAAACGTCTTGGTCAGTGACGTGTTAGGTCACGGACGTTTATTTCTATACCTTTCAACCTTTCTGTGCGCCGTTGCCGAGGTTGGCGTAGTTTTCAAAGCGCTACTCACTCAAGCGCGTGGCCTGAAACCCGCTCATATTTGAATAATAATTGGGGTTGTGTGGATATTTATACAGCGAGTCGTTGGTCAGCCACTTTTAATGTTGCGACGAGTCACTCGCTGTGGATGAGCAATTTGGCCAGTGCAGTACAACCGCTAGCCTGGGGTCTTTAACGTGCACCACGCAGTAGTGACACACGACCGCACGCCGGTACGATGCTCATCCAGATGGAAACGGGCAGGGGTGGGGATTGAACCCAGTATCCTGGGTTCTGCAGCGCGAGCTTTCGCTCCACGTGCTCCGAGCTGGTGTGCGCTAGCCCACTCGGCCACCGATCCCCCAACTCATATTTGAAAAAACAACCTTTCACCACAAGCCCGCTCCCCACGTTGGCTCGTATCTTCCCTCCTTGTTTTTTTTTTTTGCTTCTTCTTTTTATAAAGCCTTATATGCTTTTTAACGAATGCCCCCAATCCCAGATTGTTGCCCGTCCGCCCGTCCCTTTCCCGGGGACACGAAATTAGTGTTTTAAGTCACATGATCTACACACCAATTAAGTTTCCCCGCCAAAGTCGGAGGGAAAATTGAAGGCACGTTGTCTTACGTCAGGTGACCTATACACCATTTCAGTTTTCCCGTCAAATATAGCGGGGAAATTGACGCCACGCGACTTACGCACCCAGTTTCCCCGCTTAACGCACCTGGAAAGTCGATAAAGATAGAAATCATTTCGCATTATAGGACTTTGAGAGATAAAGGCTGCTGTCAGTTTTCTTGTTGATGTTATCGCCCGAAATCGGAAGAGTGCTGGTGTGAAACGATGTATCACACTTGAATTCTGGAAAATAGGATTCAACGAATTTCGCATGGTTTTAGAAGCCTCTTTGATAGATAATGGCACCAACGCGGTGAACACTGCCACTTGATCAGGTGTTCTTCCTGCGTGACGAGACTTCTTTTTCTTTCTTTTTTTACATACGTGATATACCGTTTATATATATTCTCGTTTTACGAATTTTTAGCCAGAAATAGATATAAAACTTTCGCGCCAAGTTCTGTTTGGTTTGCAATATTTGTGCGTGCGAGAACTTCTAAACCGTACGCATACCTAGCGCATTTTTATATATATTTTTTTTTACTTTATGGACACCATCTCACAAACATGTGCAGTGCT
The DNA here is from genome assembly GCA_013358835.2 of Ixodes persulcatus. NCBI lineage: Eukaryota > Metazoa > Arthropoda > Arachnida > Ixodida > Ixodidae > Ixodes > Ixodes persulcatus. The sequence continues at coordinate 188,478 of JABSTQ010009833.1, read as the reverse complement.
CACAGGCACGGGCGCGAGCAGTCGAGGAAAGGCCTTTTTACGCGAGCTTCCGTATAGATACAAAAGCGCGTGGCTGAGCTACGGGCCTGGCCATGTGCATCGGTTAGCACTACAGATGTTTATGAGACGGAAGCTTGAGTGTTTTACCGATTTATTTTGTCCCAATTCGCGACTCTGGCGACCTATGCGGGTTGCCACACTGTCAAATTGGCGATCGAAAACAACAATGCGGTTCGTGCCGTGCGCCTGCTCGACGTGCAGGGCCCGAGTAGTATTCGCACGCATGCGTTGAACTCAAAATGGTTGGCCCCGATTCTTATCCACTGCGTTCCAAACGCAGGGGCTGATCCAAGAAAGGGGGGGGGGGGCGATGGGGGCGGCCGTCTCCCCCAAACGAGGTCGACCCCCTCTCCTCCCCCCTTCTCGGAGGGCAATTTGACATGGGTGGACTAGCGGTGCACAAAAAAGATGGGAGAAAAGTATCCTTACAAGGCTCCCCCCCAAAAAAAAAACAAAAAAACAAAAAACGGAGTTTTGGATTTGCCCCCGTCCAAACGTGCGGTGTCGTGTTGACTTAAGAGAGTTTCAAGAGGTTTGACCTTTGGGAAAGTGACGAAAGGACTACATACTGTTCTTCTACCGCGCTGCATGAGCCTTGACAAACGCGTAATGTCTGGTTCAAGCGGTTGCATAGGTTGCGTTCCGTGCGATCCGTGCAAAACGCTGATACGACAGTAACGACAGGGTCACCGTGACCACTGTTCTCTCTACGCAACGTGAGACGCAACGCAAGACGCACTAATTCCGGGCCATCGTTTTTTCTTCGGCCCTATCTTTGCTGCCGTTTTCGTTGCTTTGGACACAATGAACGCAATTTCCCTCGCTTTAGTACGGCGGCTTTCGCTCCAGCCTCCCACAGCAGGCAATCGCGAGAGCCACGAGGGTCGAGCGGATTGTTTAATTTGCATCGCGATAGCACCTGTTCCGGCCGGTTGAGTGTTTTCCCGCTGGGTGCCGTTCGGTTTGCTGGAGTCGCGAAAACACTCACTTGCAAACACTGCGTCCTATCTGGAGCCTCAAGGCGCGTGAGGAGCTTTGACAGGCTTACATTGCACTTGCTTGTCCACACCAGAAGAAACAAGAGGGTGGCCAGGTATACCGTAATGTAATCGGGACTCCCTTTTTTTTTACGTTTTGCAATGTGTGTTTTTTTTTCTTTTTTTTTTTTTTTTCAGAAAATCTCGGGAGACCTTGCAGCGAGGGGACTTGTGGGGCGGTTAAGATGTACGCTCGTGCTGACTCGAACGCTTCGTATAATCTGGAGGTGGCACGACTCGCGATCTCTTATTATTTAAAACTCAAAACGCAAAGATAAAAAAAAAACGCAAACCCGAAAGGAGGTTATTACATATGTCGAGACCGGTTATAACGAAGTCGGTTATAACGAAATAGCGGATGCAGCGAAGCGATCACGATTTTCCATTCCCTTTTGCACTTCGTTAACCGAAGTCGGTTATAACGAAATAGCGGATATAGAGTCTATTCAGATGCTGAGTCATCGCCCACAAACATGGCCGCTAACAAAACGTTTATTCGTGAGCTCTGCGGAAAACAAAATAAGGCAAAACAAACTCGCCAATTAAATAACCGCATTTGCTTTTGGCGGCCATGCTTGTGTGTAGTGACTCGACATTAAAAAGAAGTCTGACGTCATATGAATAGACCCTATAGAGAAGTGATTTCCGATTCCTTTCGACTTGGTTATAACCGGTCTCGACGTACTCTGTGTTATGAAATCACATAATGGTAAACACACGCCAACTTCGTCTTCGGTTCCTGGATAGCCTCACGTGCCGTACATCGGAACGTCACAATACGTCAAGCAGACGGCGGGGGCGCCACATATTTCCGAAAGGTCTACTCGCGCTATCTTCAGACGGCTTTATTGCGGGCGCTCGTTGCCTTCCGTCGTGCTCCGGCTGCGCGTGCAGGCTCGAAGCTCACGAGACGCCGAAGCTCACGCGACGTCAAGGTGTCACGTGACACCATGGTGTCACGTGATATAGCAGTTCTTCGTGACGGCTTTTCTCGTAGCTCTCGGCTGATAAACCCATTCTGCGTTTATAAATTCGAACGATGGATTCCCTGCCGCATGGAAGTGTTCCCCGCAGGGCCATTGATCGTGTTTGCCCTCGTGTGTTGTTCGCATGTGCAGATAAGGACGCGGTGGACCTGATCCTGGAGCACATGATGGACGACTCCAAGACGCGGCGCATGGTCGTGCGCCAACTCAAGAACCTCGGCCTCATTCCGAACACCGCCAAGTTCCGCAAGGGAGCCAGGTGGGTTGCCTTCTACTCCGTTCGGCTGACCGTATGTACCAAGTCCGCCGGTTCGCTGAACGCGCGGTTCGCTGATGATCGCAGAACGGCCGGACGTCGAACCTCAGCTCTAGTTAAAAATGAAATTATAGTGAAGTTCCGCTCGATGTGGCTGAATCTCCACCCTTCAGATTATATTGCACGCGTTTGGTTTCAGCTCCACGGGCGCACCAGTGGTCTTCTCTTTGGGATGATGCTGCTCTTTGTTTACCGCGTTTCGATGTTTACGAAACCGGAGCCCAGCATGTATCTTTGCACAAGAAGTGCTTGCGGCCACCTCCTCCAGAATGAGTCGCCCAGCTGAGGGCCTTTGCACGCAGCTGCGTTTCAGAGCGCACGAATGCGTTTGGCTCCGTTGCGACTCCCGAGTAGCCACAGGGCATCCGTGCTTCGTATTCTGCGCGACAGGCACCTCCTCGAATTTGTTGCCACGTTTCATGCGAAAGCACGCATGACATTGTGACTCGCGGCCGTTTCTGAACGCAACGCGGTCAAACGCTCCGAAACGCAACTGTGCGCATAGGCCCTCAAAGAAACTATCGCTCACGCTCGTCGGATGTCCGCCATCGTCTTCACGCCGTGCAAACAGCACGTCTCGAAGAACGCATTTGTGCTCCTGTTCTTCGCTGCAATAACACCAACTTTATTTTTTTTTTGGGGGGTGGGGTTTCTTCGTGCACGCAACTTTCATTTCAGACTGCGTCCATCCAGCGGCGAGACTTAATGATAGCGGGCTAATGGCGTCCTGTCTGAGCGACCGCCTCGCGCTCGGGGTCCTATAAGCCCGCAACAGCGAAGCCCGTCCGTGCCCTCTTGCACCCAAACCCGATCAATCAGCGGTCGCCGACGACGTGTCTCTCGGCCCCTGTCGGTGCACGACAGAAGCGAAGGCGAGTCAGCCAGCGGTACGAAATGTCCAGAAATCGCGTCTTCTCCTCGGCGTTGCCCGATGCCTCCCCCGGCCTTACGGCCTCGAGTAGGTCGCCCGTCGTCGGAGAGCGGTGGGCCCCGCTTTTAATGGCCGAGTTAACGGCCCAAATCCCGGCGGCCGCTTGTCGAAGAGTCGTGTTCGCGCCGGCGTTTCTCGTCCGGTCGAGGCTTTGGGGGGGCCCCGGGTCGAGATGGACGAGCGCCAGAGAGTCGGTGACGGGGCAGCGGGTCCGAACTCCGCGCGATTCCGTTGGCCTTGCCTCCCACTCGGCCGCGAAAGAAATGGGTCCCATTCATTAATTGTCTCTCGGATGTGGTGCCGAGAGAAAGGAGAGCGACATTGGGTCATCACTCCTCGGAAACGGCACGGTTTTCCGATTGGCATTCTGCCCACTTTTTTCGGTCGGTTTTCTTGGGGGTTGTTTAGCCTCGGCGCCTCGGAAAATAAGTGAGTGGGGTGGGACGGTTGTTCGGGTAGGTCACCCTTGCCGGTTTCTTGGCGAGAGCGGGGGGCGGGCTCCGGTTAAAACGCCTACTTTTGGTTTTTCTACTCTTAGCGGGAAAATCGGTAGGGCCTATTTTTATCTTTCAGGGACAATGAATGCTTTTTCGTTGCTTTGTTTGCTTCTAAAAATGCCCTTTTCCGATTTCTAGGAAGTGCAATATTTCACTATTGTTTCGGTAATTTTTTTTCTGGACTAGATCTTTTTTACGAAGCACAGTACGTGAAAAATTTGTACGCGAAAAAGAAATGGACACATGTGCGAAGATTGTCTAACGACGCGCAAGGGAGCAGGCGCGTCGTTGGAAACTTTGTACAAGGTCAGGATCAACGTTTAGGTACCAATGTGTAGATTTGAACCGCATCGTCTTTCTCAAGTACCCACTGTTTCGGGCCTCACGCTCACCATTCCTCCTCATCGCTGCCCCGTTTCGCGTAGATAAATTCCAAACACTCTGCCCCTTAAAGTACGATTTTTCAAAAGGAACCTGTCGCGCCTTGAACCGCATGGTCTCCGCGCCACCCTATTTATAGGGTGATTGAGAAAAAAAAAAAAAAAAAAGGAACTCTTTCCGGTAACCAACTGCCAGGACTTTACTAATGAACTGTTTAATGTGTGAAAATCAACGTATGGTTCCAGTGAGAAACTTGCTATGCGTCATCGAAAACCGATAACTCATATTAAAAACAACATTTTAGGGCGTTCCGAAAAAAAAAAAAAAGAAAAAAGAACGCTCAGTTGGGACGCGTTTTTAGGTTTCAGTTTCCTATCAAAGCGCATCTTGACGCCAGCGGTCCTGCTTCCCAGTGGCCGAGGCACGCAACACACGTGCGTCATACTTCCCTCCATTCTACGAGGGAGGCGAGGCGGTGGCTTCGCGCATCTGGCGCCGGGGAACAGGACCGCTGGCGCTAAGATGCGCTCTGATAGGAAACCGAAACCTAGAAACGCGTCCGAATTGAGCGTTTTTACTGAACGCCGCCCCTGCCTTATATATTTAGAAAACGAGTTGATTTAGTGGTTTTCGATGAGATGCTTAGCAAGTTTCTTTTTTGGACCGTATGTTTATTCTCCCTCATCAAAAAGATAATTAGTTCATTTTAGTTCTTTATTTCGTTAATCAGTATGTTTTTTTGCGGTCCTTGATGTCCGCCGCGGCTGCCAATTTGTTCCCGGTAAGATTCCTTTTTTTTTTCCCACTCCATCATTTTATTTTTTTTAATAATTTCCGAAAACCTTCGTTGAAACACCCAGTATAACGTAATGAAGGCGGGCAGTCTGGAAGCTTTTTTTTCATAACGTTTCATCCAACGAAGCCTGTTCTCGAAATCCCTTCCCGATACGGGGAATTCACTTCAGCGTCCCTTTACCGAATATAACTAAGCTGGGCGCTGTAATCCACCACTCTGGTCTGTTTCTCTTTTTATTTTTAATGAATAGTAGTCGTCCTAAGGGAGCTTATAGCTTTCAACTCATGCGCTCGAGTCCGTCAGTCTTTTTATATATATATATATATATATATATAGGTATTTTGTCTGTACGAGAAAGCAACGACCGTGCGGTCATTGCTTTCTTGGCGAGACCAAAATTTACAGCCCGGCCCTAGCCTTCTTGCTTTGCACGTGGACACTCGTGACGAAGACGAACAGTCCTCACGTCGACGTATATCGTCTCGGGAACTTCGGCGGCGTCGCAATTTGGAATTCCTTCTCCTCTCCCGTCCCGGGCCCCCGCATTGTTGTCCGCTAACAAATCGCGAGAACTCTCGCCTACGACGCGACGACGACGACGTCGCACCTTATTTTTCTCCCCGGCGCAGCCCCCCGGCTGGGGTCCGAGCCTCGGGTTCAGGCGGGCTCGGTCAGTCCTCGAGTTGTGGGGGGAGGGGGGGGGGGGGGATCTCTGTGTGTCTCCGTTGTCCGGGTTTCGCAGTTCTCGACACGATGTCCGCTACACAAAGCCGAGGGGTTGGCCGCTCTTTTGTCTGGAACGGAGATCGTGGTCCCCGGGTGCTTTGTTGCACGTTGACGGATGTTCCGTCCTACTGTCGGCTCGCTCGGACAAATAGACAGATTAATGCAGGCGCGCTCATCGGCCGACGTTGTGGTGCCCATATAAATATATATATATATATATATATATATATATATATATATATATATATATATATATATATTTTTTTTTATCTTTAAATGAGGTATGAAGGAGAAAAAACAAAAAGGCAGCGCGTCATTTTTCATCCTTTCGCGTTGAGCGGGGTAGGCTTTTCGGCTCCGGAGGTACACAGGCTGGGTCTCCGAAAATAAGAGGACGGTGTTTTGTTGCCATTTATTTACTACGCTGGTAGATTTGTCTTCGGCACTTCTACTTAGTTTTGCGGGGTTTGTGTCCCTCCGTTGCGAATTCGCTCGAATCTACTCGAAGGCAGAGCGGGCGGGCGTTGTTTCCATTCCGTTGCGTCGTCGTTCTTCTGCTCTCTTTTTGCTAGATGCATCTGCCTCTTACGCTTTATTATGTTGTCGACCCGCCGGCTAGACTTAACTCATCCGTCTTTTCTGTGGATATCTATTATACAAAGCAACTAACTTTGTTGCTATATACATATTGGTGGTTGCATTTTTTTCCTTTTGTTGTGAATGATGGCTTAGTCGAAGTGGCAGCAGCGGGCTATGATTCCGCAGAACTGGCGTGGCCTCGAAATATACTAATCACAACTACCCAAGCACATCTCCATGTTGTCGGGAGCGATTCTGTGCACTTGAGAAACCCGTAAAACGGGGCATGAGATCAATATTGATTAGTTAGGCGCTTGCTAATACCTAACCCCTTTTCAGCGGGGGTTATGGAAAAGGGAACTTCACCTACACGGCTCATGTCGCATAAATTATTCTGAAGTAATAACAACATATATAGGGTGTCTGAAGTCGCCAGGCTCGATCTAAAATGGACCGTAAAAATCGACGCGTGCACGAAGCAATCGAAACTTTTCGCCAAAGGTGTATTTCACAGGGCGTTTTTTTTCTTGTAAAATTACAAAGATTGGCTCCCGTTCTGTAAAAAATAGGGCCAAAAAACTTGCCAGGGTCAACGGCGGGTGACGACGCAGACCACCGAGTCGAGTGGCGGGGCGCGTTTGGCGCAGGTATTGATAGATGGCGCTACCTCCTTATCGAGACTGCTCGCAACGACCGTGATTTACTAAAATGGAGATATTTTTTGTACTGTATCTTTCGTTTAAAAAGAAATGCGGATAATAAAAACAAAACCTGAAAATAAACGAAAAAGAAAAAAAAACGCAGTTGCATTTCGTCTGCATGTCGTCTGCTTTCTTTCGCTGGTCGGCTGCACCTTCCGACGCTGCTCCGGACGCCATCTATCAATACGGGCGCCAAAGGCGCCCCGCACTCGACTGGGTCGTCTGCGTCGCCTTCCGCCGTTGACCCAAGGTTTTTGGCCCTATAAATGTTTTAAAGAAGGTGAGCTGCGCTTATTAATTTTACAAGAGAAAAAGGGCATGTGAAATATACGCCTTTGACGAAAAGGTTAGCAGGGTGTCTACACTGTCTAGTGACCGGAAAAACCGGGAATTGTCGGGGAAATTTTAATTACCCGGAAAAATCAGGGAATTGTCAGCGATATTGTCAAAAAGCGAGCCCAGTCAGGGAAAATGAGCCGGAAACGCCATCGACTGCCCCGATCAAAGAGTTGAGGATTTGGGGGCAGAAAAATAGGCAATAAATTCTGCTTAGAGCGGAGCGCGGGCTCGGCTCATTCAATGTAGAGAGAGTGAGTGTGCTGCCCGATGCGAAGGGAACAGCCGACAAATCCAGTCCAAGCCTTGGATTGGATTGAGGGCACGACACTAGACTAGATCCATTTAGAGCTACTAAATTTAGTAACGAATATGAAAGCCGCAGACCCCAATCCAAGCCTTAAGCCGAAAGTATCCGAAAGTGTGCATCTGGCGGCCATGCAGCTATTCGGTTATCGATGGATTGAGCGTCGTGTTTTCATGGTGTTTCCAGAAGTGGTCTCTTCACTGACAATGTCGGCGGCAAGAAAGTGCTTGGTTTAATCCGGACTGGACGAACCCGAATATTTCGGAATGTGCAAGTTGGATTAAGCCCGTGCAAAATGATCCTCACAGTGCTCACTGCTCAATGCCTTGTGTTGTAATAGTCTTATATATTTAAACGCCTTCACAGTGGTCAGGGAAGTTCACCTGAAATTGTCAGGGAAAACCTGGAAAAGTCAGGGATTTTCAAAATAATAATTTGCTAGACACCCTGGGTTAGTTTGCTTCGTGCAGGTGTTGATTTTTACAGTCCATTTTAGATCGAGCCTGGTGACTTCAGACACCTTATATATATATATATATATATATATATATATATATATATATATATATATATATATATATATATATATATAGAAAGGCTGGGGCTAGATAAGAGACGGAAAAATCGCGCGGGCGCCTTACCCAAACCGCTAGCTTTCTACCTGCTCCACGAGTGGTAACTTTAGTGCACTACTACGCTTCTCACGCGCTCAAAGTCTTTCTGAAAATAACTGATTTAGTGGTTTTCGATGACGCTGAGCAAGTTTCTAATTGGAACCATATGTCTATTTTAATTAATTTAAAATTTAATTAACGAATTTTAATTAATTCGCCGACTGATTGTTACCATTAGCCCCCTATAATATGTCCTCCTGGCCGTATAATTAACCTCCACAAGCGGCATAAGTGTAACTTTCACGGCTTTTTTTAAACAAATCTGTTAAGCTTAAAAAAAAAAAAAAAAAAAAACCCTGTATATGTCTTCTGAAAGGCCGCGGCCAGCCGCCGGCCTTTCGGAAGATGTCCGCGGACCGGGGTTTAGAGACCCCTGTTCTAGAGTATGTAGTCTTTCTAGAAGAAGGCGAGACTGGCAATATCAGAGGAGTAGCTCTTGTCGCCATCGCACAGTGTTTGGTTCCTTTTTCTTTACGTTATATTCAGTTCCACATTCATCCGCTTTTTATATACTTGTGAAAATTTAATATACGCCAGTGCTGGAGGCGCCAAGACTGCTTTCGGCCCGTGTTAAGTAGAAGCCATCGAAAAAAAAAACAAAAAAAAAATCTTGTGAACTTTTACAAACTATTTCTTTGGTATAACGTCGTATAATCCTCGTTGGAGGAGTAAATGTATTACATACCGTGTATGCGAAAAGACTACGAATTGGAACTAGTAAGCTCTGCGGCTCAAAGTGATTCCCGCAAATTGCATTCTTTCGTGCAAATGTTTTTTTTGTTTTTTTTCGGAGGCAATTGACATTGCTTAATTATTTTTTATGCGGTATGATTTGTATTTGTGAACACTATTAAAGTTTGATTGAGATACCTGCTGTCAGTCCGACCTTATTGCAGTCTTCGGTAATATTTCAGTTGTTTATCTGGTTGGCAGAGATTCTAAATATCGCAAAGGTGCTTTATTGGACCCAATACACCTATCAATAAGTAGTCAATGTTCCTAACGATGTAATTTGTATATATTGCTGTTGTCTATATCTTTTCAGTCAAAATGTAATTCTCGGCAAAATTTCGTTGTTCGGATTTCAGCCGAACAACTGAATTTCGCTGGAAACAGCCGAGAGGGGGGGCAAGAGGCGAATGTTCCGCCATCTTGGGGATAAATGCTCACATGAAATTGCTGGGGGTTTACATCGTAATGCAGCGAATGGCATCGCAACCTAACATTAAAAGATACTGACACCCCGCAAAATCGTTCTTTAAAATTTTTGCCAAGCTCTTTTCTTTTTTTTTTTGTGTCAGAAGATTGTTTAATAAATATTTTGCCACAGCGTCAAGTATATTTTTAATAAAGTGAAAAAAAACGCAATTGCTTGAAACCGAAACTGGACTGGGGAGGAAGAAGAAATACAGAGGACGAGAGAGCTGGCGAAAATCACGTAACTGGGCAACTGTTTTTTTTTTTTTTTTTTTTTCAATCAGCGTTGCGATTTTTCAGAAGCCAGAAAAAAATAATTGGGTATCATATTTCATTTTTATTTTTAATATTGACTGTGTGCCTTCGATGACCCACGACTTTGATTATATTTAATGGCTGTGTCTAAACCATAGAAAACAGCACGTGACCACGGAGAAGAGAGTGAGCGCGACTCGAACCGGCCAGTTCTCGATCGGCTTTTTTCGGGCGGAAAGAAACCGAATTTTGAGCCGCATATTCCTTTCGAGGCAAAATTGTGTTTGCTTGTTTTCTAATAGGGCCTAGGATGTACCGTGCAGTTACACCGTGCCGACACCGCAATCAGCCTTTATACGGAAATATGACTTTGGTTGCGAAGACTGTTTTGTCTCTCTCTCCTCAAGGGCCCACTGTCCGTGGAGGGCGGAAGAGATCGAGGAGCTTCGGGACCTCTTCACTCAGTACAGGGAGGCCACAGGTAAGGCACTTTTCCGAAAGACTGGCGCTTCTTCTGCTTCGACGACTTTTCTTGGACTCTTGTCTACGACTGAGCTCGCGTTTAGGGGGATCTTTGGCCGCTGTTATGAATGGAAACTTCGGCGACCTTCTTCCGAGTTTCAACGCTGCGGAAACGAGTCACGATCTGTTCAGGACAGTCGCCCGCCTGTCTGGGCCTGCCCGAAACGAGTCTCAACGCGTCCGTGACGTCAACGGGACGTGTGTGTGTGCGTGTGGGTTAGTGCGCTCCGGAAGGGGAGAGAGGCATGACCTAACTGCGGAGAACTTTGGCTACATCGCACTTGAAAGGGAGAGAGGCAGGGCCTAACTGCGGAGAACCAGGGCTACGACGCACTTCTGGCTACGACGCGGCGGACTTTGCTTTGCTACTCGCACCTGCTGCCCTGGCGGGGAGTGAGGGAGAAAACGGACCCTATATAAGGCGGAGCGTGAGGCTGCTCCGTTGTTCTCTCGGATTTGACGACTGTATCGCAACCATGTAATTAAACCGTCCGTTACGTTACCAATTCTCCCACCTCCACTGGACCCCTGGGTTCTTCACTTCGGGGAATGGTCGTCGTCACGAGCCAGGAAGTCTCCGGACGTGCGGCTTAAACCCCGCCTCGAACACCGCGTGTGTTCGCGCACCGCAGCTCAGAGCAGGTGGAGCGAAACCTCGCGCTGCTGAACCCGTCACTATCTACGCCACCTCCCATTGGCTCCTTTCTTCTGCGGCGAGAAACGACGAGCCCTCAACCGCGCACAGGCAGGTTTCCATGACGGCGCCGAGCGGCAGCCTCTGAGGGCGAAAACTGGTTTTGGCCGTCAGACCGCGGCGGCCAGCGGCGCGCGGCAAGCCTCCGCGACGCTAGTGTGGTCGGGCCTTTACACCGTAGCCTGAACGATCCAAGGATTGAGCAGTCGAAAGGCAACGTCGGGAGTGCTATCTGGAGTGATTCCTAGGGATGTCGCAAACTTTTGTTGAAGCTCTGGTTCGACGAAGGTCTTGACAGTTTTGCTCGACTTCAACACAAAAATGTCAAAGTTGGGGAAAACATGGTTCCAGTAATGTTTTTTTTTATAACTTCTAGTATGTCATGAGCAATGTTTTTCACAATATGAAAGCAAGCATGTAATATTTAATTATGTATAGTGAGCTCTTAATGACTGGAAACGATGTATACCCTGTAAATGTTGCACCCTTCCTCCGCCAGGCGCCATCAGCTCGTTTTCAATTTCCGTACTAGCGCGTAATAGTCGAGCTTCGGTCGAACTTCGCGTTAAAAGTTCGATAAGGGTCGAACCTGGTCGAACTCTAGCCTCGACAGCTTCGCGACGTCCCCAGTCAGAGCGATCTCTGTTCGATGTACAGACACCCTGCGTCTGATCATGGACCGGATGAGCCACAAGCGGCCGAAGCACCGTGTCGTGGACAAACTGATCGAGCTACAGCTTGTGCCGAACGGCAAGGCACTCCACAAGAAGACGTCCGGAAGGAAAGGCACGGCTCGCAAGGCTCTCAAGGGAACGGGAGGTCCACGCCTGATGGGACTGGACTCCGAGCTGGACACCACGGACTCGTCGTCGGACGACGCCGGCCGCGGTGAGTGACCCTTTGCGCGAACCCTCCGGTGTCGGGACTACGCGAAAGGACGTGTAGCGTGCCGGATGCGTTTATACATAGAGTTATTACAAAAACGCTAGGGGCTCAGCTGGCGCTAGTGTCTACGGGACTTACGGTTGCAAATTGAAGCAGACAGCAAGCAGTCTACTTTTGCAGTCTTCCTGTGTATTCCTATGGGAAAGCGTACGTGATATTTTTCTCTTCACCAGGGAATAATAAAAATCAGCGTAGTTTTTTTTTTTTTTTTTTTATACTCGTAACGGGTGCTATGCAGCTTTATTCACATTATAAAAATGTAATTTATTTAGTTAATGGCTTTTTTTACTACTGAGTGATGTTTAAAGGGGCCCTGCAAGGACTTTTTTACTGGTTTTTAATTTGCACCGAACCTGAGCGCACTGAACGTAGTAACTTAGTGAAACTTTTCTTTTCTCAAAATTCGCTTTATTTTAAAAGTTATAGGCAAATTAAAATTACAAAAACAAGCAAAAAATAACCTCCCTCATGACGTCCTTGGTTGCTTGAGTGGCCGTGAACAAGAGGAGGGGTAGTGAGCTTAGCGAGCGCTCACGGCTGCCACAATCCGTGTCGACGGCGCGAGAGGGCGCCACTAAAGCATGTTCTGGAAGGGTTGTATGCAGCGGGCAGCCAGAGCGGCTCTCATTGCAATTGCTGCGCGATTAAACACTAATTCGGAATGACACTTCATTGCCCACTAACTTGGGGTAAAGATCAGTTCAGAATGGGAGCCACTTCGCGCTGCCAAACCGCGAAACGGCTAAACCGCAAGACAAAGCTTCTCGCCGAAGGCCTTCGGAACGCTCGGAGTCGGTCGGATCCTCCTGTCCGTACGACCGCAGCGCTGCCGCGTACATCCGGGACAATTCCGTGTCGGCGCCTGATCCCACTACTCCTTTCTAGTATGCGCCGCCTTTTCCACCGCTTGGTGGCGGGTATGTCGACGGGTCATTTCTTGTTTCCGTACTTTATAAACTGCATTTGTTTCTTTTCTGATCTAAAATACTGAACAAAAACTACTTTTATCAATAATTGAAACGGTTCGCGCCACTTATATTTTGTATTTCGACTAAAAAGAGGCTTTTAGCGACGTCACATATCGCGCGCTTTCGGTACCGCGGGTCGCCCTCGTCGGTGGAGGAGGTTTCCGCGTCGTCCGGTTAAAATATGACGCACTGATATTTAGTTGCTCTCTCCATGCACGCTGGCTTGCCCGAACCCCAAGAGACGTGGAAACAGCAAAAAAGGTAGACGCTTAAATATGATTGCAGGGCCCCTTTAAAAAGGGGTACTCCGGCGAATTCTTCATGGTCCCCGATTTGCTTGAAAGTTTGCTAAACTCTCCAAACAACATCGCTAAAATAGTATCCCAAATATTAGGTTAAAATAATTTCTTTTCGCGAAGTTATTGAATTTACAATTTTGGTCCCCACCGTGTTTTTCAAACTGAAAGTCTCTACTGGCAACAACGAAAAAGTGACGTCAGTGGAAGGCAGGGGTTCACTCTTTGGACTGTAGAATTTGTTCCCAACTGATTTGAAGCAGCTTCATGGTGTCAAATGAATGCTTTGGAAGCTCGCTCCAGGATACGCGCTCCAGCACCGAACAAATGATTGGCATATTCTATTTTTTAGACTGTTCGCTCGACTGGCAAGCCTGCCCGCCACTGACGTCACGGCACTGAAAAGTGCGGGTAAATTTGAATGTTGGTTTTTGCATCATTTTCATTTGCCGATTTCGCAATAACTATTATGAATTTCTCGATACTAAATAGCATACCGGAAAGGGTAAAGGCCGGGGAGTCAGAAAATATAGTTAGTTGAGGTAGCTCAAAAATCGCCGGAGTACCCCTTTAAGTTAGCAAAAAGTAAGGCCCAGGTCTATGTTCTACAGCATGATATGTCAATACAAGCTATCAAAACAAGCAAAAAACATGAAAGCTGTCTTCAATTCTCTCTAACAACGAATTGGAGTGCAGCTCTTGAGGAGGAGGAGGGAGGGTACGGGGGGGAAGGGTATGCGCCTCCTTCTCCGCTAAATTTAGCGGAAATATTGGCAATGTTAGATCCGTTGACGCCATACGTCACGTGACGTCCCGTGTTTCCCATAATGACAACATGTGGCGTCACGAGGGTAACGTTTTGACTTTACCCTCGTGACCCTCCCGGGGATAACCCTCACAAGGGTTACCCTTACGGGGGTAACCCTCACGGGGGGAGGGTAGCCATCACGAGGGAACCCCCACGAGGGTTACCCTAACGAGGGTAGCCTCCCGAGAGTAACCCTATCCTCACGAGGGTAACCCCCACGTGAGTAACCCTCATGAGGGTTATCCTCACGAGGGTAACCCCCACGACAGTAACTCTCATGAGGGTTACTCTTGTGAGGGTTACCCTCACGGGCGTTACGCCCGTGGGGCCGGATAACCCTCACAAGGGTTACCCTTATGGGGGTAACCCTCACGGGGGTAAGGGTAGCCATCACGAGGGTAATCCCCACGTGAGTAACCCTCGTGAGGGTTATTCTCACGAGGGTAACCCCCACGAGAGTAACCCTCATGAGGGTTATCCTGACGAGGGTAACCCCTGTAACCCTCACAGGGGTTACTCTCGTGAGGGTTACCCCCGTGACGGTTACCCTCACCCCGTGAGGGTAACTTTTACAGGGGTAACCCTCACGGGCAATACGCTCACGTGGGTAACCCTCACGGGGGTAACCCTCACGAGGGTCACCCACACGATGATTACCCTCATGTGGGTTTACCCTCACGAAAATTACCGTTACGAGGGTAACCCTCACGGAGCCCCCATGAGGGTTACCCTCGTAAGGGTAATTTTCGTGAGGGTAATCCGTGAGGGTAACCCTCGTGAGGGTTACCCCTGTGAGGGTTACCCACGTGAGCGTAACGTCCGTGAGGGTTACCCCTGTAAAGGTTACCCTCAGGGGGGTGAGGGTAACCCCTGTAGCCCTCACAGGACTTACCCTCGTAAGGGTGGCTAACCCCTGTAACCCTCAGGGATTAGCCTCGTGAGGGTTACCCTCGATGGGTAACCCCCGTGAGGGTAACCCTCATGAAGGTAACCTTTACGGGGGTAACCCTCACGGCGGTTATCCTTGAGGGAGTAACCCTCACGAGGGTTACCCTACCTTCACTCCCGTGAGGGTAACGTGACCCCCGTGAGGGTAACCCTTACGACCTCACGGGGGTCCCCTGTGAGGGTAACCCTCACAGGGGTAACCCTCACGGGGGTTACCCTCACGACGGTAACCCTCACAGGGGTAACCCTCACGGGGGTTACCCTCACGACGGTAACCCTCAGGAGGGTCATTCTGACGAGGGTAACCCTCGTGAGGGTTACTCGGTGAGGGTAACCCTCTTGAGGGTTTCCCTCGTAAGGGCGTCCTCGCGCGGATAACCCTCGTGAGTGTTTTCCTCGTAAGGTTAACTTCGTGGGGTAACGTATGACGTCACACATCCCAAAATGCAACGCTCGGTTACGCCGGCGCCGAAGGCGAGGCCGCTCAACCCGCAAACGGGCGCCTAAGCGTTGCGCTCCAAAAGAACAATTAAAAAGTGCGTTGGGTTTATTCAAGCTGAATATCATTCAGATGACGGAAACGCAGTTTCTTACTAATGCACAGTTTGTTACTACTCCAGTGCGTGCTCTTCGTTCCATAACTCCATGGTTCGTTCATGTTGCCTGTTTTGATTGATTTGGCATATAATGGCATCCTTTTGGTGTTTTGTCAAGCTGATTCACTCCGCGTGATTCATAGCATTGACTATATGCGTAAATACGTGCCTAAAATAGCAGTCTGTAACGTCAACACGTATTATACATGTGCATTGGGCTATTTGAGCGCAGTTTTCAACGCCACGAATTTCAAAGAAAAGCGCTTTAACTGACACGTATTTTTGTACATCCGATTGTAAAACGTCCCAAGCTTCTTATTCTGTCACAGCACTAAGCAGAATTTGCTCTTTTAACCGAGCGCGAAGAGAAAACACATTTGTGTTTTCCCATAGGAAAGCATTACCGGAAGTCAAATTTAGACTGCTTGCTGTCTGCTTCAAAATGCAACAGCACTCTAGCGCCACCTGAAACTCTAGCGTTTATTGTAATAACTCTATGCGTTTATAAGTTGAGACGCACGTCAGGCTGCACAATGCCCGGTATCAGCGTTCACCTTTTCTGCACGCGCGCGCACACTCGGAGAAAGAGTAAGAATGCAGGCGAGCTGCTTAAAGGGAGGCATACTAAAACCCGACACATACGACATGTCTCAAATGGCGTGTCATACCTGTTCCTCACTCTCTCTTTTTTTTTTTTTTTTGGGGGGGGGGGGGGGGGGTACTTTGCTTACACAAACTCCTCTCATCCTCTCCCGGTGCGCTCCCTCCTTCTCGGTTCACAAGTGCCGTCACACCTCACCTTTCATATCTCGAACTACCCTCCTCGCGACCTATGCCCATCCTCCCATGGCGGGAGGGGCATAGTGTCCTTGTCTGATTTTGCTCACTCATTCACGGGGACGCTTTGGAATCTTTCCGTTCATTCTGTTGCTGTTAGCCACCATTCGATTCCTAAACCTTGCACTGTCCGCGCAGTTGATGCTTTTGTACGAAGCACAAAGTGCACCGCTTATCGAGGAACTTTAGGTCCGAGAGGCACACGCCGCCACCTGTTGAAAGTCGATGAAGTATATATATAGGCAGTTTCTATAAACCACCGCTTGACGCTCAGCTTGGACAGGGGCGTGCTGAGCACCATCTGCGAGCTTGGCGAGCCTGTCTGGGAGGAGCAGGAGCAACGCGGAGATTCGGCCCTTGTACGGGGAACAGTGTGACAGAGGCTGGGGAAGATCAGCAACAGGTAGAGGGCCGCGGTTTGCATGGACGCCGGCGCCATCGGCCGATTCCAGGCCGCTGGTCAGCTGGAACGCGGTCTCGGCCTTGGCGCATGCCATGGCTGCCACCAGCGACCGGGCACAGCACCACCGTCGACTCTTTGGTCACGATACTTTATTTGGACCATTGCTTTACTCAGTCAGGGCCGGATACCGGGTCGGTTGAATCATATTATTGCACCACGTGTCCTCCTGGTAGGGTTGGGTGCATCGACGCGGTGCTAGTTCCTAATGTACGTTGCTAAAGGTGATGCTTGGGCTCGTCGGTACGACATATTTGAGAATTAAAACGATGCAAAGGACGAGGAACCAGATGAAGAGAGACACAGACACAGTGCTGACGCACAGTCCGCATTGTGTCTGTCTTTCTTCATCTGGTCTTTCGTCCTTTGCGCTCTTTTAATTCTTAAACTATTTCCTAACCCTACCTCCGGGGGGTGGGCTAGCTTGGCGGTGATATTAGCCTCGCCGGAAGGAAGGCTGGCGTTGCCGTGCCCAATGTCGGCCTGGTGGCGTCGCTTCAGGTGCGCCGTCCAGTGAGACTCCCGGACAAGAGGGCACCACCACCTCGGGTACGTCTCGCAAAGGCCCGGGAGGTCAGCGCCTGGTGGGACTCGACTCTGAGCTGGACACCACGGACTCTTCGTCGGACGACAACGCCGGCCGTGGTGAGTGACCCCCGACTAGAACCCTTCGGTACCGGGACTGCGCGTAGGCAGGTTCCCGCTTCATAGCAAACCATAAAGTACTCGTTACTGTCTACCATCTTTAAAAGCGCGCAAGATGGTGATATAGTGATAGATTCCGCGCAGTTCTAGCATGGCCAGCAGTGTTCCGGTTGTAATAGTGAGCGAGATAAAACGGGCGTGCAGAAAGAAAGCGACGCTGGGTCCCCGACGGAGTACTGCTCCGTCGAGCCTGCTCGAGTCACGTACTGCTATTCTGAAATCGTTATTTTACTATCGTGGGTGCGCAGCTGGCTATAATGTTCGCGCAGTGGCGGTTCCGTACTCCCAGCGCCACATGCTATCCGAGAGAAATCACACTTTGTGATTGCCCTCTGAGATTCACTGCTCTTCCAGTTTGCATTCGCACTCCCACTTGGTCGTCTGTTAGGCGGGAAGCAGGCAACGCGACAGCGCTTGCCGACCTTGTAGCAAGCTGTTACCACGATAGCATATGCGTGCATTAGCCCCAGCATTCCTTCATGCGTGGGTGCATAAGTTGGATATCGATATAGCGTGTGTGTGACGGGGCAGAACTGCCGCTCATTCTCAGAAACTGCGTCGCGTGTTATCAAAGATGAGCGCATAGCCCTTCCATATGATTGTTTTTTTTTTTTTTTTTTTTTGCGATATCCTTCGCGCAATAAGAGCATCTGTGCCCCAGCCGCTCTGCGTGGAATCCTTAATTCTTGCGAGTTTCAATGCCCGAGAGCGACTAACAGAAACAAAACGACATCGACAAATGTCAAACACATGCTGCATGCTCGCGATGGTACCTTCGGCAGGCGTTTAGTCGTTCGGTGCTCGTGACTCGTGCTCGAGCATAGCCTTTTTTATTCCACGAAGCCTGTCAGGTAGCGAAAGACTATGGTTTGACGCTTGTCGCTGTCGTTTGTTTCTCTTTTTCGCCCTAGTAGGAGTCGGGCATAAGGGTTTTTTAGTAGATCGTTTCGATAGCTCGAACTACGATACCCCAATAAGGAGTATTCACTGGGCGCCATACTTGTGGGTGATGTCTAGAGCGCATGCTCTGAACGAGCCCACATTAATAGGCCGCTAAGACCGGCAATCTTGAGGGTGCGGAATGCACGTTACAAAAGAACTTTGGAAGCTCGCTATCAGCACGCGCTCAGCAGTAGTGCACACAGCTATGGCCGCCAGTGAATACTTCCTGTTGGCGACGTGCGCGACCGAAAGCGTCGCTGTGGTCGGCCTTCCACGATTGGCCGAGCGCTGACTATGACGTAAGAAAAGGATTTATCATCGACGGAAATAAGAGGAATGAAAGAACTTTAGTTTTGACGGTGTTGGCAGTGTTCCTTTGAGAGCGCAATGATTTCAAAGCTTCCACCAGGATATTTACAAACACCCCTCGAACGTGTTGTTGCGAGGTAATGAACGTCACAAGGGGGAACCATAGGAGGGCGCCCTCCAAAACACTCGCCGCTATTAGCCCCCGTGCGCGACCAACCAACGTCGCGGTGGTCGGCCTTCCACGATTGGCCGAACGCCTGACTATGACGTCGGAAAGGTGGATTGATCATCGAAGACAAATAAAGAGGAATGAGAAACGTTTAATTTTGACGGTGGTTGGCAGTGTTTCCTTGAGAGCGCAAATGATTTCAAAGCTTCCACCTGCTAATAACAAACACCATCGAAGCTTGTTGTTTGCAAGGTAAATGACGTCCACGAAGGGGAACCAACAGGAGGGCGCCACCAAAACATCTCGCCGCTAATACCTTCCAGGCACCCAAGCGCATGCATCGTATCGTTATCTGAGTTCTCGGAACAATGCACACTAAAACGGCCCGCATGGTTAACATCAGTATTTCTCCGCGAAGCTGTCTCGTTTCTCCACGAAGTAGCAAGCCTCATCATTCAGGTCCGGTCAACAATCTTTCGTATTTCTAAGAGAACCCACTTTCACGGCCTCTCGATCCCCCTGTTGGTGCGGCCTGCCGATTTTTTTCCCGAAACAAAAGAGCGCGCGTGAGAGGAGACTTCTCCCATTTGCCGTGAGGCAGCTGCACATCGGCGAGTGGTCTCGTGAGCTGAAAGCTATACTCGTTTCGCCTTATGTTGTACCGCAGACAAGGCTAGAAGCGCGAGCTCATAGCGTTTGGAGCTACTCTTAACGCACGAGAGCTTGTGCCGCCGAGATGTGCCTTATAGAGCAAGGAGCTCGCGCTTGTAGCCTTTCCTGCGGTACATCATAAGGTTAAAAAGAGTATAGAAAAGGCGCCCAACGCGCTCTTGCTTCGCGACCCAGAGAAAATATCTGCCCGTCATTGGCTTCGCCGATACCGAGGCGCTGTCGCGGTTGCAAAAGGCCGCAAAAATCGCTTGTCCCCCACCTTTGCACCACTTTGCGCGGAGAAAATATCGCAGTTTACCCTGTGCTCGCATGCGTGGTTTCTGTTTTCGATCGTTCTTTTGCTTGTTTCTATAGTTTCATGGCGATAACCACTGATGAATGAGAAAGAAGAGACGTAGACAGCCGCCTTTTGTCTGTCTCTGCACAGTTTTAAAGTGTGCAGATGGGTTACGGAGCACGCGATGCCTAAAAACTGTTGCGTGCCGCGTTGTAAGTCAAAGGCTGCGAGAGATCCGGAACTCTGCTATCACGAGCTTCCGTCTAGAGAGAAATTTTGGGATGCCTGGTTGAAGAACATTTCGCGAGAATGCAGCGAGAAGGGCAGCCAGTGGCAATCAGCTCCAGGAGGGTCGTGCGCTCCCTTCATTTTAAAGGCCGACGTACACTTCGCGCTTTCCACTTTTGCCCGTGACCTCCTTTCCTATATCCTTTCACATTTTACCTTGCCCCAACCTGGCTCCCCCTCGCAGCTTAGGAGAGGGGAGCGATTATCTTCCCTGCAGAAAGCCGAGGTTGTACATATAGGCATTTAAGGCGGAGGACTACAAGGTAGGGATGAAGCGGTAGGTACTGCGACCGATAGCGGTGCCGACTCAATTCCCATTGTATTCGTTGTACATGCAACCAGCAGGTTCAAAGAGACGCAGAACGCTTGTTCGTGTGCCACCTAACGCGTCCACGTCGCATGCGAGCGGTAGAAGCCGACAACGCAAAATGCAGTCCCCTGCAGAAAGAAGACAAGCTGTTGTTGAGTGCGTGGCTATTGAACCTTGCCTGCAAAAGGTTTGAAGTGAAGAATGTCAGACGCCATTCAATTTGACAACCGATAGGCGTCATGGAAGATGCCAAGAAAAACGTGCACCGTGCCCTTCAAATGCAAGCATAAACGACTGAACGAGCGAATTAAAAAACTGCGACAAACCTGCGACGAATTACAAGACAAGTTTAAGCAAGGAAGGCTAATGTGTAGAAACCCGCTCAACTTTGCAGGTGACGTGTCCTGAATGCAAGCTGTAACTTAAGGGAAAATGAATCTCGTGAACGGAGAAAATCAAGTTCGTGTTTAGCTTGACCAAAGAGGACTCAGCCATCCACGACCTGGAAGCGTCCGGCCGTGGCAAGCTCGGTCCTAGCACCTTGGTCGAGAGGGCTCTACAAGTGGCAGAGATTCGTTCGTTCTGGACGGATTGGCAGGTGCTCTCGAAGCGCTGGCTCTTCCCTTGACTGCCCGCCGTGGTGAGTGACCCCGACTAGAACCCTTCGGTACCGGGACTGCGCGTAGGCAGGTTCCCGCTTCATAGCAAACCATAAAGTACTCGTTACTGTCTACCATCTTTAAAAGCGCGCAAGATGGTGATATAGTGATAGATTCCGCGCAGTTCTAGCATGGCCAGCAGTGTTCTGGTTGTAATAGTGAGCGAGATAAAACGGGCGTGCAGAAAGAAAGCGACGCTGGGTCCCCGACGGAGTACTGCTCCGTCGAGCCTGCTCGAGTCACGTTTTGCTATTCTGAAATCGTTATTTTACTATCGTGGGTGCGCAGCTGGCTATAATGTTCGCGCAGTGGCCGTTCCGTACTCCCAGCGCCACATGCTATCCGAGAGAAATCACACTTTGTGATTGCCCTCTGCGATTCACTGCTCTTCCAGTTTGCATTCGCACTCCCACTTGGTCGTCTGTTAGGCGGGAAGCAGACAACGCGACAGCGCTTGCCGACCTTGTAGCAAGCTGTTACCACGATAGCATACGCGTGCATTTGCCCCAGCATTCCTTCATGCGTGGGTGCATAAGTTGGATATCGATATAGCGTGTGTGTGACGGGGCAGAACTGCCGCTCATTCTCAGAAACTGCGTCGCGTGTTATCAAGATGAGCGCCATAGCCCTTCCATATGATTGTTTTTTTTTTTTTTTTTTTTTGCGATATCCTTCTGCGCAATAAGAGCATCTGTGCCCCAGCCGCTCTGCGTTGAATCCTTAATTCTTGCGAGTTTCAATGCCCGAGAGCGACTAACAGAAACAAAACGACATCGACAAATGTCAAACACATGCATGCATGCTCGCGATGGTACCTTCGGCAGGCGTTTAGTCGTTCGGTGCTCGTGACTCGTGCTCGAGCATAGCCTTTTTATTCCACGAAGCCTGTAGGTAGCGAAAAGACTTGGTTTGACGCTTGTCGCTGTCGTTTGTTTCTCTTTTTTCGCCCTAGTAGGAGTACGGGCATAAGGGATTTTTAGTAGATCGTTTCGATAGCTCGAACTACGATACCCCAATAAGGAGTATTCACTGGGCGCCATACTTGTGGGTGATGTCTAGAGCGCATGCTCTGAACGAGCCCACATTAATAGGCTGCTAAGACCGGCAATCTTGAGGGTGCGGAATGCACGTTACAAAAGAACTTTGGAAGCTCGCCATCAGCACGCGCTCAGCAGTAGTGCACACAGCTATGGCCGCCAGTGAATACTTCCTGTTGGCGACGTGCGCGACCGAAAGCGTCGCTGTGGTCGGCCTTCCACGATTGGCCGAGCGCTGACTATGACGTAAGAAAAGGATTTATCATCGACGGAAATAAGAGGAATGAAAGAACTTTAGTTTTGACGGTGTTGGCAGTGTTCCTTTGAGAGCGCAATGATTTCAAGCTTCCACCAGGCTATTTACAAACACCCTCGAACTTGTTGTTTGCGAGGTAATGACGTCACAAGGGGGAACCATAGGAGGGCGCCCTCCAAACATCTGGCCGCTAATACCTTCCCGGCACCCAAGCGCATGCATCGTATCGTTATCGGAGTTCTCGGAACAATGCACACTAAAACGCCCCATGGTAAGCAATAGTATTTCTCCGCGAGCGTCTCGTTTCTCCGCGATGTAGCAAGCCATCATTATTCAGGTCGGTCAACCTCTTCGTATTTCTAAGAGACCACTTTTTTCTCGTGTTTTTTTTTTTCGTAATCTGGTATTTTTGTTTGGCAGGAAACAGCACCGTTCCTTCCTCCATGATCCGCCTACAGCATACGTCGTGGCGGTCACCGAACCTAACCGAACCCAGAGCCCTTTATACTGATAGTTTGACGTATGAAGGGATGCCTCTCGCCCGCTAGAGCGTGCGGACTTCGCGGTGCCAAAGTATGAAGGTTACTACTTTTGGTCACTCCATTCTGAGTGCGCTGATTCAAATTCGCTGTTAGAGGTTCTTTTATACACGCAATTACTTGTACGCGTACATTTTGTTACGCCTGTAATTTTTCCTTGTTCTACAAACGCAGAACTTACAAATAAGCTTTTTCTTCATTTTGTTTTGGAACAAAATTATGCTTTCTTAAAGAGAAAGGAGTCGGGCAATTGAGCTCAAGGGCTCGCAGAGCATCTCCTAGATAACGTCCGGGCAGTGAATTTTGGCGGTGGTCGTTTTTTGGACATAATATTGAAAGTATTGAAAGTGCACTTTCGATAAAAGATGAATTTGCTGTTTATTCTTCATTCATCGAAAATCCGCAGTGCCGGTATCGACCTACCTTTTTTGCAAGGACTTATCTATCTTGAAATATCGTCACTTCCAGTATGGGCGAAGTGTTTTGGCGTGACCGCCACCCATTCTGACTTTGTCTCCTTTTTTTTTTTTTTTTACGATTTGCAGGGTGAAATGCTTTACTATTTTTTTTTTTTTTTTTTGTCGCCCACATCGGATATGCCTACCAGCCATGGCTGGGGACTGGGGACGACAGTAAGCGAAAAAGGTCTAGGCAGTTTGGCGAGGGGCACAAAGTTTTATAAAAAAAAAAATATATACGCAGTCTCGCAGCACACCAGATCTGCCGGTAGTGAGCTCCATTCCAGGATCGTCCGCGCAAAGAAAAAAAAAAGACGTTTAAGGATATTTGTTTTGGAGGAATACGGCTGAGCCTCACAATAATGGTCTAATCGAGAGGAACGGTGGTGTAATGACTGCAGAAACGACGAAGCATGCATTCCTGATTGGCTTCGATAAATTGGATACAACAGTTTAAGGCAGAGGTTGTGAACGCCGTTTACTTAAAGGGGCGGTGCAACGATTTTATGATTAAAAGAATTTGCATCTTGTCATTTTTAAGTTGTTTATCGTGTCACGGAGGATAGAGAAAACGCCTCGTTCATTACAAATGTCGCGATTCCGCTGCACAATCGCAAAGCAAAAGTCGAGCTTTTTCGCCCACCTGCAGCCCCAAGTGGCAGCCGAAGGAACTACGGCGAAAAGATTACGTGACCTCGCTCGGCTCTAAGCTGCAGCATAACGCCCGCTAATGTCACCAGAGAGAGGGAGAGGAAGCGTCCTCCGAGACAGCACACGGGAACCTACACGGCACTCCGAATGACGTCACTGGGAGTGCAACCAGGTGTGACCCCGAAGACTGTGAGTGAGTTGAGGGTGCCCGAAATGCCAATATTTATCTTTTTTTTACGCAACAACTAGGACACGCAGGCGAAATCGGTTTTCTGTTCTTTACTTCAGAAGTGTCAGAGGGCAACTTTCATAAATCTTTGACCGAAGTCCGGAAATCGTTGCACCCCCCCTTTAAAGGTATCCAGCCCTGTCCCTCCTTCATTTCGGTTGTTCCGTGGAAACGATCGGTCATCCCCGTAACAAACCGAGCAACCCCAGATTGCACGAACCTGGTAAATCGGATCCCACGCAGGGCAAGCAGGCTCTAACATAGGGCTAACATATGCTTGAAAATGAAAGAAGAATGAATGAAAGGTCAGTGCAATTTTAGAAGATTCCAGCAGATCTGTAAGTTTGATGCGTTGATTGTGTGTACCTCTCAAGGACGCTTACTCTGAGGAGGAACACTTTAATTACGATGGCGGATCATCGCATTCTTGGCGTGCAATATACAGGGTGGAACAAGAGATGAACGCTGTCCTCTGTACTTCTCTCCCGCCCTTTCGGGCGTTGTTTCACATGCTGCTTACACATGAACCAACTCGCCCACATCGCCCCTCTGGTGCCAGACGTGCTTTGTTGGACTGTCGGCGTGTCCTAATAAAGTACGCCTCCCAATATTGAGGGCTCTGAGCGAACCCAGTTGCCGCAAACCGCCTCGCAGGCGGTGTTGGACTCGAATGCTCAACGCGCTGTCGACCCCATCCCCTCTGCGACAGCTCTCTCGTTACCCGGCCTCTGGTTGGGCGCTCTAGTTCCGGTGCATCGTCGCTCCTCCGCTGACAGAGTTGGGGGCAGGGGGCAACAAGTGCTCCCGTCGCTCCTTGTTTACCCTGGACGCTTCAGTCTGTGCCTACGGCGATCGAACCTAATTAACGCTGCCCTTCAACTTGCCCTTTCTTTCAAACTTGTACGAAAACGCGCTTTTCTTTTTTATTCTTTTTTAAATTATTTTTGGTTCGGTTTGCCTGTTGAGTATTTGGGTATCTAAGTCGTCACAGAGCTTCATTAACTCCCGTTTAATGTATTTTTGTTTTAATCTTAGTTTGCGCGTACGTATGTGGCCTTCGGCGAATGGAAAGTTTGTCCCGTTCCAAGAGGGATGGAGAAGACGCTCGGCGCATGCGCGTTTGCTCGTCTCTCTCGTAAGTGCGAAAGTGCGGTGGTGGTGCGGTGGTTCATCGCTCGGATCCTCGCGCGGATTAGGGAAGCCCCAGCATGGCCTCCCTCCTCAACTCCTCCTCCCACATCTCCCCCTCCGCCGGAGTGGATCCTTCCCAACGGCCTCCCCTGGGGATTCACGCCCGGGTCCCCGGAAATATGGAAGGGCGGCTTGATGAGCAGAAGCCTTCTTCCATTGATGGATTGCTCCTTTCTCTTTTATTTCACTCGGCTGCTTTTGTTTGCCACACTCGCTTTAGATTTTGCGAGCGTTTCTTTTTGTTTGCTTTTTCTTGTATGTGTGTTTTAGGTTTCCCTGCCTTAGAGCGCCTATGTCGAATTTGTTTTAAGGCTATCTCCTATCTTTTGTTTTCTTTCTTATCTTTTTTTTTCTGTTTTGGGCGATGAGAGGAGGGAGGACCGAGAAAAAGTGATCCCTCACCTCGTCTCTCCTACTTTAATTTCGGGCGTCTTCCTCCCTTGTTCGGAATCATTTCTATGGCCCTGCTTTTTATTTTTGCTTTTTTTTATTTGACTATTCGTGACTTACTTACGCCGTTTTTATTAGAGTTCTGTTTGCATTGGCTTTGCTTTTTAACGCCACTTTTGTCTATTCCTCTAATGCGTCTGCGTCAATACCGGCACTTTTTTTTATTGTTTGTTCGCTCGCTTATTTTGTCTGGACACCTTGCGTGAAACACTTTTCGCATCAGCTCGGTCCTTGGTCGAGTCACCAGAGCAGATGTACGCAGCGTCCCTCCAGGCTTTTGGGGTTGTAACTGTCGTCGCCACCGCAATTTAAGTCGGATTCGAAACTTCTCACCCACCCCTTTTCACTTGCCATCAGTTACAACTTTCACTCGCCGCCGTGCTAAAACTTGCAATTCCAATTCAGTTCGAAACTATTACGTTCTGCCACTTTTGGGGAAGCGAGCACTCGTCGTCATTCACCAGCTGATCTGTGTGAAGCCGCGTCCATCGCTTATTTAATTCAAGAAATGCGCTGGATGCACTCCCACACAAACAGCCGCTAAGGAAAGGCTTGATGGGAATCTCGGATCCTGTTACGTCTACAGCAGCTTCGACGAAAACATCTAATTACGCAATGTACCCTAACGAGACAATAGGGAGTTTTCGTAGACCGCGTTTCCCCCTCCTCTAAGCCCTCCGCAACGAAGAAGTTGCTACTGCACCTGCGCACCGATAGCCTTGACTGTAGAGTTCCTGGTATCGTAGCGGGTTGCGGAGGGCGTTGCGGGACGGCGAAAACCATCTACGAAAACTCCCTAATAATAATAAAATGAAAGCTGTTTACAACTCCCTCTAACGCCGAATTAGAGTGCAGCTCTTTAGGAGCAGACGGGGATGTACGGAGAGGGGGCTATGCCCCTCCTCCTCTCCTGCTCGGAAACTTTTCCGCTAAATTTAACGGGGAATTCCGCTAAATTCAGTGGGGAAGTTTTTCCGCTACATTTAGCGGTGAACATTTTCCGCTAGTTTTAGCGGGGAAAACTTCCCGCTAGATATAGCGGGGAAAATTTTCCGCTAGATTTAGCTGGGAAAATTTTCCACTAGATTTAGTGGGGAAAGTTTTCGCTAAATTTAGCGGGGAAAATGATCCGCTAGATTTATTGGGGATAATTTCCCGCTAAATTTAGCGGAAAAAATTTGCCGCTAAATTTAGCGGGGAAAATTTCCCGCTAGATTTAGCGGGGGAAATTTTCCGCTAAATTTAGCGGGGAAATTTACCCATCATGCACCGCGCGGTTACGCTGACGCAGCTCAAGCCGGAAACGGGCGCCTAAAAGCTGTGCTCTAAAAAAAAAAAAAAAAATTAATAATTATAACAAGTCGTTTGGCACCCTATATAAAATGTACGAATCAATCAGATTTGGAAATTTTAGTTGCATGTCTGTCGTTAAAGGGGCCCTGCAACGACGGTTTGACTGGTTTTTAATTTGCGCCGAATCTGAGCGCACTGAACGTAGTAATTTATGGCAATTTCCACTGGGCGTTTTGGAGCGCGCCGGGATCAGTTGACCAGATACGGAATGGAGCACACAATCCGAACGGCGTCGCGCCGCCTACGGATCCCCAGTGAACATGATTACTGCTCCGGGATCGACGGATGCCTTCCCGTCATTCACCTGCCCGGGAATCCCCTTTCCGCGGACGCCGTGGTCGTTTCGAAGACGTTTTCGCAATCGCGGTGCTAACACGTGTTCGACGCACGAGCGGCAGGAATGGCTCAGGAGCTTCTAGCAAAAATTGCCGGAATGCCCGTAGGACGGCAAAACCTTCTGCTTCCTGGAAAACGAACCGGCTGTCGAGCCAAGGGGTAAGCAAGCGGTCATAACGAATTTTTCTGAGGCGAGATGGGCGAGATGCCCCGCGAGAAAGGAAGTCACGTGTGTGCGCCGAGGGCTGGCCCGGCTGGCTTCCGGTTGAATCCGCCGAAATCGTCGGAGCGACTTTTCTCGGATCCAGATCGAGATCTGGAGCGGGAGCTAATCCGAAACGACCAGTGGAACACGTTCGTCTCGATCCCGTTCGCCCAGTGAAATAGGCTCGCTCCAGAAAAGTCGATCCCGGCGCGCTCCAAAACGACCAGTGGAATTCGCCATTAGTGAAGCGTTACTTTTCTCGAATTTTGCTTTATTTTAGAAGTTATAGGCAAATCAAAATTAAAAAAAAAACAAGCAAGAAATAACCTCCTTCATGACGTCCCTGGGCCTGGCCTGGGTGGCCGTGAGAAGAGGGGTAGTGAGCTCAGCGAGCGCTCGCGGCTGCCGCACTCCGTGTCGACGGCTCGAGAGGGCGCCACTAAAGCATGTGCAGGAAAGGCTGGATGAAGCGGGCAGCCAGGGCGGCTCGCATTGCATTTGCTGTGCGATTAAACACTAATTCGGCATGACACTTGATTGGCCACAAACGACAGCAAACAAGAGGTAAAGACCAGTTCAGAACGGGAGCCACTTCACGCTGTCATACTGCCGAACCACAAGCCTAACCTGCTCGCCTAAGACCTTCGAAACCGCCCGGATTCTCGAGCCCATATGACCGCAGCGCCGCCGCGTACATCCGGGGTCTTTCTACGCTCGCCGCTTCACAGCAATGCGTGGCGCGCGTCGCCGCCTGATCGTACTACCGCTTTCTGGTATGTGCCGCCTTTTCCACCGCTTGGTGGCGGGTATGTCGACGAGTCATTTCTTGTTTCCGTACTTTATAAACTGCATTGGTTTCTTTTCGGATCTAAAATACTGAACAAAATCTACTTTCATAAACAATGCAAACGGTTCGCACCACTTAAATTTTGTATTTCGAGTTTTAATAAAAGCTTTTAGCGGCTCCTGACCAGTCGTAAGGCAGGAGTTGGCCAGGACCGACAACGTCACGATGTCGTCACATGCCGCGCGCGTTCGGCACCACGGGGCGCCCCCGTAGGTGGAGGGGGCTTCCGCGTCGTCCGGTTAAAATACGACCCTCTCCACGCCCGCTGGGTTGCCCGAACGACAAGAAATGTTGAAACCGCAAAAAAGGCAGACGCTCAAATAAGATTCCAGGGCCCCTTTAAGAACCCATTTATTTAAGACTGTCGGAATTGGTTGCAGTGGGGAGGTTTAAAAAACGTTCAGCCTTTCCACTCTGATGAAGAAGGAAGACCAGCGGAGCTGTGCAATGAAAAGTAATGGCCGACCGCAAGTCGGCAAGCCAGAGTGGAAAGGCTGCCGCCATCTATGAGCGACGGCGGCAACCAGATACGTGGCTTGCCGCCGTCGCTCATAGATGGTGGTAGGTGTCCAGAATTCGGTATCTTCATTTCTTTGCGAGGGACACGATCCTGGCAAAACTAGCCCTTAACAGCTCCGCTGTAAAAAAAAAAAAAATAATTTTATCGAGTACCAACTGCAGACTTGTACCATACGCATCACAAGTAATCAAATTACTTGTAATCGATTACTTTTTGGAGTAATTGTGTAATCAGTTGATTACCTTTATTAGGCAGTTATCACAAGAGTAATCTGATTGCTTATTGAAGTAATAAAAATTACTTCAAACCATTACTAATTCTCCACAAACCCCCCCCCCCCCCCCCCCGCACACACCTTTTTTTTTTTTTTTTTCTGAAATGACAAAAATAAAATTTGCAACTTTTTTCGAACGGAAAAAAGAACGATTTTCGCGGAGCTGTAAAAACGAGGTCAACCCCTTCGTATGTACAGTTTCTGTGGAATGTCCGTTTTTTTTCGAGCTGGTAGTGGGAGTGGGAAGCCCCAGGAAAGCCCCAGTGCGTGACAAAAGACAGCAGGGCGAAGTTTGAGGGAGCAGAATGTAGCTTCGTTCAAACTATCCCCCTCACGCACACACACACAGAAATGAAAAAAATCCTGCTTACAGTACCTACTCGCAGCCCGTAGAAGAACCAGAACCCAAGAATATCTAAAGCGGATGCAAAATATAACAAAGCCAGTTCAAATACACGTCAAGATCCCGTATTTCCCCTGCGTGGTCTTTGTGACAAGCAAGGTTTCGAGTTGAGAAGTGGTCGGGGCGATCTCTTCCACTAATGGATACTACGCATGATCCGTTACAAATCCTGGAGCTGCTGCTCTTTTGTATAACATGCGAGTTCATCCACATGTGAATATTATCTCGAGAAGCGCGTGTGTGTGCGAAAGAGAGTAAGGGCCTCTTGGTTGCCAGTACAAGAAAATATATGAAGCAAGAAAACAAAATGCCTTTTATTTGGAACCTGAGATTCCAAGAAGGTGCAACGACCACGAAAGGGGAACCCGTTTTTTCTTCAATACTTGTGAAAGCGTGAGATATAGGTTGGAAGCAGACTTGTGCCCGTTACTTCAAAAAATTAATTAATTACAGTTACAATTACTTGGCCTAAAAAGTAATGGATTACCGTTACAAATTACTCGCCGTAAAAAGTAATCGATTAACTACTTCGTTACTTTACTTGATTTCTTTTGCGTTACTCCAAAGGAATACGAAAAAGACACACTCTATACTGCGTGTTCGAAGGGGAAAATGTTGGGCCTCATCAAAATTAAAACACAAATAAACATGTTCATTACTTTCTACCCAATATTTTAGGTTAATAATTTTCGGAGAACGAATCTATAAAGTTTTAAAGAACTTGAACAGGTGCTCAAGGTACGCGAGCATTGCGCTGTCCAACCGGGACAGAACTAAATCCTATGAGCATGCGACGAATGCACTTGGGCGGTGGAGGCACGCATGCACACCATTCGAATTAATCCGAGTTTGGCGTCGGCGAGCTTCAAAACACGATTTCCCTGAAGATATGGTTTTTCTATGTTTGCTGCATGTTGCCTAAATAGGGGCTAGTTTACCTACTAAAACGGACTAGCTGTGAGACCAAGATGCGGTACTTGCATCTGGGAACATTTCAAAGACTCCTCCTTGATGAAGGTTGTTCTCCGACCGAATGACCCACTTGATCTTCTTTCTTGATCACCAAACTTATCAGAACCAAGACGTCACACGAAATATTATTGCACAATCTCTCAGCTGAACTGACTTTCCAGTCTAGAAATTATTAAAAACAGGCCAATTTTCAGCGAACAGCACGCTTCATGTCTTTCACACGAGGCGGCTTCACAACTCCAGTCTCCAAGTGAGTCACCGTTTATTCTCAGAAAACTCTGGCTATGTTTCCTTTCCCTAAAATTTCGGTCTAAGTTCCCGCTGGCCCAATCCGCTGACGAGAACCCTAGCATTCTCGTTTCTAAGAATACGGGCTCAGCTTGTATGTCCCAACCCGTTTTGTTGTGCTCCCCGACCAGCTTATTGCCTGCTGTCGAAAGTTACTGCTCAAACTGACAGCAGGGTTTATGCTAGATTTTCTTTTTCTTTGTTCCAATGAACTGCCACCATCGCATTCCTCCTGTTTTTGCCCTACGTATCCCCTAGTGTGAAGTCAAGCAACAGGAGCCACATAGCTGGTTGGCCCAGCCAGTATTCAGCTTTCACAGCGCTGTCAAGGATGAGCAGGGTCGAGGTCTCATTAAAGCGGCCTCTCTGTTTGCGGGGTGAGCGTGTGTATAGGCGGAAACATCAACAAGCAAAGCACGGTTTCGTTAAAAAAAAATTGTTTTGGGGGAACAAGGCGCGGAGGAGTGGGGAGGGATGCAGGAGGGTAGAGGAGGGAGGGGGGGGGGGGAGGAAGGGAGCGGACGTACGCGCCACGATCACTCTGTCCACGGTCCCACTCGACACGAACCCCACGCCACGGTTTTATGGTCTATTCGCTTTCTGCTCTTTTGTAAGCTCGCAGCCGTCCGTTCGTTTTCCAAGAAGTCGAAGCCTGTTGCCTTTCTGTAGAGTGTCAAATCCTCCCAGCCTGGCTGACCGTACGAACGAGTCGAGAAACGGCCTCTGGCTGGGCTGTCGTGCTTTCCGTGAATTCCTTTCCCTCACCAGAACCTCACCAGAGTCTTGTGTTACCATGCTAAAAGAGCGAAGGCCGTTGCATCGCCCTTCTTCCACTCTATTTCTCCCTTTGACGGGACGGAAGAATTGTAACGAGTAATTTCAGTAATTGGTTACTGAAAAAAGTAATGAGATTACGTTACAAATTATATTTTCTAAAACGTAACGGATTCATTACTAAATTACAAGAAAAGTAATTAATTACAAGTAATCCCGTTACTTGTAACGGATTACTTCCAAGTCTGGTTGGAAGTAGTTCATTGTTATGAGCGCTAAAGATGTATCACAAATAAAGTAATTGGAAAAGTAACGGTTACTTCTTAAAGTAATGTCCAATTACGTTTGCTGTCAAGTATTCCAGTAATCTAATCGAATACTTTTTAGCCAAGAGTAATAGTAATTGTAATCGATTACTCTTTTTTAGTAACGTGTACAAGACTGGTAGTACCAAGGGATCACCCATTGGTCCGGGTGACTTCGGCTGCCAATAACGCCCTCAAGCTTCGGTTCCCCCCCCCCCCCCCCCCCTCTCTTTTTTTTATTAATTACAGGTTCATGTCAGTGATGTGATTGCTGCGCCGATTGCGGCAAACTGCGAGAAGGGCCCAACCCTGCTACATTCTGCAGTGATGTGATATCTGCGCCAATCGCGCCAAGCTGCGCCAAGTGGCTGACCCTGCTACATCCTGCTACATTTTGCCAAAATATAGTTAATCTGCGCCAAGCCTGCGCCAAACAAAATTGCGGTGGCTTAGCTCGGCTATGCCAGGATATACGTAGCGTGATATTATACGCACAAAATGAGAGGCGCTATCAAGCGGCTCCGATGCAGCGTCAGACTTGGCTACTGCGCAATGGAGGCGCACAGCTGGGCACGCGGCGGCGCCAGTGCGTCTGCCGCGGCTATGACGTCACTCCTCTGGCTCGCTATTTCCTGTGTCGATGCGCTCAGGTTCTTTTTTTTTTTTGTGTGTTTAGCTTGTACCTTGTTAGCCGGCCTGGCAAGCATGCGCCGCTGGACTGTTTTTTGTCGTATGCTCGACAGTTACATTTTGCATACAGTTTTGAGAATCAGTTCGCGACGGAGTGGAGGGACATGGTTTCGGTTTCGATAGAACAGCCGTTGTCGCCGCTCGCGCGACGAAGCACGCGCAACTGCAAGCCTGCCGAAGTTGCACTTACGTGCATGCGAACATGATTGCACGACAGAGGCACCAGCCGGGACGCTTGCAGTCCATTGTTTTACGCTTGCTTACTTTTGTCGAAAATGTGGCACGTCGGGAACCAGTAAAACGGTGGCACGCGGTTTTTCGGAATTGCTCGACAATGCCTACATCACTGTACACTTGTGGGATTCCTCAGCAGGAAAAGCACAAGGAGCGAGTTCCGACACAACACGTCACATCAGAACACAACACAACACAACACAAAGTGCCCTTCGTTTGTACAGCATTTAAAACAAATATTTTTATTTTTCAAAAAATATCTGCTCCAAAAGCCACTTTTGCAGCTCCAAAACACTGTCTTGGCTGCTCCAAAAGCCACTTTTGCTGCTCCAAAACACTGTTTTGGTTGCTCCAAAGGCCACATTTGCTGCTCCAAAACACTGTTTTGGCTGCTCCGAAAGGTGCTCCCGAATGGCATAGGCCAATCACATCACTGCTCCTGCTACTTTTTAGCAAAATATGGGTAATCTGCGCCAAGCCTGCGCCAAAGAACCAATTTTGGTCGCCTTTCAAAACCGAAACTAAACTGAGTGCCGTAATTGAGCATGCGTGAGCTAGGTGGCGCAAGCTTCCGTCCGACAGAATGTACCCTACATCAATCGTCCATCCGGTCTTGCATGGTTTTTCCCGCCGTCTCTCGTTTCGCGCTCTCGCCGTCTCGTGGGTCTCGTCTCGCGACTTTTTAAAATGTTTTCAACACGTGCCGCTGGACTGTTTTTTTTTTTGGCTGAACAGTTACATTTTGCATACAATAGACCTTATCAGAGCCGTTTATACTGAGAGAGTTTGGCCTTCTTAAGGAGATTTTGACAGCCTGGCAACCACAGCAGCGTAGTCTGACAACTGGGGGATGACTGCTTCCGTCCGCCATATTGTGGCTCTGACTCATAGGAACTCTACGCGATTTCTCAGGAATGACAAGACAAAGAAGTAACGCCATATTGTGTTGCCGCGAAATCCGCTTGTTCTAGCGGCCAACAAGCTCCGCTCATTGGCCAAACTCTCTCAGTATAAACGGCTCTGGACCTTATTCACTATTAGCGCCATCTCTCGGCGGTCCTGTGCACTTAAAGGGATTGTCCGGTCGAAACAGGAAGTACTTAAGGTTTTGCGCTCGTTACGTCGAGGGAGCCTTCATGTAGACAAACGTCATTTTTATTTTGTTATATGATCTCCCGTTATTAATTAAACCTTTCATGAGCGTAGGTACGAAACTGCACCCCGAATTTCGCCAGTGTCAATGGCTGACATCCGCAGGTGCTGCGTGACGTCACAAAACGCAAAGGTTTGTCGGATGGTCGGGATAACAAGCGTAGGTCAATGAATTTCTTGTATTTTGTTTCGAATTATACAGTCTCGTAGGCTGTACCCTACTGAAATACGTTTTTTTTAATGCAATTCTGGAGCATGTGCAAAAAAGTCACGCCTTTCAGCAGGATATTACTCGCAAACAGCCATAAGCTTCGAGCAAACGTATGACGTTTCGCGCAAACACAACGACACAACTGCGACGGCCACCGATCGAACTAGGGGCGCTTGGAAAGCAAAGGATGCAGATTTTGCCTCTGAAGCGGCACCTAGGTACACGAAGCGGCATCTGGGTATACATGTCGGCGGATCTGCTGGATCGGTGATGAGGCTGCGGGTCGTTCCCTCAGAGGCGATGTCCGCGGGTCGAAGGCAAACGGCGAATCGTTCAAATGCATGTCGTCACATGACTTGCACGAGCTTGGTGAATTGTAGTCACGCTCCATTTTCACACGCGGGTCAAATAGAATCGGGCTGTACGCGTGCTAAATACAACTTCTGGTATCGTTTCAAGATGGCCTAGCTGTTGGTTTCGGTTTCGCTGCAAAATGAAATTGATTGATCCAATTTGGGCGAGGAGTGGATGGACGTAGTTTAATATCGTTGGCACAGCCTCATACCTCAGCTTACGAGCCTTCTGTTCGATTAGAGCTCAGCTCGTAGCTCTCTTTTGTGAGATGATTGCTGCATAAGCGGGATCTCGATCTTGACGGAAACCCCGTCTCTACGCACGGCGACGATCTACTTTGCTCGTCACTGTATGTCTCGCAGAAAAGTGTGGAACATCATGTCGGCTCGCATGTACTGCCCGGTAGCTGCGGCACCCAACCGCGCAACAAAAAGCTCACCCAAACACGAAACAAGTCGAGCACAACAACAAAAACGAAGCACGCTGCGGCGTTCACTCGCAGGCAAACGACGAGACAGAAATGCTTGCTTTGTGTTTTGTGACGTCAGAGCTCCAATGTTGCCAACGAAAGCAGCGTTTACGCTAGAATGCGATTGAAACAGTATAAATTCAATTACTCACGCAGAGGGGCATATAAAATTCAGATATTGCACGTACGATGCGTCTCGAGGCAATAACAATGATATTCAATTGTTTTCTCGGATACAAAATTTGACCGGACAATCCCTCTAAGCGCCATCTTTGAGGCTTCGCCGCCGTCTCGGCTCTGCCTGCTTAGCGTTCTGTGCGCTAGGTCTTATGGTGTTGCTTTTTTGGGTGGGGTAGTGGCGTTAGTAATTCGAATGTGCATTATATTAGCAAAGGGTTGCGTGGCTTGCGTTCAGAATGACCTCAACAACACCAGTGACATATTCACCGGGAAAACTGCCGCACAGAAGAAGCAATGCATGAGTCGTGAGACGATCATGAACAGCTGTTGCCCCGGTGTTGTTGCTCCTTTAATACAATCATGTGGAGTGCCACATATAAAAAAATTGGACAGAGCCCGCAGCGGAAGCAGGCAGCTCTGTCATTTTGACACTCGGACACTCCAACACAACAATTATTTCTCCCCAACGCTACAATTATTTCAAGATTCGCTCTAACAACTTCAGATTGAAAAGGAAAACAACACAACTCGTAAATTTACTTCGGTTGACTAGTTATTTTTCCGTTGTTTCACAACGAGACAGAGCAGGGTAGCTAAACTCGTGGAGCAAAACATTCTTCGCTTTTTGACGTAGCGGGGGGAGTGACCAAAAGAACGCTGCAAAGTTTCCTCCTCCCTGCGCGCGCTCACTTCGCAACTTTTGACGAAAAATCCCCCGCGATCCCTAGGCGGTGCACGAGAGCACGAGACAGCGCGGGGAGGCGAGCGTTCACGCCGCTCGATGTACGTTGTCTTTGAGCTCTCTAGCGCCGACAATCCCGTCATGCCTCGCCCAGGCGAGGAGCGAGAGCAGACGACGGGAGTTCGTCTGCTACGAGGCGGCATTCGCACAGCGGAGCTGAAAGAAAAAGTTGGTATTCTGCTCGAAATCGCGTCCCGCGGGCCACAAACTCAAACGCGAGATTGAATTGTAAGCGTCTGATATTCCACGAAGGGAGGAATCGACGACCCGTGTTTTATTTGCAAAATTTGGGTCGCTTTGTTGCCGTACAGACGCTGAAACCTACCAGTGTGTGATGAAAGGCCCAGGACAAACACAGAGGCCGCGAGATCTCGCATCATCTGTGTGCAGGTGAAAAGTGGAACATTTTTTGACAACGCTCCCACAGCAGAAACCTGTGACGCATTCACTCAGCGTCCGGGAAGGCTAAACATGGAGACGTTGCCCGAGGCTCAAGCACAGTCATATTTGAACGGCAGCTATCTTGCCCCGTCGTATTTTGTTTGAGAAAGCTCTCGTTCTCAATGCCCTCACCAGGGAAATAAAAAAAGTCTTACGAAACGTATTGCTAGATGTTCCAAAGAACTAGATTTAAGCAATATCCTTTCAGTGGTTCACTCATAATACTATGCTTAAAACGAAGCAAGCTTTTGCGCGTACAGTGCCATAAATTTTCTCAAGTGTATGCTGTTTTGTAGTCAGCTGGCTTCGGAAACTTATGCCGTCTGTAGATATCTCTGACAGCCGAGTTCCTTAATTGGAAATCATCCCAAATATAAGTGACACGTTGCAGCAACCAACGTTTATAGATAAACGATGGCAGCGACTGCGCTCCCGCATTCCCACCCATCACGTCGAACAAAAAGGCGCTAGTTTCGGTTTGAGGTCGGTACTTTTCTACAACATCTATGGCGACAGCATTCGTCTGCACTAGGTGCATTCGGCAAGTTCGTCCGGGGCCTGTTCTCCGTGCAGCACTCCGCGGGTGCAATGCATTAGAACTCTCACAGTGCAAGTCTGGATCGCGGATCGGGAGCCCGTCACTGGCCTCACCGGCGGCCATTGCTTGACAACAGGCAATACGCCGCGTCCTGTCTAGTTCTCCCTTCGTTTTCGTCCTTGTTGTTTTGGCGTATTACACCATGAGGCAATACACGAAAGTCTAAGGGAGAAACACGCAAAAATAGGAAGCTTGTACGCGGTGCTCGAGGGCGAGTATTTTATGACGTGCTGCGATGATTATATTGGGTGCTTGGAGATCAACTAGACATTCGTCAAACGTTCGAACATTGATTTTAAAAAAAAAAGAAAAATGGGCTGGAGCACCGCCGACTTTACTGACGTCGCTTGCTTCGGTTGCTAAATAAACGGCACGTTCAGCGACTGAACGGCACGCTCCGAGTTTCAGCTTTGTCACGGAAGCCCTCACAGCAGTTCAAAGAAAAAGCTTTCACCATGAAGTACTATGTACAAGCGGTTAAAACGATGCGAATGTCCCCAGTAAAGGCCTTCCAACTTACCGTTTGCTGAGCTCTGATGGCTCCGAGATCACGGATGACACCACAATAACTCTCGGTAGTTCTTGTCTCATTAAACACATCACAGTTAACGCCCAACAAAGTCGCCCTCGACCCTTAACCACACAACGTTTATTTAAACAAGATTGGCCTTCTAACGCGTTTAATATTCTTGCCCACAATATTAACTGTTATTTGCGGAAACACGATAGAAGTTTCATGATCGAGAACAACCTACTAACGTAATAAAATTGAGTTTTCCCGTTTCTCCTATAGTATGCATTAGATCGTGTCAAGCGATGGCTGCCGGTGGTGCCACTCGACCCCAGCAATACAGGCCTCTATCCGCGATCCAGCCTAATAAGAGATCAGTGGTGCCAGTGCTATTAGATATAAATCGTGTATTTCCATCGGTACACCCATACCTGCCGGATGTTGGGACGAGGCGCAAAACCGTACATCCGGCCAATATTGAAGCCGGTTTTCGGCCGAAGTTGCTTCGACACTCGCCAAGAAGCAACGTGTTGTTTCGGCGACTCGTTTGTGTAATTTAATTTTTCAGTCATTTTATTGGGTCCCGGGCCACTGTGTACACCCCAAAAAAGGAATGTACTGTGGTAATTACACCTTGACGAGAAGGAGGCACGTAGCCAGGATTTTGTTTTAGGGGGGGGGGGGGGGGGGAGCGCCCATGACAAAGTGCTCTATGAGGGGGAGGGGGGTGAGGAGGCCCCAGCAAAATAGAAGATTTCGGGGGGGGGGGGGGGGGGCGGGCCTTATGCCCCCCCCCCCCCCCTGGCTACGTGTCTGACGAGAAGGGGTATTGTAGTTTTACATCTTTATAAAAAGGTGTAGTGCATTATCACACGTTTTAAGAAACGTGTTTAAAAAATCACACACTTCTAAAGGTGAGAGGTTTACATTTTTTTATAAGGTCTATCGCTACACTTATTAGGGGGTTAGTTATTGGACACCCCACTTACATGTATAAAGGTGTGAAAATGTTTAATTTGTATATACCTCTTACGGAAGAAAATCTCTTTCATGTGATTACATCACGTGCCGATGAAACAATCTGTCGATGACACGTCGTTTGATGAACTGATTTTATTTATTTATTTATTTATTTATTTATTAATTCCCTCAGGGCCCGAAGGCATTATAGAGGGGAGTGGACACACACATCTAATTGCACACAAATACAAACAGTAATTAGGCAGGTAAGCATAAAAATCCAAAAACAGAACAAAAATAAAACACTGTCAACCAAAATCCAAAAAATATTCGCAAAGTGCACCTTTGAATCCGGCACTCTCGGCTATGCTGGCAACAGGTGCGGGAAGGCGATTCCAGTCCAGTGATGTCATGGGTACGAAAGACTGATGAAAGCTTGAGGTGCGACACTGAGGGATGCCAACTTTATTTGATGGTCGAAACGTGATGAGACGTATGATGGTTCTGTTAACAGATGCTGACGAAGATTTGCATTGTGGTGGTAAATTTTATGAAATAAACATAGACGAGATATTTTTCTACGTAGGGAGAGGTCAGGCAAGCTTAGGATAGTTTTCATTGCTGTTACGCTAGATGTGCGATGATAGTTATGTAGTATGAATCGAACAGAACGGTTTTGAGCAGCTTCTAATGATAGTGCAAGCGTTACACCGGGGTCCCAGATAGCGGAAGAATACTCAAGTTTACTGCGGACCAATGATTTGTAGAGAAGTAGTTTTAAGGACAGTGGGGCAAGAGAGAAGTTCCTTTTTAGAAAGCCCAACATGCGGTTAGCGTTT
Source organism: Ixodes persulcatus (assembly GCA_013358835.2). Lineage (NCBI taxonomy): Eukaryota > Metazoa > Arthropoda > Arachnida > Ixodida > Ixodidae > Ixodes > Ixodes persulcatus. The sequence continues at coordinate 148,825 of JABSTQ010009833.1, read as the reverse complement.
TTAATTATATATTCAATATGAATGTTCCATGAAAGGTTGTTAGTGATATGAACACCAAGATATTTAAATGAGGACACGGATTCCAGCTCAACAGTTCTTATATGGTACGAGGGACAAGTGTTATATTGACGTGATACTCTCATGGATTTGCACTTGTTAATATTGAGTTCCATTTGCCATTTATCACACCAACGAGAAATACTGTCAAGGTCAGACTGGAGTGCGAGAACATCAAGATCGTTAGTTACTTCAGAATAGATGACACAATCGTCTGCGAAGAGACCAACTGAGGATGAGATATGCGAAGGAAGGTCATTAATATATATTAAAAACAAAAGAGGGCCAAGTACTGAACCCTGGGGGACACCAGAAGTCACAGGAGAGGGGTGCGAGTTAATGCCATTAACGTGAACAAATTGAGAACGGTTAGTTAAAAAGGCGTTGATCCAAGTCAAAACATGAGAGTCAATGTTCAGTTTACTGAGTTTATACAAAAGGAGCCTATGTGAAACCTTGTCAAATGCTTTAGAGAGATCTAAAAAGATGCAGTCAACCTGAGATGAACGATCGAGGGAAGCGTGAAGGTTATGCGTAAGTTTTAATAGCTGAGTTTCGCACGAGAACAGTTTTCTAAAGCCATGTTGAGCAGGCGAAAAGAATGTATAGGAATTAAGAAAATTAACGAGATGCGAATAGATTATGTGCTCTAAAATTTTGCAAGGGACACTTGTTAAGGAAATCGGGCGATAATTACTTGGGCTCGATTTGTCACCACCTTTATGGATAGGAATCACCTTCCCCACCCTCCAGTCCTCGGGAAGGCTTCCGAGTTCGAGTGATTGTCGAAATAGCTTTGTTAATATAATAGAGGAATACATAGTAGTGTTTTTAAGAAACTTCGAGTTAATATTATCAATTCCACACGATGACGATAGTTTAAGGTTGGCAATGACTTTCACTATACCGGCACATTCTATATCAATAGAATTCATAGCACAAATATTGTATTCATAAACATCCGGATAGGAATTAGTGGTTAAATTCGAAAATGATTTTGTGAATAATTCGTTTAGCACAGCTGCACACTCATTCGCCGCTATCGTCTCATCCTCTTCGTTGTTAAGCACTACGTCAAGCCTCTCAGAAGGGTTTACGACGTTCCAAAATTTTTGATGGTTGTTGCGTAACATAGTGGGTAGGGTACATTCGAAAAATTTGAGCTTGGCTTCGACAATGGACGTCTTATACACTGCTGCAGCAGAATGATATGCTGCCCAACGATGCTCTGCGTTGGGAAACACGGATAATTTTGCAGCACGGAACATCCTTTTTTTCCTATTTGAGAGCCTTCTGAGCGTCTGGTTGAACCATGGGGAGCGAGTGTAATTACGTACAGTTCGTACAGGTACATATCTATTTGTAAGGAAAGCAACTTTTTCTTTGAACAACATCCAGTTATCCTCAACAGAACGCTCAGAAAAATTACGCAGATAATCGCTTAAAAAAGTACCCAATTCATGATTAATGGCTCCAAAATCCGCTCGGGCATAGTCAGATATCCGTTTAACTTGGACTGGAGAGCGACACACCGGAACAACAAAATCAAAGTGGAGCAATGAATGATCACTGAGACCAGGTAGGTACGTGAGAGACGATATAAGCTCGCGTGACGTCGTCAGCACAAGGTCCAGCACCGTGGCCGAAGAACAAGTAACCCGAGTAGGCTGCGTAACAACCTGAGTAAAGTTAAAATCTGCGCATAGATTTAAAAAGTCATTGGATTCTGTGGAAAACGTACTTAAACAGGGGCCGTTGTTTGACCACATAATGTTCGGATAATTAAAGTCTCATAACAGTAAGACTGGGACATCAGGGAAACTGACTGTGACAGCATTGACGACGTCATGAAGGTCAGAAACAAAGGTAGAACTTCTCGAAGGCCGCCAATGACCGCCAATGAATGACCGCCAATGAGTGACGACTGCCAGTAAAATTTCGGGGAAATAATTTTGCCGGCTGCCGGGAGACTCGAACCTACCGAAGAATTATCCTGGTTCTTGTTTGTTTTCCAACATTCTGAATTGTATACCAGCTTATTAGTACCTCTTCGGATATTGCAGAAAAAAAAAAAAAAACGATGGCAGCCGCAGTTTCCCACAGTCATGTGGGAGACTGACAGGTGCTCGTCAGTCGCCACCATGCCTTGAAAGCTACCAGTTTCGAAGAACCGGAGCGCGCAAAGAACTTGTGGTTCCACGGTCATGGTAGACGCGATTGTCCGCCGCCTCGAAGTCCGGGCGCCGAACGAAGCTCGTCGGAGAGTCAACGCACAACGGCTTTCGATAGCCGGTACTGTCGCCGAAAGTCGTCGTCGGGGAGTTGAGAGGCGTCCCCGGTGGTCTCAGTAGCGACGCCGACGGTGGCGGAAGATAAGCTCGGCCGCAGCGTACGGCACCGCCATGTTGACAAAGTTTAACTTCGCCTCGATCCGAAGCGAAGATCTCGAGCTCAAACCACGACTCTCGCAAAGTTCGGAAACGTCACTTTGACGTCAGCGACAACTTCGACAAACGAGGTTTCTTTTTTACACAAACTTCGGAGGGATTTTGAGCGTCAGCAGGTCGCCTAGGGACAATCTGTAAAGCATTAATTTTAGCTTGGCGTAGGGATGTTGGGACAAATGGGCGCTACGTCATCGGCGAAGCCGTTCAATCAGCGGGCTCCTCGCGCCCCTCACGCGCCGCACGCGCGCCTCGATGAACTTTGCTACATTCTGCCTCTCTCAAAGAAATGAGCGTTCGAATGATTGACACCTCGCTCGGCGCGACGTCAGCGTCGCGAGAGTCCAATTAGCGCGTTCCGCAAACTTCGGGCACAAAGTTGTGCTTGACGAGTTTAGCGACCCAGTTGTGCGGCATCACGTTCAGCCTCTATAGGGAGTATTCACTGGCGGCCATAGCTGTGGGCTCGGCTGCGGAGCGCGTGCTGAACGCGAGCTTCCACAGTTCTTTCGCCACGTGCATTCTGCACCACCAAGATTGCCGGTCTTGGCAGCCTATTAATGCGAGCTCGTTCTGAGCATGCGCTCTCAACAGTGACCTCAAATAAGGCGGCCAGTGAATACCTCCTATACTTCGTTTCACTTTATCTGCGAGCGAAGCCAAAGCTTGAAGAGCGAGACCAGCGCTTTTTGCGTTTCTCCCCAGCTCGCGCGCTCGAGCAAAGCCTGAACGCACGGAGCTTTCGTGCTCGCGCTTCCAGCTTTGCCTTCGCTCGCGTTCTGCCCGTAGCCTGAAACATTGGTCGCCATATTTGAGGCTGCTGAAGGAGGTTGGCGCAACGTACGACAGATGGAGCGCGAATCTGAATTAGGTCAGAGCCGTTTATACTGAGAGAGTTTGGCCTTCTTAAGGAGATTTTGACAGCCTGACAACCACAGCGGCGTAGTCTGACAACCGGGGGATGACTACTTCCGTCCGCCATATTGTGGCTCTGACTCATAGGAACTCTACGAGATTTCTCAGGAATGAACAAGACAAAGAAGTAACACCATATTGTGTTACCGCGAAATCCGCTTCTTCTAGCGGCCAATGGGCGGAGCTTGTTGCCCGCTAGAACCAACGGATTTCGCGATAACACAAAATGGCGTTACTTCTTTCTCTTCTTGATTCCTGAGAAATCGCAGAGTTTCTATGAGTCAGAGCCACAAAATGGCGGACGGAATTAGTCATCCCCCAGTTGTCAGACTACGCTGCTGTGGTTGCCAGACTGTCAAAATCTCCTTAAAAAGACCAAACTCTCTCAGTATAGACCTTTTCAAAAAGGACCGTGTGGCCGGTGCCATTTTTAGTGTTTGTGCGTATGGCGCGTGCTTTGCTCGCTTTCCGAAGCGACGAACACGCACGTGCTGGGCTGTGAAGATCGCACGCTGGACTGTGATTTTGTAAACATTGGAAAGGTCTATAAACGGCTCTGAATTAGGTCTATTTTGGGAACCTGTTGGCGACCGAGCAGAGTGGCATGGTTTCCGTTTCGATTGAACAGCCGTTGTCTCCGCTCGCGCGACGAAGCACGTGCAACTGCAAGCCTGCCGAAGTTGCCCTGATGTGCATGCGATCATGAATGCACGACAGCGACAGAGGCACCAGCCGGGGCGCTTGCAATCCATTGCTTTACGTTTCCTTACTTTTGACCAAAATCTGGCACGTCGGGACCCAGTAAAACGGTGGCAAGTGGTTTTTCGAAATCGTTCGGCGACGCCTACAGCAATGTATGTAGAGTTGTGGGATGTCTCAATGTCTCTTTGGATACATTGCAAGTGGACATTTATTACTAGCCGAAGGCAAAGCGAGGCTTGCAGCAGCCTTGCAGAAAGTTTCGAAAAGCAAAAAGAAAAGCACGCGCCAGTCGTAATGCACCTTTGTCTTGTGTACAATTTCGCATTGCACTGCAGTAGTTTCGTGTTTCGTCAGCAGCAGACTGCTTCCATGTATTATATAACTGGTCAACCTAATGCTGTGATATTTACTACTAAGCCTGGTCATTTTCAAATAAGGTTTAATATGGTGCAGTTTGGTTTATGTTTATTTGTAACGGGTACATATATATGTATCATTTAGCTGAAGCATTGAAAAATGTATCATGTCATTGGCATTTAGTTACATGTTGAGAGACTCCCAGGTGGTCTAACTTGATCATAATTTGTTTATTGCAGCGAACAAGGTATCCTTCGTTTGTCCAGCACTTAGAACGAATATTTTTATTTCTCTAAGAACATCTGCTCCAAAAACCACTTTTGCTGCTCCGAATCAGTGTTTTGGCTGCTCCAAAAGACAATTTTTCTTCTTCAAAACACTGTTGTTGCTGCTCCAAAGGCCACTTTTGCTGCTCCAAAACTCTGTTTTGGCTGCTCCGAAAGGTGCTCCAAAACGGCTTAGGCCAATCACATCACTCTCATGTAGAAGAGAAGCGAGCAGAATAGAGTAAATTATATTCATCCATGTATTTATTTATGAATACTGTTCACCTGGGATCGGGTAGTTACAGGAGTGATGAAAACAAAATCATACAAAATACCAACTTCTGACGAAATATACGCTCTTCAATGAGACACAGACTCAATATCAGTCAAAGCGCAGCAATAACATCACAACGCAAAAAATAGAAGCAATATGCGACTGCTTAAGAAATCGTCAACGTAAAATTTAATTACAAAGAAATAAAAAATGAGCCTTTTATTGTTGCTACAATTGCAATACATCAAATAATACATGAAAATACTAATAATCTAACAAACAAGACATCAGCACCAACTCAATGCTATGATCGAAATAACAGATCGGCATACAAAGATGTTAAGACTCCGTCGCCAGGTTGGGCAAATTATTCAGAAAACCATGCACTGTATCACAATCAACCACGCCCTGCGGAAGTTGTTCCAGCGTAGAATTGTTCTGGGAAATGATGAGCGCTAGAAACTGGCATTATTCGCCCTTCCTGCAACCAGTTGTGCACGGTGGCCTTTCCTGAGTGTTTTAGATTGGCGGGGGAGTAGCGACTTTGTATTCAGAAAACGAAGGTTCTGACTGATAGAAGTTGTAAAGGACATTTGCAACGTGCCGACACATTTTCTGTAGGAGCAATACAATGTTGTTTCAGTTAGTTTTCATAGTAGCTGCCGAAACCAGTTGCCAGTATATGTGATCGAAGCTTTTTGTTCTGACGCCAGGAATTCCATTTAGTGCCGGAGTGCATTCTGTTCATAATTTCGGATTAAAGGTGTGTGTGTGTGTGGGGGGGGGGGGGGGGGGGGAGGGGGAGGGGGGGGGGGTAGAAGGGAAGGGGAAGGTACAAGAAGAAGAAAAAAATAAAGAAGGAGAGAAGAGGGGGGGAGGTGAGAAAGAGATATGCGTGCGTGCATTATATTTTTTTCTTTACTTTTTCGCCAGTCACTTTTAGTGCGGATTGCAGTTGTTTCATCCTGTTTCATAATTCTGTGACCAAGCAACCATGCTTTTTTTTACACATTATTTTTAAGCACCTTCCGTGCAGTATGAATCGGCCAACGAGTGACTCGTCTGTGTTTCTTTGGCGTTTTCTTTTTTTTTTTTTCCCCGCTTCACTTTCAGCGCAATGGCACGTGCGTTAAAGTTTGCCCAAGAAAAAAAATAAAAAAAGCTATCTTTGCAGGAAACTAAATTAACGGTGAACTTTCCAGGCCGTCTAACGCTTTTCTCGTTTCATTTGTTTCGTACCGCCTGCACTTCTGTACTCAGTATATATATATATCTATATATTTTTTTTTTTTGTTTCCATTGATTTTACTCACTCGTGGGGTGCTCGAAGTATTAAGCCCTTCGCGTCAACCGCGGTTTCCTGCCGGGGCTGAAAGCGATCGGAGGTCCTCGGTTCGCCCCCTCCGGCATTGGGATGTTTCCTGGGTGCCGTCGCCTTTCCTCCTTCACCCTTAAGCTGAGAGTGCGGTAGAAGCCACATGATTGGCGGACCCTGCCTCTCTTTCATCGTCCTCCATCGCGCCCGCTGCGCCTGGCTTTGGACGAGAGCCTGGTCACGTGGCTAAAGATGGATGTACGGCTGGTCCGAGGAACAGCTAGCTTTTGGGCGTGTTATCAGCTAGGGGGTGGGAATGGAGCGTCTGCGTCTCTACGGTCCCGTTCGGGGCGCTCGTGTCAGCCGCGTCGCCGTGCCGCCGCTCCTTCGAGTGTTCGGCAAACTGAGTGTCCGCGTTTTTACACTCGGGTGTTAGGCCGATACGAGACTCGCTCCTTCTTTCAGGGTCCCGTCGTTTTCTCTAATTTTGTTTTAATTCTCTCGTACGTCTCCGAGTAAGGCGAGCGCTACACTCCAGTTCTCAAATCGTCATAAGTCGTCCTGGACTCCCCTCACCCCGCGATGGGCGGCGGAGAAAAGCTCACCGGAGAAAAGCTCACCGGAGATAAGCTCACCGGAGAAAAGCTCACCGCAAAACCGGCAGATGCGGAGAAAAGCTCACCGGCCTTTGAGCAGATGCGGAGAAAAGCTCACCGATTTTTTTTTTTTTTTTTTTAACTTAGCGGATTCTGCGTTAAACGTGGCAATTTAACACAATCCGCATTCGTCACTTCATTAAAAATATATCCTCTTTTTTCTTTGATTTTCTTGAAGTTCATTGGGCATATTTACTAATTCCTCAGAAATTAGTAATCAACCATTTTGTATATTAATGAAGCCGCAAGTATAAATTCACAACATGGTAACCGGTAAAAAAAAAAAAAACGGTAAAAAAAAGCAATTTATTGACAACTGACAGTGCGCCGTCGGTAGCTCTGTTAAATAAAGAGGTTTGTTCTTTGCCAGATAATATGAATAGCGGTGTGTGAACCGTTTCAGCTCCAAATATTGTGAAGTGCCTAATAGATAAGTAGGTGTTAGTTGTTGTAATCAATGTCGGCTACGCTGTTTTCTTTCTGTTAATTTAACTAACAAAACTTTAGTTACGAGAACAGCTTCGTCCTGTCGTGTTTGTTGTCTTCACTCCGTCGTCGTCGTTTGAGCGGTTTTCATCATGTATAACGTTTACCAACTCGCCCTAATCGCTACCTTACAGAAAAGTACTTCTTATGTAGGTCACGAGTAACAACGGTGCCAGTGTACAGCTCGGAATGTCATGAATGGCTCACCGCAGAAGGTCACTCTCACAAAAAGGAAACATGTCGAAACACCAGCACGAACGGCTAGAAAACTTGCATGTCCGTGGAAGATAGAAGCCTCGATCCTACTCACTGTTTTATCCTGTTTTCAAAGGTTAACAAAAGCTTCAAAGGGAATTTCAGACACCGCGTTGTTGCGCATGAACTTTCGGATTTTCGGCATTTGCAGTTTCGATTTTAGGTTTTAGGCAGACTTTATTAAGTTTTTGAACTTTTTCCTCTTCGTCAAGTTCATAAAGTTTTCAGTTAGGCTTTCATTGCCTAAAGAGAGAAAATCACAGAAAACACTCGCCCGCAATTATTAATTTGGGAGAAATTTACCAAATAAGCTTACGAAAAATACACAAAATGACATTTTCTTTTTTACAAAGCTGACGATTTTTAATGAAAATAAATTGACATATGTCACGCATGCTCCAACAGCCTCCATATAAAAAAAAGAAAAAAAAATCGGTGAGCTTTACTCCGCGTACGCCCAATGGCCGGTGAGCGTTTCTCCGCATCCGCCGGTTTTGCGGTGAGCTTTTCTCCGGTGATTTTATCTCCGGTGAGCTTTCCTCCGGTGAGCTTTTCTCCGCTGAGCTTTTCTCCGGGATTCCCCCGCGATGTCTGTTTACATTTTATTTTGTTTTGTAGACTCTGCTGATTTGATTCCGCTATCGGTCGCTTCCTGTGGTCTTAAACTTTATGCTTGTCGGAGGCTTTGTCGTCGACTTCCACTCGTGCGAACAATATTGGTTTGTTGTGCGTCTCGATACGTAGACTCCTTCACCGAGTCTGTGTGCGTGTGACAAAAGCGAAAAGGAAAAAATAAAGGCGACAATTTTTGAGTTTTTTTTTTTCTTCAACAAGTGCTTTAGCACTTCGGCCAGAAAGCTCTTTCACCAGTAATCATTCATGTTCTCGCATTCCACGTGTACACCGATACATATACACCAGATTTCATTTTGAAGTTAACTGATCAGCCTGTCGGTGGCGGTAAGGATACTCATGCATAGAATAAACAGAAAGGACAAAGGGCGGCACGTGAAAAAGGTGCCTACTTCTTCCGTTGTCCGTCTCCGCGTTGATTATTTCGTAGCACCCTTCAGATTCTCGCTGAAACATCGTTCTGTATCACGTTGCCTTCCCGAAACCCACTTTTACATAGTCGTTCCTCGGATGCTCAGACGCGCCATGGTTCGAAGCTTCCGCTTTCTTCTTTCGCTCCTGATGTAAGTATAGTGGCGCGTCGCATTTCACTCGGCCGAAATTCGGCTCGTTGCATGGGTCATCCCGAGACCAGCAGGCTTAAACTTCCGCGCGTCGCGGAGTGAAACTAAATGACCGGCGCAGTCATCATCGTCATCCTAATGGGACTCAGAAGACGACACCGTTTTCGGGAGACGCTTTGGTCAGAGCCCGTTACGCGAATGCGTATATCCTTGCTCGTACGCGGTGCTTCTGCGCACCTGATAGTGGCGCAGGAACGGCACACCTGCCTGACCAATGAGCCATCGCGCTTGTGTCACGTGACTAGGTTGTACGCTGGCACATTCCTGTTGGAGGGTGCGATCACCTGGTGCGAGCCCCACCGGGACGAAACCAAAAACAAAAACAAAATATGCGGCCTTTTTTCTTTTATCTTTTTTTCTTTTGTTACCTTTATGTTGTGTGGCGACAACGTTGCGTGCTTTCCGTTCACGGACACTCACTGAGGAATAAGATGCCGTTCCTTCGTGCGCTGTCGGGTCGTCTTGAAGGGACGAAATGGAGCCCGCGTTATGCGGCATGAGGTAAGCGCTCGGCCGCAGCCATTTCTTGAGGGGCTGTCTTTGCACGGGAGTCCATTAAAGAGCGTTTGCGCCGAGCTACACTCGTTCTTGGGGCTCCGTAATCCCGAGGAAAGCTCGGACGGACGATGGAGCGGCGTCGTGTATACGACTAGCCTCCTAATTACTTCCGCGCTCGGCTTCACCTTGCGATGGAACAGGTAGGACGCTACGAATCGTCCTAGCCAACCCAATTCCACGTCACGTGATCACCTTCCGAAGGGACGCAGCGGGGCGCGCATGATCGGGTGACAGGTTGGCGGCCTCGGATTGGCCGCGTTCGTCGGTATCGTCCGTTGCGGTCCATCTTATGAGTGAAACGGCGTGTAGCGAGAACGGGTGCTGGTGAGTTTTTAATGCGGTCGAGGTAAGTCGGGCCGGGCTTTGGCTTTGCGAATATGCCGTGGTTGCTGTGCGCGGGCGCGCAAGGAATGTGCCTGAGCACGCCGCGCGGCCGGCTTGGGTGGAAGTTGTGTAGGGATCTGCGGAAGTTTCGAGTCCTAATTTGGGTTTGACTTTCGCGTGCAAATTCACTGTACACGACAGCGAGGCTTTTAGGCTTTCGAGTACAAACCCACGGTTTGCGCGGTAGGGAGGACTAAGTTGGGTTGACCTCGTGTTCGAGTAGACGTGTGGTTGAACCTCCCGGCATTGGGGTACGTTTGCGCTTAGCCGTCTTCTCCTTACTTTCTCGTTGGATCGGCTGGCTTAACCGCTTCGATTTTACGAGGTGTGCAGCTGTTCCTTTGAAGACGCGAGTTCCTCGACCAGCGAACAGGGAGGCGCCACGTTTACTTTCTAAAAGTATATGAAATTAGCATAAATGTTGTTCGTTCGATAAACGTGGGGAAGCCGCATGGTTCATTTATTTTCGTCGGTACCGTTCGCAGCAAATGAAACTTGAGCGACGCCAGAATCACCTTGACAAGCTACACCACGCAGCGAACGATCCAAGAAATACTTTAGAGAAGCGACGGTTAGTTTTCCTCAAACTCTGCGGAATTCCTCATCTCGAATCGGGTTGCGGAAAGCGTTGCGGGACGACGGAAACCATCTACGAAGGCTCCCTAATAGGAAATTTCTTTTTTTTTATAGATTAGGTGCGATAACTTTTATATGGTACTCCGGTGACGCCTCTGTGCGTCCATCGTGTCGTTCCGATGTTGTTATTACAAGTATCGGAACAATCTAATAAATCACGAGTGAAGAAGAGGCGCGCCCGTAATCTCCATCTCCGACTGGTTCGTCACGGGTGTCTTTAACCGAGCTCCCTATACTTCTTGAGTTAGCAGGCACCTCCCGAATGTAGTACGGCAAGCGTGGTTGTGCTGCTGACACTTGTTGCTGCTTTGCGCAGTCGATGCAAATATTCCCCACTCAGCCTTAATAACAGAAGGCAGGAAATAAGATATGAGAACTGGATTATAAAAGTCCACATGCATGGCGATAGGTGCGAAGGTGGTGTCCCCGAAAAACCCGCACCCTTTCAAAAACGGGTCTATATATTCCTCAATTAAAGTGACCATGAAAGGAATTTTCAACTTCTTCCTCCTTAGCTTTCCTCCTCAACTCAAAAGCGAAATGAGAAATCACGCGGACGTGAAGTGCTTGGGCTCCGTTACGATGACTCCGAGCTTCCACCGTCCTTCTTAAAAGACCGACGTCCAGTTTGCGCTTTCCACTTTTCCCTCGCTTCCTCTTCTCCCCCCTTCTACCCTGTCCACCGTTGCCTGCTTCCTCTTCCCCCATGGTGAGGAGGATCTTCTGCCTTGCAGAATCTCGGGTCGGGTCGTCGGCCTTTTTTTTTTCTTTATTTGTTTTACGGATTTCATGCATCCGCAGATGGGGCAGAGATAAAGGCATGATGCCTGACAGCGCCTCTGCCTCCTGCAGTTCATACAGCGGAAATAACATTAAAAACAAGTCACACTGATAATAAATGACGAGACAGCCATTGTTATCAAAAACAAATAGAAACAGTCATTATTGAAATATCTGAAAAACACATGAAATACAATGAGCACACCACGGAACTCGTCATTCGCCAGCGATGATAGGTGCCTCATTGGCCATGAACGCGAATCTATATCTTTGTCGACGGATTGAATGTTGACGAGCGCATATGTCCGTGTGACGCAGCGCACGTGTTCAATATGTGAGCTGGTAGTATTACGTGTTTTGGGGTAGGCTAACGTGTTTTGGGTACCGCGGATGTATCGTAGTGAAAATGTGCGAGAGCTTTCAAAGGAAAAAAGGTGCGAAATATTCCGCTATATTTTCAAACGTTCGTACCGAAAAACTGGCTTTTGACTTTCTACCCTCTTCCTTTTGTCCGACTAATCGATATGTGACCAGTAAAGTCCCAATATAAAATCAGCATACTCCATCCAAAATTCCCTTCGCGGCTCCTTTAACTTCAGCTTCGCTCGTAATGGCGCCGCGATTGCGAAAGCCTGTTCTTCGAGAACCGGGACTGCGGGATGGGGATTTCCGGGAAGGTCACTGACGTGAAGGATGCATCCGCCGATCCCGGAGGAGGGGTCATGTTCCACGGGGATCCGGAGGCGGCAGCGACTCCGTTCGGATCGCCTGCTTCATCTCGGATCGGATCTACTGATTCCGGCGCGCTCCAAAGTGGCCTGTGGAATTCACCATTAGTTTTCCACGGTCTGACGAAGGGCGTGCGCTCGACACGTCGCTTGTTTCCTTCTTATTTCCTTTTGGACGTTTTATCTCTCACGCTTTTAGTTTTGTGGCCACTTTTACGTGCCGGCAGCACGGCACTCTCGTATCCTTCATTTTGAAGCCGAGCATAGGGAGCGCGATTCTCAGACCGCAGTACCGCCATCGGGGAAAGTTGCGAATTTCTCGGGACACAATTCCTTAAAGTCCTTCGATCTGTTTACGTTTGTCTTGCAAGTAGCGCCCGATTCTCCAGTGCACCAGGCCCTTGTCTCGAACGGTCCTTGTAATCAAATGGCAGCGCGGCACTGAAATGAGCGGCACTTGGAAGCGAATGGCAGCGGAGCACCCGCTTGTGGAAGGTGTCTTGCGCGTTTCCACCACAATGGTTGGCGGTACTTGTATGCGTGAATTATATCGAGATACTTTATTCATCCTTAGAGTTCCTATGTAGTCTCCCCGCAGTCACGTAGCCAGAGAGGGGGGAGGGGGGCATGCATGAGGCCCGGGCTCCCCCCCCCCCCCCCCCCCCCGCCGAAATCTTCGATTTTGCTGGGGCCTCCCCTCCCCCCTCCCTCTCATACAGCGGGGTAGTTTGCCGAGTCTGTCTTCTACGTACGACCGAATTTATTCATATAACCAAACTGCATTCCTTTTTTCTTTATCGGTTATTCGAAATATGCGCAGACGCTGCTGTTACCCACTCACTCATTCCCTTTGACTCGCTCGCGCGCACAGACAAACATTTTTCTCGTAAATTTCCGGCGGTATACACTCGGTGTTTCGGCCCCCTCGGAAATCAGCACCGACCCAGTTGCCGGCGCGCGCGCGTCGCTAATCGTGCAGCCGACCGTCGACAGTCGGACCCGTCACCGCTGCCCCGTTAATCGCGAGCGAGCACTCGAACAGTCCGCCGGGTGCCAGTGCCGAAGGCCGACCGAGGCAGGCCCGTCCACTTTGCACCCGGGCCGGACTCCGGCTGCCCGAGCGTGCAACTCGCTTGTCAACGAGTCCCTCCTCCCCTCGCTCGCCTTTCATTACCGACGCGGCCTGACGCCTCCGATTCCCGGGAGCCTCGTTGGGAATACGCCCTTCGAACGCCGCGACCCGGACCGCCGTTCCCCCGACTTCTTCCCTAGGCCGACAGCGGGCTGGAAACCACGTGAACCTCGCTCGACCAGTCAACCGGGAAACCTCCCTCCACGTGACGGCGCTCTCCTTTCTCTATGTATCTTGCCGCACACATACGTGCCCTGGTGTTTTTTTTTTTGTTGTTTTCTGTGTGTACATGTACTTGCTCGTCTTCGTGTTTCTGACGTATGCTCCGTTTCGCCTTATATGATGGACCGCAATGCACGCTTTGAAGCGTTCTAGCCAACCCAGCGCTGCAAACGCGTCACATGCAGAGTTATGTCATTCACTCTGCGCTCCGTGGCTTGCGCTACTTCCTTCCGGAGAGTCACGTGACACTTACACGGCTTTTCAGTGGCTCGTAAGAGTGGGCCCGGCGGGTGTGTGTGTGTGTGTATACCTCGGAGGTCACTGTCATCTGGCGCCAACTCCGGATTCCATTGGCCTCGCGATTCCTCGGCTTCCGCCTGCGCAGTCAGTTAAGCGGCGAGCAGAGCGTACACCGATACCCCCGCGGGATCGAGCCAAAAATGCCTTCTCTCCCTCTTCGCCCCGGCAATTTTCTCGCTCCGCGAGCGGGGGTGCATTTTAATGACGGTCTCCTCTCGAGGGTTAGCCCGGTTTCAACTTTGTCTAATCTGAGTACAATGGCTGTTTGCGTGACCTTACTCTTCTGGTTGATATACTGACGATTGCGGCGGGGAGGACTCGTTGTGGCCGTATATTTACCCGTATATATAGGTGGGCCTTTCACTCTCGAATGTTTTCGGCATTATTTGGCGCGGCAATTTGAACTTTCAAATCACCTTTTAAGCTCGGTCTTCCGCTTTTGATTCCTGAACGGCCGAGAATAGGAAACTATTTTATGCGCGATGAGCGCGTGCATCTCTAATCCATTTGAAAAGCTATTATACCAGCAACTAATCGCTCTAGTACTTGAGAGCTGCAACACTTCGTGGATCCCATCAAAGTCCGTGTCGAATTCTTAAGGCCCTGTCACACTGAGGCAACAGTTGGACAACTCTATCCGGCAACACGGGAAAGTCGTGTTGCCGGCGACCCTGTCACATCGCGGCAGCAACAACAGTCGGGCAACATGTTGCTGCCGCCCGGCAACCGTGTTGCCCGATTTGTGTTCCGACAACCCTGTCACACCGGGCTGACGGCGAGGACAACACGGGGAACACTCCGCCATCTTGATTGTTTACCTTCGTTCGTGTGCGGTGCGGAATCGCTGATATGTGACTCTACAAAGTGCTAGTGCGTTCGAAGGGCCAGGAATTACCACGGTACGACATCAACCAGTGACTGTGATTAGAAAACTTGACACGGGAAGTATTTTCCGCTCTTTATTTTATCAAAATGTTCTTCATTCGCTGACAAAGCAGATAGCCCTAACCGAGGAAAGTGACATCGCCGATACATTTTCGGGATTTACGCCACCGTATGAAGTGTTTCTGCCCGGTTCTTTCATGCAATTTCTAGGTCTACTGTAAAATTGAGTTAGCACCGGCAGTACCCCAAAGCGTCTTTTGTGTTGAGCTGAACTGGACAGTGCTTCAAAACTGCGACACCGACACGATCGGCCTTCATAACAATCGGTGGAATAAATATTTTTCAACGCTGTCTACTTGCCTACCGCCTGCTATGTGATCGCTTCATTCCCCCTAAAACGTCCTGCGTATTTTGAAAACAAATCAGGTGTCTGGTAGCGCCTGTTTCCAAGTTCCAAGCATCAATAATCATGATCAGAATGGTCGCTTTAATGCTTCGATTTTTTAATCTTTGGTTTTCTGGGTGATTTTTATTATACGTCATCAGCGGGTGAGTAGGAATGCCATTTTATTTTACTATCAGTAATGTGAGCTGGTCTCTCGGCAGTTCTAATTTCAAAACCTGTCTGAACGTTCACGACCGTACCTGTGACCATTTCGAAAATCGCTTTCCGTAACTACGCAGCAAAAACATAATCGAAAATATTTTAGCTGCACGCCAGCCCTGATTATTGTTAAATAACGTTTTCCAAGCCTTTATTTGAATAAGACGTTATTGATAGGGGACTAGCTCTACCATCGAAGCTATCTATGTCGTCGTGTTGCCGGCCCGAAATTCGCTCAGCCAGCGATCAGGGCAACACACGTTGTCCAACACAGGTTGCTGCTGTTTTTGTTGCCGAAAGCTGTCATACCGAGGCAACATTTTAGTTGTCGTCCATGTTGTTGTGCTGTTGCCCCGATGTGACAGGTTTGTCGGACAACATGGGGAGCGAGAAACAAGTTGCCCGACTGTTGGACAACGTGTTGTGTTGATGTTGCCGTCGTGTTGCCTCAGTGTGACAGGGCCTTTAGAGTGCCTGGAGCACATCGCGTTCCCTTTGTTTTGCCAAGCCCAGCGCGTGGCTATCATGGACGTTGGCGGCGTAAACTCGGGGCCGCATCACGTGCCATTTGTTCTGGTTGCGAGTTGGGGGGGTGAATGCTGCCGAGACTTCCTGATAGCAGAGCCTAGGGTGCCTCAATGTCCTTCTGTTTAGGGTGATGCCACCCTTTGTAGTACCCGATGCCGACAGCACGCGCTCACAGGGAAAATACGAAGAAATTACAGTGTTCTAGAGAGTTGTAGTGGCAAGAGCGGCGGCCACCGCGTGAAGATTTTGCGCGTAGACGACACTGTAGCGCTGCTGTTCTGTGCCCTAGGAACTGTGGCAGGAGGCTTGAATAAAAAAGAACGAAGCGCCGGCGACACACGCGCTTCATGTCTAGAGCCCTGCGGACATGGCCTCGTCTCGTCCCTCCTAGACATTGCTACAGGAACGTGCCCCTGTCAGCCTTGTCGTCGGCGCTGCTCGGCGTGTATACGTACTGTGGTTCGACTGGAGCTTTTCGCGACGTAGAACAAGTGCTAATGTGAAAAATTGTAGGTTTTCCTTTGCACTAATGCCTCTAGAGTGTGTGCTATCCTCTACTCTTATTATTTGCGTGTTTTTGATGGAGATCACTTGATTAATATCAACCCCCCCCCCCTTCCCAGTACTGACAGGTCGTTCAGCAACGCTATCACTTGGGCTTTACGCTTAATAGCTGCGAAAGAAACCACGCGATACTGATATATAAAAAAATAGACAAATAAATCTCAATAAATATTTAAATTTTTTAATGGTGAGCGGAAAAATAAACTGGTGTATTGTTTTTTTGTTATTGTGTTGCTGATGCGGGGACCAGCGTTGTGTAAGGTGCAAGGCCGAGCGCGTTTGGGAACGTCCAAGGTGCCACTGCAATGGCGAACATATAACAAATTGTTTTTTTGTGGAAGGCAGTCTATGAAGAAAAAATACTAGGGCTGGGCGTCGATTAAAAGTTTTAACCCGATTAATCGCCACCCTTTAATCGATTAATTGATCGATTAATCGGTTGCGTTGATTTTTATAAATTATATATTAAAAATAATGCAACAACTCGTCTTGCCTTTGAAGACCTATTTTAGTCTCTGGTTTTTCCACATTCTCCGACAGGAAGACAAGAAGTCAGGGCTTGGGCGATGCTTTCTTCTTTTTTCAGAGAAAGGAACCTCGATGAGAAGGCGTTGATTGTTGTCTGCGTTTTGGCGGATGGTCCTTGCTGTAGCGGCGTACATGGGTGCTTCGCTCGTAGGTGATGCTGAAGCGAACTTACGCTTCCACTGTATCAAAACGGCTTTTTTGCAGATGATGCAGTGGACTTCCTTTGAGTTAAACACTTCACCGCTGGAGTTTACGTTCAACCCAAACTTTCCAGCGAGATTGCCTTTCATACTCGTGAACTCGTCCACTTTTGCGGGCCGAATACTGGAACAAGTAACCATGGCGTTGTTAGCTTCCCAGCTTGTTTTTCTGCTTGTTTGAGCCATGCGTGCGTCCAGTTGACTTCTTTTTCAGTACTGATTAAAAAACCGATTAACCAGTTAAAAAATTTTATCGCGATTAAAGCCTTAATCGATTAATCGGAAGGTTAATCGATCAATTGCCCAGCCCTAAAAAATACCTCGATTGGGAGTACATGAAGCATTAAAATACGATATGAACACAAATTTCAACAACCCCTAATATGAAAAAAATATATATATTCTCAACTCACAGCTTTATGAATTCTCAAAAGTGATAATACACTTCATCGACATACACAGCAAGCACATGACAGATATCCAGCAACATAGTACGCAAAAAGACTACAAAATAGTCATTATATATTGCGGCATAGAATCCTAACCTCTTCGCCATTGACGATGTGCACATAGTCCCGAAGGATAAGGCCGAAGGATAAGGCGTGGTTCAAAATGTCTCTCGCACAGCGCTGATGTCTCGGCGAGGCGTTTATCTTCTCGATTAAGATTTTTTTTCCCACTGTACACTCTAAGAAAAAATGGAGGAAAAAGGTAGCAACGGCGCGTCTTCCTCCCTTCTACTGACGCGCCTCCAAGCCGACACGAGAAGAAGGGAGGAACGAGACGTTTTCCTCCTTCTCCAGGCAGACGGGAGAAAGCTTTCGCCCTCCCAACTCATCTTTTTTTCGGTTTCGTTTTTCGAGCACGTCGCACACTTTGTTTCATAAATGTTGTTAAGTTGATTGAGCTTCAGTGGCAGCGAAGGCCGCCTGTAATTCCGTCTTCTAGTCCAAACGTGCAGAACATTTCGGTTGCATTGACGTTTTTACCACTAATTTTATCAAACGAGCACACGAAGCCGCTAGAAACAGCGAAGTTCCGTAGCAGTGTCAGCAGCGCTACGTACACTTATTAAGATGGCCGTTTCTGGATTGCCGCGCGGAACTACAGTAGCGGAACCACGCGGAACTGTCGACGTTTTCGACGGTATGGAAATCGCAGGAACTGCGTCCAAGGCAGGCAGGTTTTCCTGCCGGCTGCCTGGGTGCCTTCCGTGCTGACTTTGGTTCTGTTTTCCCGTGCCGAGTGCCAACCGGCGTTCAACGTGGTTGTGTATTTCTGCGTGTCAGCAACATAGCAGCAACATCGTGATGGCAGTGTTGTGCGTAGTGAACAGAAGACTGGAATTATCGCCGATGTGACCGTGTGTTCGCGTATCAGTGGTGTAACAAGATGAGATAAACTGTCGGGCATTGATGCCGCTGGTCGGGCCTTGATTGGAGGGGGCGGGGTGTCGCAGGTTGACATTCCGCTTTACATAAAGAGTTTCAGACCACTTGAGGAATCGGGTGCAGTCGATCGACGTGCGGATAGTCATGTTGGAACGCTGGTCTGAACGGTAAGCTCCTATCGTACAGTAACCAATGTGACTGTCGGTCCCCGGGAGAGATTGCGCTCTGGGGAAAAGACTGGACAGTACGAAATTATGACGGAAAGTACGTATATTTACAATTTAATTTTAGCATTAAAAATAAGAAAAAAAGGTAAAATTGAAAACAAAAAGCTATCCTTTATTTTGCTGTTTAAATATACTACGGTTCCTGGAGAAACTGCCCTCCAAGTGGCGCGCTGGAATGAGCGCTAGACGTTTTCGAGCTCGCCACGGCGTACCTGGCGTAGCTCCGTACACTTGCCGCAAGTCGCGGCTTTGACTGCATTCAAGTTGATCGAAAAGCGATTTCTCTGCCCGTGAAGCATCACTTCCAGCTGGGTGAATATCTGCTCTACAGAGATTAATTCAAGACGGCAATTGCAGCCGTGCGCGAACAGCACGAGTAGAAAAACAAATACTACATTATAAATAGTGGCTACGAAGTGCCGTGCGGGGAAACGAACTCATGGCTTGGAACCGCATTGGAGCGGCTCGATTTATTGGCTTTCAAATATTTACGGCATGATCGAGCGTTTTCTTTTTAATAAGAGATTCATCCCCTGAGCCATTAAAAATACTCTTAGATGTATGTCATTGCTGGAAAAAAAATCAACATGCTGTGAATATTTTTTATTGCTTAGGGCGTCACCGAAACCTTCCGTACGTTCAAAACGACCAGTATAAAAGACTGAAACGCAGAGCCCGGGAGTAGTGTTCGGGTTAGTGTGCTGTTGTATTGATGTTTGTATGTGCGATGCATGTGTATGCGCTCAATGTAAGTTCAGCTGATGCTTGTAGTATGCCTAATGTGTCTACATGTGTGTATGATAGGGGCTCCCGAAGATCCCGAAGCACTATGGTGGCGTGAGAAAATAAAATATTCTTTTGTAGAACATGAATTGGGCGGTACCTAGCGCCCCTTTAGCCTAGCTACTTGCAATTACTCTGCTTGACCCTGCCATCTGGTGGCAAGTAATTTAATCTCATTTTACGCTACGTGGCTACGCCATAATTTAGTGTTACCGTGCTGAAATGAGCCAAGAGGCTGCTTCGGATTTGCTTTTTTTAAGAGCGGCGTTTAGTTTCGCGGGCGAATGGTTTATCACTCCTCCGTAATGTGCGGTTGACGCAACGATTGACGAAGGAATCCACCACTTTCCGGGTTCCCGGTTCGAGAGTTTGGATTTGGATTTGGATACGACTAAAGTGTCAATTAGCCGGATCCAAATCCATGTGTATGACTTGGTAGGAAAGCTTGGGAAATGCTTCACGCTTCACCACCATTTTGCGTAAGTGAAGGCGGACATAACCTTCTTCCTTGAAGGCCCATCCTCGGTTGCCATGCCGAACTGAGTCCGACTTGCTGCGCAAGTATCGTCACACTTCGTCTTGCGACAAGTTGGCGCACTGAGGAGGGTTTTCAACCCAGCCGTCGGCTTGAAACGAGAACGGGATGTTCTCGTCTTCGGCCATCGTCACCGGTTACCGAAAAGTAGTGGAGCCGCAAACTCTAGACTGAAACGCCGATGACAAGGAGAACCCTGCAACGTGGAGAAGTCAAGTCTAATGGCGTTCCTACCCAGTATCCTCGATACCAGATTTTTTAATAGTTTACATTTCTGCCGCCAGGTGACGCCACATCCGCGAAAACTGGTGGATTGTGGCTCGAGGAATAGCAAAGGTAAGACATAAAGTGCGCGAACTGGGTGCCGGTTGTCTCCGTTTAGCATCGCAGTGCTGACGATGAGAAGACTGAGTGACTGCATGCTTTCGAAACGTAAGTTTCTTTACCTGCAGGGGGAAGCCGGCTTCGGAAATAAATACAGTTCGCGGAAAGCTCGTGTTACGTTTTCATTTGCTGCTCCTCTCGCTCCGTACAATAGACTTAGTGTTCTCGTTAGGCCTTATTGAGCTCGATTTGCTCGATTCGTGGCCGCCATGATGCAGGCGACGGAGCAACTTTTGCTCCCCTGCTTTAGGGACGCACGTTTCTACCTTTCTGAAGGAACATATTTATCAAGAGCGTTCCTCCCTTTAGGGAGGACTATACTGACCCTTTTTTCTTAGAGTGTATCCAGGCGGCACTACAGTCGATGCGCGAGTGTGAAAAAGCAAAACATCAAGAGAAAAGGTTTGCGCGTCAGAGGAGGAGGGAGAAGGAATGCCTATGCTGTCGGAGTGCAGTGCATGCTAATGCCGCCAATCAAATAACGCCGACTGTGCAACGTCACGGCTTTCATCGTCTTTCTTGGAGCCCATCCTTCGAGGCTGCTAGACCGTGACAGTGCGCTTTTAGCCTGTGTGTATGTATTTGCGCGTGTCTTTCAGCCTTTGACTGCGCTCTGACTCAAGCATAGGAAGACCGTCTGCTATCTTGGCCCAATCCAGGCGGCATTACAATCGATGCGCGAATGTGAAAAAGCAAAACGTGAAGATAAAAGATGTGCGCGTCAGAGGAGGAGGGAGAAGATGGCGCTACCTTTCTTGTTCAGGGGCGTTAGCCGGGGAGGAACGTCTGCGGCTACGGAGGGTTCTGGAAGAGCGCCAGGGGTTTAAAACCCAGGTTAGCGCCGGTATCTTCATTCCAGAAATCGCTATCGAGCGTACATGGCGCACGTTAAGCCAGTCATTAAACTAACCGATGAAGAGCGCCGAGAGATTTGGTCAATCCCAGAGGAATTAAACTGAAACCGCACATTTCGCGTGCAGTACAATTGTCCAGCAATTCGCTGTGCATTTTTCTGCGACTGCCATTGTGCGGAGAGACAAAGGTGATGAACATCACGGATCAATTTAAGCGGTATTCACTTAAAGTACAAAAATCGTTGCACTTTGCCTTTAATGAACCATAAAGGTGGGAGGTCAGGAACGCTCCGTGAGGAGCCGTACTTTTTTGTTTACTGCGGTTCTTCGGTTGAAAGTCGGTATACGTTCACTGACAGGATGAAAACGACGCTGAGGTCTTCCAGTCGTCCGGCCTCCAGCACGAGCTTCGATAGAGTCTCGGCGTCGCGTGAGCTTCTGTACTCCGTGCATTCCTAAGCTGACTTTGCGGTGCACGGCCCGTTGGACCAGTCGCACGTCGATCTTTCGCCACGTGACCACGTTGCCGCCCATACATGTTTTACCGCATGCCAGAAGTGAAGACACTCAAGATGGCTGCGCCCTTGTGGAAAAGGCGCACAAGGGCAAACGGGGGCGCATGCTGGAGGCTGGCCATCCACACCCTACGCTTTTTTGTCCTCTCAGCGACCGGTGCGTCAATCGACGTTCGAGCCCTCCACCTGAGGGAAGTGCATCGCCATTGCGTCTCGTGCCTGACGCTCGTTGAAGCCCACTCCTCCGACCCCGGGCGGGTGCCTCGCTGCCACCGACGCTCGAACGGGGGGTGTCGGAATCCGTCGGATTCCGAGAGGCAGTCGGCGTCGCCGCGCGTGTCGCTCGCTGCGCCGGAAAATCGGCACCGTTAGCGAGTTTTAATTAATCGAAATTAGCGCTTTCCATTTGGATCGAGCAAGTGCACTCGGCCGGGAGGGATCGGGAACGGGTGACTTGTCTCTGCCGCCTCTTTCTCTCTCTATTACTCTTCGCGCATTCTTTCCTTTTTTTATCTTTTGTGCGCGCATATATTCTAACTACGTCCTGTTCTTTTTTTATTCTCGTTATTCTGTCGATGCGCCTGCTTACGTGGGTGTGAATATATATTTTGGGTGAAGGCAAGGGTGATAAATGAGCGGTGCCCAAAACTGTTGGGCGAACTTGCTCACGCGTGACTTGCCTCGCTGCCGAATGGGTGCGGCGTCGCGAACATTTTGTTCCGAGTCTCTCTTTTCTGCTTGTACGTTTGTGGGTGCTAAGCTGCTGCCGTGGATGTTTTTGTGGTTCCTCGGTATAATCGATGCTGGAGTTGCCGAGCAGCAGACACGTCTGCGGAGAGGATTCTTGAGCCGTACACTGCCACCCCTAGTGCGAAATAAGACACGGCGTTCGCGGGACACGACGGCCAACTTATCTGCGGACACCCCTCCAGCCTGTTGGAAGCACGCTTGCTTCATGCATACATGTAAGCTTCGCAAACGTCTACAGAGAGTCTTTGCGTGGCCAGTGTGAACCTCGTACAAGGAACAAACACGGATCAGACATTGTCCGCAGTCCGTCTCTTGCACGGTGTATTGGCAGTGGACAAACACGCACGACCGGAGCTTTCCTTTGCGGTATCTTTTGCGCGAATAGAGCTTTTGCAATATCCCCCAAGCGCTCCGGCCCGCGCTAGAGGAATCATGGGAACGGTGTTCCGTCAGCTCCTTAGTGATCAGTAATTTCAACCCAATCTTTGGTTGTATAGCTTTTGAGCGTAATTCGGAGTCACCCTGAATAAGCGCCTGATATACCCCAAGGACCTGTCATATCGCTTTTAACATTTCTCCTCACTGTCAGCGTTTTTTATACTGTGCATGCTGTCCACCCTTCAACCTTGATGAGCCGCAGAAATCTCTTACATTATTATCATTTTCGTACAACTTCAAGGACGCTGATATTAAGTTAGAAACGCTAAACATTCTATAAACAGCCCCGCTTACTCCGAGCTAAATCCTGGCTTTTTGTTGTTGTGAATTCTCGACTTTTTAAGCAATTCCTGCTAAAACAACAATCACGAGAATGAGAATATTCTAAGAGATTTCTGCAGCTCAGCCAGGTTGAAAGGTGGATCGCATGCACAGTATAAAAAATGCTGACATTGACAAGAAAGTTTAAAGGTGATATGACTCCTCCTTGGGAGTATATCAGTCGCTTGTTCAGGGTGACTCCGAATAACGCTCAAAAACTGTGTAACCATGGATCATGATGCAGAATACCCGAGACTGTGGTAAAAGCTGGGAAACTTGGTCGAAGAAAAAAGACAGAGAAAAAGAACGTCTCGGAGACGTTCTTTTCCCCTGTCTTTTTTCTTCTACCAAGTTTCCCTGCTTTTACCAGTCTCGGATATTCTACATCATGATCAACTTCAACCAGCTCGCCTCCGCATTCACTGTTTTTTCATTAACCATGGAATTTGTCGAAATTAGCGATCACTAAGGAGCTGATCGAACACTGTTCCCATGATTCCTCGAGTGCAGGCTGGGGCGCTTGGGAATATAGCAAATGGTCGATTGCGGCCGAAGCTTACTCCCTCTCAGCCGTAAGCAGAAATGTCGCCTTTTGACTCAAGGACTATAAGGGACTGCAATCCTGAATCCCAGAGTGTTGAACCGAAATTTTTATCGGTTCGGGGTCGGGTTCGCGTCTTTGTTTCAGTTCTGGTTCAGCTCCGGGGAGCGAAAATAGCGGTTGAAACCGGTTCGAACCGCTTTGAACCACTAAAGATCGTATTTTCCGCGGTGTTTTGGCAATAGAAACTATTTTCACCGTGAAATGAGTTAACTATATCTCATATATCATTCGTACAATCCACTTTTATCTTCGGGTGCCGAAAATAAGAAAATGTTCTATGTAATTCTGACGAAACAGTAAAAGAAAAGCTAGATTAACATACAAAACGTCGTGTTTATGCAACTCGAAATCGGTTAGTCTACCTCAGTCGCATATATTTTACCCGAATCGGAAGGTTATTCCGAAGTCTGGTAGGTCGCCTAAAATACCCGTGATTGGTACGTGCGCGTAGTAATACAACTTGAATCCTAGTTGTGCTCTTAAACGGGAATTAATTAGGGTGCATGAAATCCTGGAATGGGCACCTCCTCCTTATATATTTTGTGAAATATAGGTTACAAAATACGCTTCACAGTATATATATATATATATATATATATATATATATATATATATATGACGCAACTGAGCTAAGAGCAATATTTTCAAAATGACACGAAAGACTTAGAACAACCCGTTTGTCTACATTTTGTAGAAACAGTGTGCGGCAATCACAGCGCTCGTTGTCCTCACCAATATTGTTTACACTTAACACCGTTATGCAGGCGAAGAATCATGCAAAAAAGAGTGATCGAAATTGTTCACTCTAATCTATCCGTACCTACCCGTTTTCTTATGGAGATTGAACTGGCTTAGCCTGGCTGTTGAGGTTTGTTCTTGACAAGATGCCGGCCAATTCAATTTGCAAATCAACATCACCCATGCTAATTGGTGATGGTTTGTTCAATAGGACAAATTAGTATTTGGTGCTCTACTCGACATGGCAGGTACTTTATTGGCCACTTCCTGACGGTCTGCGTGCGTGATCGCCATAGTTCCGCCACGCGCCCCTGTGTACTTTGTTTTTCTCCAGCCCACAGACACATAAGATTGGAGAAACACATAATAAGGGTGCAGGCGAGCTGCTGAATATTAACCACCCTGAATTCACCTGAGACTGGGGTAGAGGAGGAACATCAAATTGTATACGAGGGACAGAAAATAGGCAGGACGACGTTGTATGTTTCCTGTATCTTCTACGTTTTGAGATTTTTTATTCTACCCCAGTCTCGGGGGAATTCAACATAAAATTGTTGTTCATCGCACAAACGAGGCAGTAACATACTTCTATATGTTAGAGATGTTATATATACAGGTTGTCCTTCTTAAAGCGTAACAGATTTGTTTTAGAAAAAGCCGTGAAAGCTACACTGATGCGGTTTGTGCAGTTGCTTGAATCATAGCGGTCAATAGCGGCCGGAGAATCGTAGCGGTCAACGTTATTTCTAAAAAAGAAGGCTGTCTGTTTCATTTAGCGATATAATCACTCGTCAATCTTCGAGGGATGAGCAAACAGATGTTGGCATCTCCTCCAAAAGCCACTGTATCCGCTCCAAATAAATGTTTTGCCTGATATACAAAACCTGCTACAAAAAAGTCAAATGCCGCTCCGGTCACTGCGCACGTTGCTGTATGCCCGCAGCGGTTGTTCAGGAATTCCCTGGATTAGTTTCCATGGCAGCGCATGGGTGCCATGACTGTGGTGTTGTTTATTTAGTGCATTTTTAAATTGTATCCGACCATGGGGGGACGCTGAAGTTTGAGATACGCAGCCGGTGAACTTCATTGTCCTTTCTTTTTTTCATTCTCTTCTTTTGTTCCGCGGGAATTTCACGGATTTGCGAACTTTTTGTCCGCTAATTCGCGTCTCAGCGACCTGGCTGGCCCCTCAGCTGTCGCTTAAATAATTACCCGTCCGGCGAACGCGCTTTGACGCCCCAAACAAATCCCAAGTCCGTTAAAGAGAAGTTGATCCCCGTTTTGAGCGCTCTGTTTACCCGCTTTTGTGCCGCCGTTTAGCGCGCTAAATGAGCGGCATTAAAAATATTTCGAGTTGGTTGCACAAGCTTTAATGGTTGAACAAGCTGTTTCCGTACGGTTTTGCCCGCCCTCTGGCGGAAGAAAGGTGGCTGGCGACGACGTTTCTCTCGGGCCTTTGTTAACTTTTTCTCCGGGGAGTTTGTGTGCGTGTCTGAGTTAGTCTTTTTCTTTTTTTTTTTTTTTTTTTGTAAGATCATTTTTGTTTCATGTGTGGGCATTGGGGCTCTTGGGGTGCGCGTGCTGACGTGTCTGGTGGGGTTCATTTTCTATGCGCTATTATTTCCGTTCTTTGCGCAGCCGCGAACTAGCGAGGGATCCAACTGTTGAATAGATGTTGGCCGAAGTTTCCTGTTTCATTGTTCTTCGGTTTGAACCTTGCTAATGTGCCAAAAGTCGCTTTTCCGACACGAATATTAACGGGACTTTATTCGTAAAATAATGCTGTCGGCTTTTTTTTTTTTTTTTGTACTTAACGAAATTGATTTTTTTCTTTCAATTGTTTTTTTTTACTTTGGTTAGCTATATTGTTTGGACCGAACACCTCACTCTTACAAAACTTCGGTCATGCAGTGGTTTCTATTTACACACAGCTGTTTTCGTCAAGAAAGCGCCTCACACACAAAGTTCAGCTCAGAGCCTGGAAAAGAAAATTAAAAAAAAAAAAAACCATGGAAAGTAAAAAAAAATGAGACGTTTACAGTTCCTTGCAATGCCGAATTAGAGCGTATCCCTTGAGGAGGAGGAGGGGTGGGTACGGAAAAGAGGGTATGCTCCTTCTCTCCTCCTCCTTTCTCTTCTCCTGCCTCCTCTCATTCTCCACCCCTCCCCCTCCCTCCCTCCCTCCTCCCTCGTGACCCTAGTGACGTCACTCGTGAAGATCGTGACGTTCACCGGTGACCTTCGTGACGTCACCTGTGATGCCATTATGGGAAACGCCCCATAATGCAACGCGTGGTTACGCCGACGGCGACGCCGCTTAAGCCGGAAACGGGCACCTAAGAACTGCGCTTCGAAAATTCGGCAGAGGCACTTAAGACTGCTTACGTGTAGGAATGCTTTTGCATTCCCACACACAGCGCATCCTTCCAAGCAGCACGTCTCGTCTTCCTTTCGCTCACGGCGGTCCGGCATTGACATCAAGCTCCCCCGCTGGCGACGCTACTAGATTACCTCAGTTGTGGAACTCCCGCGGAAGGGGGTACCCCCCTTCACTCACTTCAGTCCGCCTCCCGTCGTTCGAAGCGCCAGCTAGGTTTTCGTTTACGAACTGTGTTCTCCATAAAGTACGGCGGAACGCTATGTAGACTCTGCGCTTTGAAACGTACCTATTCCAAAGAATACACTGCAGTTACCATAGCAGCCGTCCGGCGCGTCGAACGACGGGAGGTGAGTCGTGTTGAGTGAGGTGGGGGGGTACTGCTTGTGCATGCAGCTTCAATGAGCAGTTCCGTAACTGAGCTAATCTAAAAACGTTGCCCACTGCGCAGGCGCGCCGAATCCCGCCGGCTTCACGACGGCTTCTGTGACGATCCATTGCGTTGCTGCGCTTTTCTTTCTGTTTTATTTCTGAGGCGCATCCGCTTTGACCTTGAGCGCACCCGCCGGCTTCCGTGACGAGGCATCTGCGTTACTGCGCTTTTCTTTGTGTTTCATTGGGAATGGGAATTTAGGTGCCGTTACGCTCAGCCAGTGGGAATTTCGGTTCCGTTTTTGGCGGCTACAGACAACGACAAGGCCGGCTTCGCTCCATGGGACAGTTAATGCTTTCGCATTAAAACGCTTCCGCCAATAGCAGCCTCGGAACCGAACGTGTCACGCGGCAGACTGGTGCACTCCTGTCGTCGCAATCGAGGGAGAAATGAGTCTTTCAGTTCCCCGGCCTCCCTTTCCAGGTCCCTTTAAAGATGGTTTGTTGACGGAGAACCGTTTTGAAAGGAACTGTGCATTCAAAGGCTGCTGTTGGTATTCGCAACTCAAGAAGAGGCGGCGCCACGCCTGTCCATGTGAGAGGCGAAAAGTGACGCGGCTTGGCTGCGGAATTGTGAATAAGATGTACCTGGATTAAATTCGCAGCGTTGGAGTCATTACAGAGGCGGTGCAACGGTTCTTGTACTTTGCGTAAATACCGCTTACAAGTAATCCCTGACGTTTAAACCTAGTAAACACGCGTTGGTTATTTTTTTTTTTCTTTTGCAATGATAATTTTAAAAAAATACGCGCAGCGTTTTTCTTTTCTTACTTGCCGCCAAAACACATGGCCAAGTGATTTGGAGACGATTATATGCCGTCAATGCTGATCATAGCCACCCGCTGAGGTTGGCAAAGCACAGGACACGCGCTGCGTTTCGTACATTATTAGGGTTCGGCTATTGTCGTCTGATTGGACACTAGCCATACCCAAATGCTTGTGGAGCTATTGGTTATCGCGAGCCCAAATCGAGTGTTCACGCAATGCTCGGGCCCAATCCACGAGCCGCATTCTAGTATCATCACTGGGTTACCCTGCCAAAACTGCGACCTCCAAACTGCGTCATCAAGTTTTGCGAGGGAGAGATTGAAAGAAAGCGCTCGCTTCTTGAAATTACACCGCAACAAAGATGTTTCGTGGTAAGTGGCGTTGCGTGCGAGTATATTTATAAGTTATGTCCAACTATAGTGCCAGTTAGCTCGTGTAAAGTGAAAAACATTCCAACTGAATATCGTTGCGCCGCCCTTTAAGGGTCATGTTCAATGCTCGTTTGTATGGGTCATAATGTACTCAATTTCCGAATGAACAAACTCGAGTCTGCTCTGTTGTGACCCTATTAGCCCCGAGAAGATGGAGTGGCGCCACCTGGCGGCCCCTTGTCGTGGCGTCCGGTCGCGTAACCGCTTCTGCACTTCGTTGGTGAGAACAGGTCCACCCGTCGAATCCCGGTGAAAAGCTCACCGAAGAAACGGCCACGCAAAACCGGCGGATGCGGAGAAAAGCTCACCGGCCCTTGAGCAAATGAAAAAAAAAAACGATTTTTTAAGCGAGATTTGGATTATGCATCACATACATCAATTCATTACGATTAAAATTCGTCAATATTGTCACGAGTGAATATGTGACGAAAGGAAGATTAACCGAAGAAACTGAAACGTTAGTGGGGGCGAACTTGTGCCCAAAACAAAAAGGAAAGAGAAAATAACAACAGAGCGTCGCGGGTGTCGAGTCGGTGTAACGGCAGGATCGAACGCTGGGGCGAGACTGACTCCGGCTCGCCACGCGGAGCACCTTTTGTACCCGCGTGTATCTCTGGAACATTCGGCCTAGAACGTTCGGCGCTCAGAACATTCGTAACTCGATCATACGAAAAAGTTCTCGAACTTACGAGAACGCCAAGTAGAAAGAATAGATAAAAGAAGATTCCGCTCCCTGGAAGCGAACCCAAATCCTTCGCGCTACTGCCAGGCACGCTAACCACTCGGCCCCGCACGCACTCGCTCGGCGACGCGTGTGGCAATATGGTAAAATCATTTTTTTTTTTATGTATTTGTGAAGCTTATTAATACCTTGTTCCCAAACAGTGTTGTACGGAACGGCGTTCCTGGAACGCTTTCCTTTTAGGAGGAACGAAGGAACGCCGCCGTTCTATTTTGCATCGCTGGAACTGGAACGGGAACGCGTTACATTTTTACTGGAACGGAAAGAGTAACGGCGTTCCTTTTTTTTCGTCCAGTGGGGTAATTTTTATTTTATTTGAAACAGGAAAATTTTGAAAGTACAAAAACAATATCTTTACGAAGTGCAGGATCTCGTTACCTTTTTGGCTACTAATCTTATGAATTATTTTGTGTGGTCCTCGCTTGCTAACAGTTTCGGGTGCAGGAGAGCTGGTGGACATTGATTCTTTTTTGAGTGCCCGAAACTGCGGTACAAAAAGCGAGGCTTTTAGTCGTAGGAAAAGACAAAGAAAGAGGGTTGTTTCAAACTCAGCTTCTTTCTTTGGTTCCAAGAATCCTCATACACCCAAAAATCTAAGGCCGGCTACAGTCACTTGTGAACTTCCATAACGAAACCTACAGTTCCAACAAGATCACAGACTGCCAGACATCGAACGCAAACTTGTATACCGAACATTGGTCACTTAAAAGATACACACAAAAAAAAAAACTTAATTTCTTCTCTTGTCCCCCACCTTCAAAATGAACAACAAAGCCAACCTTATAAAGATGTATTTGTAGTTTTTAAGACTGACCTTCCAAAAGCCCTACCCTCTCCTCGACTTGCTCGTCTTGCGGACAGCAACATCGAGAATGAACTGTTGTTTAGTTCGAACAAGGGACTTTGTTCAATTGAAGCGTGTGAGGTTGTTGTAAAACGCTCGTACAATGTTGGGTAAAAGTACATTCGGCTCGTCTGAATCGTCCACTACAAACATGATTATTGTTAAAAGCTGAGATTCTTAACTTGAATACATCAACAAATGAAACCCTGCTTCCGCTTGTTTTTTTCTCCTGTTGCCCTTCCATAACGACATACAAACTCGTATGTTGACTACTAATGCGATAGATAAAAAACAAAACTCTGCTTGATTTATCTAAATATAGTAATTAGCAAAATACAAATGTAACGATACGTTCCATTTTGTAAACTGTAACGGGAACGAGTTCCTTTTTCACAGATGTAACTTGTAACGGGAACGCGTACCAAAAATCAGAAGGAACGTGTACAACACTGCTCCCAAATGAATAATTTCTGGCGAGTGTTTTTTTGTGGTTTACTTTGTAAGCAACGAAAGCCTAACTAAAAACTTAATGAACTTGGAAAACGGGAAACAAAAGTTAGAAAACTTAAGAATGTCCGCCTAAAACCTAAAAAGCAAAACTGTAAATGCCGAAAATCCGGAAGTGTTTGCTCAATAACGTGGTGCGTGAAATTCTCTTTGAAGCTTTTGCTAACCTTTGAAAGCAGGAAAGGACGCTCAGGAGGGTAACGAAATGTTTCTCTTAATTCCACGGACATGCTCGTTTTCTAGCCTATCCTGCTGTTTTTCCCACATGTTGCCGTCATGTGATAGTGCCTTTCTACGGCGAAACATTCATGAACCTTCAGTGCTGCACGCTGTCACCGTCCACTCTGAAATCAGAAGTAGAGGCAATACGTTTTGTTAGGTTGCTACTCGTGACCTAGAGACCCTTTTCACGAGAGCGCCGCCATCTTAAAAAATTGTCACTTCTAGTATGGGCGAAAACATTGCTTTGTCGTCACCTAGCCGGTACACTACATTTAGGATATAGGCGTAACCGTCACCCATTCTCGTTTTGCGTCTCTATATTTTTTTTGTAGTTTCAGGTTGAAACTTTTTTAACATTTTTTCGTCGAACATCCCGGATATGCCTGCCAGGTGGCTGGGGACGAGAGTGAACAAAAAAGATCCATAGAAGAACTAGTCTTTTTTTGCTAAGGTAGCGAATTGGGCGAGTTGGTAAACATTCTACGTGATGAAAACAGCTCGAACGACGAAGACAACAACCACGACAGGACGAAGCTGTTCTCGCAGCTGAAGTTCTATTAGTGAAAGAAAACAGCGTAGCCGAAACTGATTACATCAACAAACACTTACTCATTTATCATGCACCACATATTCTTCGGACCTGAAACGCTTCAACACAACGCTATTCATATTAGGTTGCAAAAAAAAAAAAAAAAAATAAACCTCTTTATCTGACAGAGCTACCGCGCTGTCAAGCTGTCAATAAATTGTTGTCCTCTTTACTTCCTGAGTTCATACTTCCGGCGTGATTAGACAAAATGTAGGATCGCTAATTTCTGAGGAATATGTCCATAAACTTCAAGAATATGTCGAAAACGAGGACATTTGTTTTGTTTTTTTAATGGAGTGACGATTTTTATGTGTGCGACGTACAATTTTTTAGGCTATGAAAAAATAAAAATTTCGGTGAGATTTCTTTGTATCCGCTCAAGGACCGGTGAACTTTTTTCCGCATCTGCCGGCTTTGCGGTGAGCTTTTTTCCGGCGAGCTGTTCTCCGCCGCCGCCCCCCCCCCCCCCCCCCCCCCCCCCAACCCCTCGACACAGCCAACAAAGAGGGCATTGTAGTCCCGTAGTAGGGAGAGTGGTCGCATTGACCTTCTCGTCATAGGAAAAATGGTCAAACGTTTTCAGTTCGTTCGTCACGCGTCTTTTCTTGTGATATTGGATAAACAGTCTACCATCCCACAAGGGAGTATCGTCTTTGGCGGTGCCCCTCTTTTCCGTTGTAAGCACCCTTCAGAGTTTCTTTTAGAGGGTAGGCTTTTGTGAGGGGGATGTTAATAACTGATTAAGACGAGCGTGTTGAAATGTAGATACTTAAAAATGAAAGAATCGAAACACCAAGTTCGAAAACGAGACAACAACACTCTTTCATTTAGCAACGACGTGTGTTATGGGAACAAATATTCGAGCTGCGCCCGAGGTCACCCTGATAAGGGGGTGTTAAAGAGGGCGAAAGGGGGGAAGGAAACCAGAAAGGTGGAGCGTGTGAGCGACGGGGTAAGCTCGGAGGATCCCCGACTCCAATTTTTACGGGGAGTTGGCTGTGACGAGTTTGCTTGCGACGAGTTCTCCTAGACGCTTCATCGGTAGCATGTAGGTTAGGGTGTATCGTTCACAACTCATGATTGATTCTTTAATTTGAAGGAGAGTTTAGGGTTGCTTTTGACCTCATTCTTTCGTTGTACTTCTCGTCAAAATGATACCCAAGCAGCGCGACAACAGTGGCGTCGCGGCTTACGGAACAGGACCCAGTGACCCAGTTTGCATGTCATCGTACTGATGACGACCAGGGGCCCTAATCTGGACACTTGGCGAAAAGCTTGGCGAGGAATTGGCCGGCTATGATTGGCCGGCGACAAGGTCAAGTGCGGCATTGGCCAATCACGGCCGCCAGATTTCTCGTCGACTTTTTCGCCAAGTGACCAGATTAGAGCCCCAGTTCGGTCGTCGTCTTGGCTTCGAAGGCTTGTCAAGTCACCAAAGAGGTAGATTCTGGGGCGGCATAGTTCAGCCTGTCGGAAACAGACATGACAAATAGAAACCGATCGCGAGGATGGCCGTGCACGTGTTCATAAACACTCCAACCGCCGTTTGTTTTTTTGTTTTGTTTTAGTTGCGCGGTATTAGAGACAGTAAAAACTAAGTGTTTGTACCACATGGTGCGTGGGTAATTTATAGCGTGTTTGTTTGAGCTTTACGTCAAAGAGAGCACATGGAATTGTCGAGTGTGTCAAGGCGACGAGTGCGTCCGCCACCACCGCACGACACTCGGAAAATGACAAGGGGACGACGAAGAGATAACTCACCTGCTAACCGCAAGATCTAGGTTAATATTGACACTATTCATACAAAAGAAGAAAAAAAAAAGGGGGGGGGGGGGGGGGGTTTGCGCGAAAATACTGTAAACGACTTATTTTTCGCGGACTCAATATGTCGCGATTTAGGTCAAAGCTGAAGTTTTGAAAGAAGTCGCGGGTTCTAATTTTCGCGACGCGGTGGGATTTCAATATGGATTCCAATCTGTTTACATTTTACCGGAATTTTTCGCGGGACTTACTTTTCGCGTTGCATCCGAAATCCGTGAATCGAGCACCCTTCATTGAGAATTCTGGTTTCGAATGCGTGCTTCCTTTCGTCTCCTACTTGAAAGTCAGGAAGAGCACATATGTTCGTTGGCCTCCACGGCGAAGTATCCGAGCGGTGTTGGCGGCCATGAAGCTGTCGTAGGATTCCACCGTAACTTACACACAACTATAGCGATCGTTTCGCTTGGCGAATTCAGACTTTTCTTTAGGTTCTGTCCTACGCAGGTTTTGCGTGATAGTAAAAACAAGAAACACTTAGCAAACAGTTTCTGCTGCTACGCGCTAAAGCACACAACCAAAGCGAAACAAAGCAGAGAAAATACCTGGTCTCTTCACGTAAGACAGGTCACTACGTCACCATCGAGCTAGCGATCGCTGCGCCCCAATCGGTCCCGCTCGGGGCTAATGAACACTAGAGTGTGTCTAGCGAATATGATCATGTGAACATCGCAGAATCACGTGAGACCACTCTTAATGGTTAGTAAGAAGAAACGGATGTCCTTAAAGGGGCCCTGCAGTCATATTTAAGCGTCTACCTTTTTTGCGGTTTCCACGTCCCTCGGGGTTCGGGCCAGCCATGGCGGGCACGGAGAGAGTAACTAAATATCAGTGCGTCATATTTTAACCGAAAGACGCGGAGACCTCCTCCACCTATGGGAGCGACCGGTGGTGCCAAAAGCGCGCGATATGTGACGTCTTTGGTCCTGGGCTTACTACTGGTCAGAGCCGCTAAAGGCTTCGTTTTAGTCGAAATACAAAATATAAATGGCGCGAACCGTTTCACTTGTTTATAAAAGTAGTTTTTGTTCAGCTATTTTAGATCAGAAAAGAAAGAAATGCAGTTTAGAAAGTACGGAAACGAGAAATGACCCGTCGACATACACGCCACCAAGCGGTGGAAAAGGCGGCGCATACTAGAAAGGTGTAGTAGGATCAGGCGCCAGCGAGCGGCGAGCGTAGTTAAGGTCCCGGATGTACGCGGCGGCGCTACGGTCGTATCGACTGGAGGATCCGACCGGTTCCGAGCATTTCCAAGGCCTTCGGCGAGCAGCTTGGGCTTGCGCTTTGGCCGTTTCGCGGTATGGCAGCGCGAAGTGGCTCCCGTTCTGAACTGATCTCTATGCCATGTTTTGCTGTCGTTTGTGGCCAATGAAGTGTTTGTGGCCAATGAAGCAGCAAATGCAATGTGAGCCGCCCTGGCTGCCCGCTTCATACAGCCTACCCAGAACTTGCTTTAGTGGCGCTCTCTCGAGCCGTCGACACGGAGTGCGGCAGCCGTGAGCGCTCGCTGAGCTCACTACCCCTCCTCTAGTTCACGGCCACTCAAGCAACCAAGGACGTCATGAAGGAGGTTATTTTTTGCTTGTTTTTGTAATTCTAATTCGCCTATAACTTTTAAAATAAAGCGAAATTCGAGAAAAGTTTCATTAAGCTACTACGTTCAGTGTGCTCAGGTTCGGTGCAAAATAAAAACCAGTAAAAAAGTCCTTGCAGGGCCCCTTTAACAATTCAGACCGTTTTCTTTTTATAGTTTCAGTAGGAGTGTTACTTATTTGTTGTTTCCGAGTCTTTGGCACTTAACCGAAGCGGGGATTGCCAAGGATCTGAATTGTTAGATCATCTGTTATTTTTGGTTAATTCTGAATGTTGTCAATTTACCGACTCCTGAGTCTTCATTTTTTTTTTTTTTTGCCGTTCAGGTGTAGCATGCGGAAGGGTTTTAACATAGTAAAAAAAACGCTAAAGTCGTTAAGGATATTAACTCATTACCATTTAATTTCCTCATTTTCATTTTAATGTCCAGAAGAATAACTGAACGGAAGAAGACACGGTACTTTCGTCGTGGGAATGCCACTAAGTCGTGACGGCGTAGGAAGTGGTGTTTTTGTCTTTGCCTTTTTAATTTACCTTCGCAAGTGCCGTTAGGACATCATTCCTGCCCCGCACCATGTCCCTAATGTAAGGCGTCTGCACACGACTCCGCTCTTCCACTAAGACAAAGGGGGGCCATCAGAAAAGCGGTTGGCTCGCTTCTTCTTTCCCCAAAGTTGCGCGTGCGACGTTGCACGAGCATCGCCATCATCATCAGCATCCTTATTACCATAGCGTCCGGAGCGTGTCTTCGACCCGTGTGTCTATACTTCGTTTCACCTTACGTCCGAGCGTGGCCGCTGTTATGAGCCGAAAGGCCAATCAAACTGCGCAAAAAGCGCCACGTCATGGCGTGCTTTCTGCACTTGATATGACTAGCCGGCGGAGAAGCACGCACGGAGAGACGGCAAATACCGGCTGGTCCTATCAACTGCAGAGAGCACGCCATGACGTTGTGCCTCTTTCGCTGGTTGATTGGCCCTTCGGCTCATAACATCGGCCGCGCTCGGACCTAAGCTGAAACGAAGTATAGCGTCCCATGCCGTCGGTACATCAAAAGTGGGTCCCGAAGTAGCAACAAATGACGTCACAGAAGCCCAATTGTCACGCTGTTCATGACGCGATCTTGGCGGTTGGTCGTAGAAATGCGAAAGAGAAGCTGCAGAGTAGCACGAGCGAACACGAGTGTCGCTGTCGTCGCGGCGTCCCAACCTCTGACTGCCCAAGCTTCCGTGGACTGCCACACTGGAGGGCGATCCCGCGGCAAAACAGGCGTCTGCAACATACACCACAGCCGTTGGGACGCCGCCAGGATCGCGACTGGTGACAGCATGACAATTCTATGACGTCATCGGGCGGAAATTGAGGGACTTTTTTCGGCCGCGGTAAACAGACCGGTCACGCGTTCCAGGCACCATATTATTACACACCGCGCCAAGGCGGTCTCCCTGTCGCGTCCAGTCACTTATCAGATTACTTTTTTTTTAATTACTGTCTAATAAATGTATTCAAATAATTACAAACTTAGTCGAAGAAGTAATCGCTTACGAGAAATTTGATTATTTGTACACCCGCAATCCAAAGCCTCGTCGCTTCTTTTGAACGTCGCGCTGACGACGAGTGAGGGTGGTCGTCCCGCCCGCCCACATTTCTCGGGTTCGTGTTTGACGGCTTTATCCGCGGGATGCCTTAGCGGGGATCGAGACCCCCGCCCGGCTCACCGTCCCCAATTAGCACAGCGTGTCGAGGTACAGCCGCTGCCTTTCTGCAGTGAAGCGGCACCGACTAATCCACCCTGTCGTGCGACATTTTTAATGTTCTCCCCCTCTCTCGGCTTTCGGCGTAATCCCTCTATTGTGGGGGCACCGGATGCACTTCCAGTGCGCCATTTCTCTCCGCGTCGTTCGTTGGCGCCTTCCTCGGTGCCTTTTCTTTATCATTTTCTTTATTTCGTTTACATGCGACGCATTTCAATGATATATTAAAGCGCTTTCGTGATCGTGGCATCTAGCCTCGATGGTGACGTCACGCTGACGGCGTCACGGTGTTCATGTGACGCATCATTATGTAAAAGGGTTCACGGCTTCGTCATCGCGTGAACATCGTGAGGACATCGCGGTGTTCCCGTGAGGCCATGAGCGTCACAACGTCACTAGATTAGCGCAGTTATGGAACTGCCAAGACACCTTTTCCGTGTACTCTCGTCCCCTGCCACTTGTTAGGCGTATCCGGTACGGGTGACGAAAAAAATAAGAACGTTTCAACCTGTAAAGAATAAAAAAGAGAAGGGAGGCAAAACGAGAATGTGTGACGGTTACGCTTATATCCGAAATGCGTTCCAATGGCGTGGCGACGGCAAAGCAATGTTTTTGTCCATACTTGAAGTGACGACAATTCAAGATGGCGGCGCCTTTGTAGAAAAAGCTTATAGACGCTGCTTGCACGAGCAGTACCCTCCCCTCTTCCCTCACGGCTCGTCTCCCGTGTGGGGAGTCACCCGTCGGTCGACGCGCCACCGTTTTGGGGGGACGGCCGCTATGGTAAATGCAGTCTATTATATGGAATGCGTATGTTCCGAAGCACAGCGTCTATTAGCGGCGAGATGTTTCGGTGGCGCTCTCGTTCGGTTACCTTTCGTGACGTCATTACCTTGTGAACAACAAGTTCGATGGTGTTTGTAATGGGCATGGTGGAAGCCTGAAATCATAGCGCTCTCAAAGCAACACTGCCAACACCGTCAAAGTTAAAGTTCTTACATTCCTCTTATTTCCATCGATGAGACATCCTTTGCTGACGTCATAGTCAGCATTCGGCCAATTGTGGTGGGCCGACCAGAGCGACGCTTTCGATCGCTCACGTCGCCAATAGACAATTGCAAGCATGGCGCGTCACTGGTGCCCCATGCGTGCAAGCATGTGCAGCGTGCGCGTGAACGTAGCATTGGCGAGCTTGTAAACGCACGCACTTGACCGCACGAGCAAAGAAATGGCGGCGGCCAGAATGTCCTGCTTGCAATCGTCTATAGACGATTGCAAGCGGCGTAACTGACCGCCGCCATTTCTCTGATTGTGAGAGCATGCCCGTGCAATTGCTACGTCCAAAGCTACGTCCACGCCCAAGCTTCATGTGCTTGCGCGCATGGGACACCAGTCAGGCCGCCATGCTTGCAATTGTTTATACACTGTTTCACCTTTTGATGTACCGCAGGAAAGGCTACAAGCGCGAGCTCCTTGCTCTGGGATACATCCCGGCGGCACAAGCTCTCGTGAATTAAGAGCAGCTGCCAACGCTATGAGCTCGCGCTTCTACACTCTAAGAAAAAAGGGAGCGTGACTTGCTCCCTCAAGGGAGCATATACGCTGACACAACCATTGCTCCCTTAGGGGAGCAACTGTAACGGGAGCAACCTTTGCTCCCCTACCGTTAGTCCCTCAAAGTTGAACCTCCAGGACCAACTTTTGCACCCTTGCATTTAGGTCACTGGGACTAAATGTTGCGCCCTTACCTCATTTATTACTAAATTGCGCCCTTACACACCTAGGTGGCGCTAGTCAACGTCAAATTCAAAATTTGTAAAAAGATATGTTATCGCTGGTTTAGATATTTTCCACACTCATCGCATTCCCATATGCGAAACGCTTATATCCCATTTGCACGCTTATTCTTGCACACGTATTATACATTTTAGCATAGACAAGGAGTTAGAACACAGATGACACACGCATAGCACACACACAATGACACACTAATTCATTTATTGTTCTTTACTGTCCCACGCTAATTCAATCGCCAACACCGAAAGCTACCCATGCGCCTTTTATACTGATGAAATGAAAGGAGTCGTTTTGTCAGTGACCATCTCAACCGTGAGCGATGTTACAAATATGGTGCTGCTTTCGCACCAGTATTGTTCTCCAATATTGTTGCTAAACTTTCCAAGGAGTGTATCTCTTACTAAGAAGTAACGGTACACACAATAATTATTTGTGAGTCTATAAAACAGCGTCCCCATAGGCTCCCAGCATCCATGTTCTCGCTTCCCCGCATAGCTTCCCCACTGTGCGCATGCGCGTCTCCGTGGCAACCGCATCGTCTCTTGCGAAAAACAAACAAACAAAAACAATTAGAATACAAAAAAAAAACACAGAATGAACCTTTTTTTGTCTTTGGAAACGTTTTTAAAACGTTCTATGCGGCTATTTTCATCCCAGTTAAACCAAAAAGAAAATATAAACGCTTTCAAAGCACGTTTCGAAGCATGCAAAGGGGAAGGACGCCAGGACAACGGTCAAAAGCCGCATGGCCAGTGCATCAACAATGGCGGCGCTCGAGTCAGCGCTGACTTCCACGACGTGCTGGAACAGAGGCTACGATCGCTATAAAGTGAGCTCCAACCCTTAACATGGCCCCTCCTGCAATTTTTGATGCTACGATTGTCTGTGGATACCTCCCCCTGCGTTCCGAAACAGTAAGTGCGTCGCTAACGCTGGCCATCGGCGATGCAGCAGACGCCGCCATCTTGTCCGCGCGTCCTTTGCTCCCGCACTGTTGCTCCCGCGCGCCTCACGCTGCTTTTGCTCCCCGCGCCCCTCTGTTAGTCCCGGTCGTGTGCAGTTAGCCCTCAGCGTTTGCGCACGGTACGCAGCTCGAACCAGATGGTCTCTTCGGGGAGCAAATGGGAGTTCAG
Organism: Ixodes persulcatus; assembly: GCA_013358835.2. NCBI lineage: Eukaryota > Metazoa > Arthropoda > Arachnida > Ixodida > Ixodidae > Ixodes > Ixodes persulcatus. The sequence goes on along the minus strand of JABSTQ010009833.1, from coordinate 109,243 downwards.
AGGACCAAATGCTACCGTTAGTCCTTTGAGACCATCTTTTTTCTTAGAGTGTAGCCTTCGCTGCGGTACAACATAAGGTGAAACGAAGTGTAGATTGCGCTTCATCATACTCTAAGGAACACTGTTTTGAAACAAAAATCTAGATGGCGCTCCAATCGACGGGAGGCGGACTGAAAGGGATTAGGGGGGGGGGGGGGGGGGGGGGTACCTTTCTCTGCGGCAGTTTCCCAATTCAGGCAATCTAATAACGTTGGAGCTTGACGATCGTCACGTGGTATCCTACGTCACGTGAAGATGAGACGCCCGTAACATAAAGATGTCACAGTACATCGTTATATCACGCGATCCCATTGCGTGACGTGACGTGACGTCATGTTACACTGTGACGTGCCTTGATCCCATTGCGCGACGTGACAACGTGACTTCATCGCCTAGTAGTAATATCCGAGGACTGTACGCCCTATGGCCTATCGACCTTTTTCGTTTAATTTCGGCCCACGCATATCGTAAGGGGGACGAAAAAATAATAAAACATTTCAGCCTGCAAATAGTAAAAAAATGGGAAGGAGGCAACGTGAGAATGGGTGACGGTTACGCTCATATCCTAAACGTAGTCTATTGGCTTGGCGACGGTAGAGCATAGTTTTCGCCCATACTGGAAGTGAAGATTTTTGAAGATGGCGGCGCCCTTGCGAATTGAAATTTCTTCATTCGTTTTAAAATTAGTTCTCTCGACTTTTCTTCCGACAGCTCAGAAACACTAGTCTAGGCTAGTGTTTCTGGGTACCGGCACAACGTAGACCACATCTAAGAATAGAAATAGGAGCAAACGTTTCGTTTCCGTGCTCCTTTAAGATATTCCAAAAACAGAGGCAGCGTTTTTTTACATTTTTTTTTTTCAAATTTATTTGAAGTTTGTGTTTCGCGCCATTGTTCCCGACTGCGTTCGCGCTGCGCTTCGTTGTGGGTGGTTTGTGTCGACACCATCACCACCAGCACCGGCCGCCGCCACCGCCTCTCGAACCATTGTCTTCGCACACACTGCAGCTTTGTGTCGTCTCTCTATGAACCGAATCGATAACCCCTGACCCGCTAAAACCTATAGTTTGCCACCCACCCCTTTTTTGTGTGTATATTAATATATATATATATATATATATATATATATATATATATATATATATATATATATATATATTATATATCGTTTTTTTTTTTTCTTTTTCCGTTTTTTTTTTACGTTTTGGCGCTTGCCTTGCAAGAGGCAGTGAACAGCGGTGTCGGCGGCAGCATGATCGAGAAGCGGCGAAAGGGACAAAGAATCGTGGGCGGGTGTTGGGAGAAGGAGTCCGGCGGGTGCAAACTTTGCGCTGGTCGAGCGCTGTTGCGGCGGAGCGGCTTCCAATCTTGGCCCCCCGAGGACCGGTCGATTCGACGATAACAAGTTTGGGGGCCAGTCCTGATGCCCCATTAAGGAATCAATAGACGCCATCGAGCGCCCGGCCCCGGAACAGCGTTGCCGAACGGGACAGATAACAACAAAACAATCGGAGAAGAAGAAAAAAACAATTGGAACAATTACAACGCCGAAGTTGGTTCTTCTCCCGAGTGGGTGAAATTAGAACTAGATAAACAACAACCGTAACCGAAAAAAAAAAAAAAGATGGAGACCATGTTTGATTTTTTTCTTTGTTACTACGAAACTTTCTGCTCGTCTACTCGGAGAGAGCGGTGATAAGGATGCTTTCGATTGCGGGACTGACGCTTAAATTGTCGTCGAATTTCTTTCTCGTCTTTTTCTTTCCTTCTATCTCTTGCTTAGTTTCGAGAGCCGTTTCTCCTCCTCGTCATCATGAAAGGATGTCTCCTGCGAGTCGTCTTGATGTTCTCCGAGAGCGGCGTAATCGTCTACGCGCCCTTGATGTTGAACGGAGCCGCACTGTGTGCCCGTCGGTTAGAGTCCAGCGTCCCTGTTTGTCCTTCATGTAAAACGGGGGAAGGGGGGAGGCCGGGTGTTCCAGTAGGAAGAACAGAGGGAGGGAGAGTAATGCCCCCATGCGATGTCTGCTCCGCCGTGTTCTGTACCTAAGATCCGGCTGTCGTGCGCACTCGGTTTAAAATCACGTCATTTTGGAAATTTAAAGCGCAAATGCGCGGATTTTGATATGGAAGTTATTGTGTAATCATGTTACGCCCGATAAAAAGACGAACCAGGTCCAGTTGCGCCGTTACCTGCCGTGCAAATGAAAAAATATGCGTGAAAACTATCTCAGACTGGTCGGTCTGTCCTCTTCGGCAAAAAGTAAATCCGGTTGCAGTAGTTCTTTTTAGTTTTTTTATTAATTTGTTTTCTAAATTTTGTATTAGAGTCAGGGAATAAATAAATACAAACATGCTCTCCTGACGCAATAGACGCAGTGCTTGAGTTAGTACTGCCGGCTGACACCACCAGGCAGCTAATGTCAGCCAGGACAAAGAAGAAAGCAAAAGTGCTATATACGCTTTCAGCCAGCTGTGCATGGGCGTCGCCATAACCGACCTTCAGTTTCTGTTTTCCCTCGTATTCCGCTCGCTTCACTTCATGATGGCCAGAGCAGGACAGGGTATTGCCACTTTAGGTACTACTGGGTCCTTCTTCCCAGCATAGGCCTTTGTGGAGGCTCGTCAACGCCCGCTTCAGTGGCTCGGCATGTCGGTAAGACTAGAGAAGGTCGGCAAGGGCGGCTCAATCTGGCGCGCGCTGAAAGCGTCTATAGGCTGATTCTGGAGTAGCCATAAATATTCTAGAAACGCGAACCACTTCACAACGGCAGCCGCGAGCGAGAGTTTGATATTTGGTTCAGCCCGCCGGTACAGCCCCTATCACTCCAGTGACTTTGTGCAGCCCAAAGGTGGAGAATGGCTACCTTCCGGTTTGTCGTCTGCTAGCGGAAACGGGCGCTTTCCCTCTCCCTCCTTTTACCCCTCCGAAGCTTCTGAAGTTCCCGGATGTGTGGAGAGAGCGCTGCGGTCGAACCAAAAGGCGCCGCCATCATGCTGGAATGGTCTATACACCGACGCGTCGGGCAAGCTATAGTAGGTTACAAGTCAAGAAGGTAGCGGCAAATGCCCTTCAAAGGGAATCATATATCCCTCCGCCCCCTCCGCATCCAATAGCGTCCCATCGTTTCCGTGACGTTGCGGCCAACGCGCGAGGAGGGTCGTGCCTTTCTTTACATATTTGCTTTATCTCTCGACTTTGACTTAGCATTGTGGAAGCCACGAGAGGGAGATTAAGTCTTCCCCCTTCCGATGGAAACAAAGACGACTTTCGGGGATTAGCTTCCCCCTCCGATTGATACAAAGGCTGCTTTCAGGGGCTCGGTTCCTTCTCCGATGAATACAAAGGTCGCTTTCTTAAAAAGTGGGGGGTCGGAGACAAGTTCGCACCACTCTGTGGCCATTTTCTATCCATTGAAGCGGAACAAGGAGCGTTTCCAGTGAACTCTTCTTTCGATTGCGGAGGGATTTGAAACCGGCACACCACGCTTGTGGGAGGAGCCTCTCCTACCTTCTTAACTTGTAACCGACTATAGGCCTCTCTCGAGTGGTGGAACTCCGGGCTGCGTAGTTATCAATGTGGGATGCGAAAGAGCATTTCTCCGATACAAAGGCTGGGCGCGGTGGGACGCGGCAGATAACATCTCGGCCACAAGTTAGTTTGTGGTTTCACGTGGCCGCCCAATTCGGGCTTCTTCGAGGATGTAGTCTTGGACACCTGCACAGTTGACCCGAGTTGCTTAGCTCGCTGAGACCCCTGCCCGTCCTCCAGCGTCTTCTCTTTCTTGAGCCACGTGCTTTGTCAACGACAAACGATGAACGTGTTGCTTTGTCCTCTCCTCTCCCCCCCCCCCCCCCCATCTTCCCCCTCCTTCTTAAAATGACGAGCGACGCAACGGATACTTACCCAAGCTTTCATTGACAGCTCTTTCATCGCGAGAACTGCGCTTCCAATGCCGCATGGCATCGAGTTGAAGGAGACACATGGCACGCGGCATTTGAACCATGGGTATCCCGGTGGCTGCTGTCTACCAGGCTCTCTTTTGTACGATGTATAGACCGACACGCGGCCCTGGCGTCACGCAGCTGCGGTGGCGCTGTCGACGGCACTGCGCATGCGCAGAGACCTCACTTCACCCGAATTCAGTTTCTGCGCACGCGCAGTACCCACACCTGGTGTGGGCAAACGCGGGCTTGTTTGTAAACAGCGTGTCTGTCTATAAGCAGTGTGACCCCGGCTTTAGCCCTTTTCTGTTCAGGTGTCTTGTAGCCTATTTTCCGTTCAAGCTCGAATGCTTAGGAAATCGAGTTCGGCAACTTTAGGGAGCTAGTTGAAAGGTATCATCTTGAAGCCTCAAATAAGCGTGGAAAGATTTTTTTTTTTTTTAAGATAGTTAATTATTTTTTTTTTTTTTTTGGGGGGGGGGGGGGCGAAAGGTCATTCTATTTATAGCCTCCTCCCACACGAGTTATGTAGCTCTTCCGAACAGAGCTTCTTTTTCTTTCTTTTTTTGTGTATGATTTGTTTGTCTTTATTATTAGCTCAAATGATTGACTAAAAGGTTCCGACTTATGCTTGCCATTATAGCTTACTTCAGACCCAGTTCTTTTCCCTACAAACTCGTTGAGGACGTTCCCTTAAACCAGGGGTCTCAAACATGCGGCACGCGGGCGCATATGGCCCGCGACTCGCTGGGACGCGGCCCACAGGCAACCGGCTACGAGTCCCGGTTCCCACGTCTCGAGCGCTATAAATGGCATGCGATTTCATGATCTCATCTCGTCGACTCATTTCGCACGAAAAGTAGCTCTGCTCTTTTAACATATTCACATAGTTTATACTTATCAGTGTTCATTTGCCCTTTGTTTCGCTTTATTTTTTGCTTCCCAGCTTTTTTGTAATGTACAACTGGTCCGCTACTAGGCTGCAAGAGCGAGCTATTCGTTGAAGGATGCATCTCGGCTGCGCGAACTCTCGATCAGCTGAAGCAAACGCCGAAAATAAAGCCATAAGCTCTGGGTTCTCGCCTTCAAAAGAATATCACCATTAAAAGACAAATATTTGCTCAGAGTGTTGGGATAAAAATCGTCAAGAGAGCAAGAACTGCCAAATTAACTTATTATTTTTAGAAACATGTTGAGCCTGGTTAATTCCAGAGTTAATTGAGCAACGGGAACGACAGTGTACTTGTTCTCTTGTTCTATTAAAAATGGCGGCATGTCATTTTAATTTTTGTTATCACATCAGATCAGGGCCCAAAGTAGTCATAAAGCTAATGAAATCGAAAGACATCACTGGCAAAACTGTGATTTTACAAAAAGCATGAAGAGCGAGGTCTCTTCTCTTTAGAATTTTCTGACCACCCCCCCCCCCCCCCCCCCCGGGTCTTACGTTGGCCCGCGACCTTTCCGGTTTGGACTGTCTGGCCCCCACACTCGAATGAGTTTGAGAACACTGCAGGCTTAAACTATCGGCAGAAAAGCAGAAAGAATCGGTAGGTTAATCGTAGAAAATTGCCTTGTTCTAGCACAGTTTTGTATGTATCGTTGTTGAGTGCAATGCGAGACTTTTCAGTGGCTTCGTCTCGTTGGTGGTCGGCGGGGATAGCGCTGATAACGCTCGATTCGAAGCGTGTTCGTGCCAGCTGACGAATCGATTTAAGTCTGGGGAGTGTGGCGTTCGTATTTCGAGGCGGGTGTACGGCCGACTTAAGCTTTTTATTCGCAGACTACATTAATATTTTATTTTCGGCGATATCAATTTAATTTTTTTTTATATACTTGGGGTCCGTCGAGCGCTTGCAATCGATAGTGAAGCAAAGAAGAAGAAAAAAACATAAAACGAAAGAAAGCCGCGGTAATTAATTACATATCGAAAACTACGTTCAGCGCAAAAGAAAAAAAGAAAGAAAAAACATTATGCAACTAAAGTAAAACAATATTTTAAGAAATCTTCGTATTTCAGATTTACATTCACTGTCCACGTTCCCTGCATATATCGTAATCTGGGTGTAACGACCTGTGTCATAATGACTTCCTCCAGGCATTTATTTTATTTATTTTTTAGCTATTACCCGCACTGGCCTCTGGCCGACCGCCCATGGCCATCTGCTATCAAAAAGAAAAAAATGACGTTAGGTTATTTTTGGTGTTAATCTGCCGCAGCCATTGTCAGCAGAAAAAAGTGCCAGGTGCCCCTGATCTTGTAATCCTTTTGCGCCATTCTGCAGATTTTTTTTTTTTTTTTTTTTTTTTTTTTTTTATGAACAGTTGAGGTTAGGAGCGTTATAAACCGTTCGAAATTTTCGTTCTAAGTGCTGTTTTACGTGACGCTCGTCCTGGATGGAACTCCTGCAAAAATCTGAGCCATCGCCTTCTTTTTTTTTTTTTTTTTTTTTTTTTTAATCTGTGTCGTAGACAGCTGCATCAGCCGCAGTTGTAAGCCACCGAAAGGACCATCGGCTGATACTCTGTGCGAAAATAGCGGCCTCTAAAAAAACCCGAAAAAGAAAAAGAAACCATTTTTTTTTTTTTGTAACAGTTTTTGGGGGCACGCGTGTTCTAAAATTAATTTTACATTAAGAAAATTTTTTTTTTTTCTTTGAGCAGTATTAACGGCGCGAAACGCGATTTAGTCGGCAGTCACCTCCTTTCCATTTGTTCTCTCTCTCGTCATTTTGGGCGCGTGGAGGGGAGCTGGATCGGCTTCGCATTCACGACCGAGAGGGTCATTCCGGAATGACCGGTGACGTCACGGACTTCGCGAGCAGAATTTCTAATAAATCTCTGGCCGTCAAGATTGCTTTAAATATTTTTTGCGTAAAATTTATTTATTGACACGCGTGTCCCAACCAAACTGTTAATTTTTTTTTCTTTCAAGGGGCCCTTTAAAGGTTAAGGCTCATTCACACTGCCTTTTTTATTTTATTAAGAGGATACTACAGGCCATTGAAGGCCCAAGTAGGAGTGGGGTACAAGTTCATATGCATTCACACATACAACAAACAAAGAACACGACATTAAAAAGTTTACAACAACCAACTAGCAAATATACAGCATACATATATATATATTGTTGGGTTATTCGTTCACAATATATTGCGAACGAAGAGGGGAGAAGGTGAGTATTGAATTTATTGCATTAAAGTTAGGGAAAGTGAAAGAGAGCTGGCGAAAAATTGGGCCAGCAGCGGGGATTGAACCCGCAACCTTCGCCTGTCCGGGGCGACGCCTGAACCGATTAGACCAGTGGTCTCAAACTGATTTGAGCGTGGGGGCCAGATAACCGACTGTGGGAAGGCCGAGGGCCAACCTTAGACCGGAAAGGGGGGGGGGGGGGGGCGGGCAAAAGATATAAAAGAGAAGAGACCTCGTGCTCTAAGCTTTCTGTAAACTCAGTTTTGAAAGTGCCATATTTAGATTTGATTTGTTTATATGACTAGTTTGGGCGCTGACCTGATGTGATAACAAGCTTTAAAATGATATCGCCCCGCCAAACTGCTCGCATTTTAATAGAACAAGACAGCAAGTACATCGTCGGTCCCGTTGCTCAATTCACTCAGGAATTAACCAGGCTCAACATGTGTCTATAAAACAATCCATCTTTTGAAAGTTCTTGCTTTTCTCACGATTTATATTACAACACCTATACCTGTCTTTTAATAGATTTCTTTTTTTTTTTTAAGGCGCGAATCTCGAGTTCATAGATTTATCTTCGACTTTTGCTTCTGCTAATCGAGAGTTCGCGCATCCGAGATGCATCCTTCAACAAAGAGCTCGCGCTTGCAGTCTAGTAGCGGCATTGTTGTACGTTACAAAAAGCTGGGAAGCAAAATATATAGCGAAACAAAGGGCAAATGAACATAGATTAGTAAAAAACTACGTGACTACGTGTAGCGACTTTTCGAGGGAATATGAATCGGCGAGATGAGATCACGATGGTGCATGCTATTTCTAGCGCTCGCGACATGGGAACCGGGACTCGTAGCCGGTTGCCTGCGGGCCACGTCCCAGCAAGTCGCGGGCCGCATGCGGCCCGCGGGCCGCGTGTTTGAGACCCCTGGATTAGACCATCCTGGCCACTGGTTTCGGCGGACTCAATTTTTGGCCAGCTCTCTGTGTACTATTAGTTTCGAATTCGCTTAACTGTATAGACGACAACCGTTGCTGATTGAAGGCCCGCGCTAGTTCCGAATTGCGGCAGTGACGTGGCACGTCATCTCAGCTTTGCAAATGTCGGAAAGGGTCCGTCTTCCAAGATATCTAGGGAACCAATCCTCCCCATAGGGACAGGCTGCACCGTATATATAATGGGAATGAGTGAATATTGAAAAGTGCAGCCGTAGTAATATTGTGAACGAAGAGGGGAGAAGGTGATATATATATATATACATATTTTAAAAAAAGGGGGGGGGGGGGGGGGGGGCAGCAACCATCAAGCAGCTTGTAACTTAATTATGCACTAATACAAAATGACCTATCCAGATGTATAGTATGGAGATTTATACAATCTTAATGCCCATGCGAAAAGGATGAAGGTGCAACAAGACGTTTTAGAGCGAACGTTGGAGAGGGGGTGACCTCCTCTCCACCATTCGCTCTGCTAATGTGGAAAGAGGTGGGAGGAGCTTCCACTTCGTTGTCACCGACTATAGTTATCAAGACGTTCGAGACCTTGTACAAAGTTGGTGTCGCTAACAGTGCGGGGGAAAAAGCTAAACTTCAACTTTTTAGTACGCGCAAAATGGGTGTTAGTGAAAACTGATGTCTGTGCCGCGTAGTTCTTGACGCTAAAGGGGAAATATATTGCAATGGGTCTATGCGAGTCTGTCCTTGTTGAAGATGAAACAAGAATTTCAACCGCGCAAGTTTCCTTGTGGCCTGAAGGGTCTGTATTCCGTTAGCCTGTATAAGTTGAGACGGTGAATCCAGCCTTCTATACTTTCCGTAAAAAAACCGAACCGCTCGACGTTGCACCATCTCCAACTTTCGAACGTCTTTCTGAGTGAATGGACCCCGACCGACATTAGCATACTTGAGCTTAGATCTGACTAATGAATAATAAGCATGTAGCTTAACCTGAATCGGAGCGTCATTTAACTTTCTTCTAATGAAACCGAACTTCCTGGATGCCGAGGCAGAAATATGTTTTATACGAGGAGACTATAAAAGTGTGTCCGATATAATTAAATCAAGATATTTACATTCCCGCTCCAGAGTAACCGGGGTTTCCGTGATGTTATAAATGTATTCAAAGGGTTGCTTCTTTTTTTTTTTTTTTTGGTAATACGTAAAAGTTTATTTAGCAGAATTAAGCTTCATCTTCATTATTTTCTTACGTTAAGTTACCCAACGAAATATCGCGTTTAAGTCAACGGGACCTCTGTGCTTCATATTAAGCGAGGATACCAGTTCAAGGAAAAAGCATGACGCGCAACATTCGAGACACGAATGTTTCGCTGTCGTATACGTAACGTAACTTAACGTAAAAAAAAAAAATGGAGCAGCGTGAATGAGCCTTTATGAAGAGCAAACGCATGAGCATGATACCCGATGGCGGCGAAATGATTGCGGGGGACCGCTTCGATCGGGAACAACAACAAACATGGCTATCTTCCCCGGGAATATTTTAGACGACAGTCATAACATATCAGTAAGCAGTATATAAACTTTTGGGCGCGTATTGTTTTAACGCGATAGCGTTTAGGAGCTCGTGTCGCAAAAATTCGGCGTGGGCGTTGGTGGGACGAAAGAAATCCCATTATGCAACGCGCGCAACCACGTGTGCCGTCACACGTGATGTGACGTCATGACCCTATCGACCAGCTAAAGTCGGGGAAATGTTCCTGCCAATTTTAGCGGAAATTTTTCCCGCCAAATTAAGCGGATAATTGTCCCGCCAAATTTAACAGAAAACTTTCCCGACAAATTTAGCACAAACATTTTCCGCCATATTTAGCGAAAAGTTTACTCACCAAATTTAGCGGGAATATTTTCCCGCTCTATTTGGCGTGAAACTTGCAATGCAAACACGTGACGCTACCGACTAGACCACCCACACACGCTTACGCGACTGGGGAACGAGCGCGGGTTTAAAGGCATGCTGAACCGAAATCTGGATTCCACAAGGCGGCAAAAGCGTGCAACGCGATGCTACAAACGCCAAAACATCACTCATACAGCGATATCTCAAACGGATGACCGTATTTTTCAAAAAAAAAAAAAAAGGAGGCGCATTTGACAGATATGTTCACGTCTTGTTTCTCCGAGAAGGAGGGGGAACGGCCTCGCGTCTTCTCCGCCTCGCCGCCGTGAGAGAGCGAAACGAAGAGAGGAGGAAACGAGATATCTTGACGTCACGCGCCTCGTCGGCCTCGTTCAATCTCGACCTCTTTTTCCAAAAAATGCGGCCGTCCATTCGAGATATCGCCTGAGGAGTAGTGTTGTAGGGATTGAAGCGTCCCGCCTACATCGCCTGCATTGTTTTTTTAAAAATCAAAATTTCGGTTCGCCATCCTTTGAGGAGGCTTCGCAAACGGGGCCCGATAACGTTATCGCGTTCCACTCTTAAAAGCAAAGCTAAAATGTCCCCCACGTTTTTTTTATGTTTTTTTTTTTTTTGTGGCGCGGTTTTGTAAATGGTTTTGCATTGAATTTTATGGGCCACATTGCAAAAAAAAAATGGTCAGTTTCTGCTTTCCTTGACAAAATATTCTAATGTTCCCGAGGACTGGAGCCTGAGTATCATAGAACGCAACTCAATTGGAATTTTGATACTCGCCTGAAATTAGACCGATCGCACCAGCCAGTTTGACTACGCCACCGCTGCCGCAATGCATCGATGGAACTTTAGTCTTTAGGCACGTGCAACAACCTCGTTGGAGCTCAGCGCGCGTGGAGCACGAGACGGCACAAGCCCCCTCGTGCACTGCGGTCTGCCTCCTGCGTACTAAAGTTATGGCGCTGTCACGCATGCGCCGAACGCTTAGTGAGATCGGTCCAGAAAGTGGGCATTGCGAGGACTTCCGCGATCCCAATGCAGGTGGGGTGCGTTCCGCCGTCGGCGGTGCTACAGATAAATACACGCTTAATCCGGGGTCACGCTGCTTATACATCGCAGTCTGCATACAGATTCGAACGCGAGTCACCTCGAGATTCGTGCTTCGAATGCCGCATGGTAATGAGTTCAAGAAGAAACTTGGGCACGCGGCATTGGAACCCCGGATATTGCGGTGATTCGTGTTTGCAGACTGTCTCTTGTATGACGTAAGAGCAGTGTGACCTCCCCGGCCTTAGGTTGTCGGCACTCCATCCTTTAATCAGCTTGCTCGCGCCGCCATTTTGGTGCTTAGTGTAGAGCAGGCGCAATTGGCCCTTTTCAAAACCCCGTTACAGTGGCTAGAATAGGGGAAGTGTGATTACCGCCAAGCGGCTCGTATGGGAAGCGCTGACGCCACTTGGCGATGTTGCCGCTAGGTGCCGCGAACTCCCGTTTACACGTCAAGCCGCCGCGAGAAATGCGTTCTTGTACTGTGGGCTGCGTGCGTGGTGCGGACGTTTCGAGTTGTTTTTTTGCGAAAATGCTGCCTTGAACATCCAAGATGAGCCGACGACAGAGTCATTGTTTTGTACCCGGCTGCAAGAGCGGGTACAAATCATGCAAGGAGAAGTTTTCGTTGTTTGGCGTGCCGAAAGAAGAGGCGGTATTTCAACAATGGCAGCGGAATATTCCAAGAGCTGACATGCCACTTCAGCGCAACGCAGCCGTCTGCGAGCTCCACTTCGACAAACAGTTTGTGTCGCGCCACTTCGAACATGTTGTTGACGGGCAAAGCGTGCTTATTGAGAGAGCGAGGCCGTTTCTCTTGCCTGGCGCCGTTCCGACCGTCTTTCCGAATGTGCCTTCCTACCTGTCAAAACCGGTGCCCAGGAAAAGAAATCCCAAGGAGAGGTTGTGCCCACCGCCTGCGCTTCATGATAAGCGACAACGGATGGACGAGGTACTGCAGCCACTGCCAGGTGAGGAGCCGGATGAGCCCGCTACGACCACTACCGAGCCTCGACTTGCCTTCAACCACGCGGATATTGCCTTCCCGTCAGACAGGTGGGGAAAGCACGTGTTCAGTGGTGTACCATTGAAGGTTGCGTACAGTGTGTGCCTACCCGGACCTGATACAAGTCTTCTGTGCGCCGCAAAGCTCGTGTTGTTTACGGTGACAGACGACACAGTGACGCATGAAGTGTTTGTCCGGGGTGTGAAGGTTGTGCTAGACGAGCCTGGCGACCCGTCTTCCATTCTCCAGGCCGTGGATAGTATGCATGTGTGTTCAGGCGCAGGATTTCTTGAAGAGTTCCCGTTCGCGCGTTCCCACTCTAATCTGACCGTGTGGAATGGGAGCCTTTACAACAAGAAGTGCACGGGAACCTCAAGTGAGCGGTGTGTAACTTGCAAGTATCTTCGGAAGATCCTTATCAACCAAAGATGCCGAAGAAAGAAGACAAAGTCAGAAACACACCTTGCCAGAAAGATCAAATCGAAAACCCAAGCTCTGCGTCGCCTGAAGGCCAAAGTGAAGTCGTTAGACGAGAAAGTTGCTCAACTGAAAGCGGAAAACGAGAAGATCGAGGAAGCGGCACTCCTGAGAAAGATCGACAACCTTCCTCCTAAACAGAAAGCTGCCATCCTTCAGTGTTTTGAAGCTGCGAACCGGAAATCACCTAAGGGGATGCGCTACAGCTCTGAGTGGGTTTTGGAATGCGTCATTATGCGTATGAAGAGCCCAAGACTGTATGAACATGTACGCAGAGAAAAAATTCTCATGCTCCCCAGCCGCACCTGCCTCAGAAATTTCATGAAGAAGTATGAGAGCAGCTTTGGTTTTAACGCCACTGTTCTCTCAGGAATTGCAAAAAAAACCAAAAAGATGGATGAGTTTCAGTGTCATGGAGGTCTGATACTAGACGAAATGAAACTTTCCGAAAACTTTGGAGTGGCCCAGGGTACTGGGAAAATTGATGGCTTCGTGGACCTCGGTGCGTTCACTCCTGACCACGACAAGACCGTACCTTGCGACCACGGCATGGTTGTGATGTTTCAGCCCTTGTCTGGGTCCTGGCACCAAATTTTGGGTGTTTTTGCATCTAAAGGAAACGTGAAGGCTCATTTGCTTTCCAAGATCGTTTTGGAAGCTGTTGTTTTGGCAGAAAGAGCAGGACTGAAGGTTGATTATGTCACGTGCGACGGGGCGTCCTGGAACCGTTCCATGTGGCATCAGTTTGGTGTGCATGGTACAGCTGCAGCTGTCACGCCATCAGTACAGCACCCTACTGAAGATGGCAGACGCCTTTTCTTTCTGTCAGATTTCCCGCATTTAGTTAAGTGCGTGAGAAATGGATTCATCAAGTCAGGGTACAAAACCCCAGATGGTCACGTTGACACGAAGCCAGTCAAAATTGCACATCAATTGGATAAGTGTGCAACAACGCTTAAAGCGATGCCTAAGATCACCGATGCACACTTAAACCCAAACAACTTTGAAAAGATGAAGGTTAATTATGCTTTTCATCTCTTTAGTTCCGAAGTGCTGCACGGGCTTTTTTTGTACAAAAAGGAAATTGCAAAGACCTGTGCATACAGAGAGCCGACAGAACGGTTCATTGCCTTTATACAAAAACTCATTTCTGTCATGACCTCGAGAGTTCCTGCAGCAGCACTGAGAAAGAACTCTGAAGGAGAAAAAGTGCTGCGAAATGCTCTCGAATACCTCGATAGGTGGGAAGCCACCACAGGGCCCAAAAAGGAAGGCTTTTTGTCAAAAAGCACAGCCGAAGGACTTAGAGTCACACTCAAGGGCACTCTGCAGCTTTTTGAATACTTGACTGAATCTGTGGGATACAAGTATTTACTAACCTCGCGTCTCAGTCAAGACCCAATTGAAAAGTTGTTTGGGATAATACGGCAGTTTTCCGGTTGTAATGACCACCCCACCTCGTCACAGTTCCTAACAGCTGTTAACTGCTTAAGCTTTCACAATCTAGTTAAAGCACTAGACACAGGGAACTGTGTGGGAGGGGCTCTCACTTCCTTAGTCGGAGTGAATGAGGCTACCAATCAGGTAGACGTTTTAATCGACAATGGAAAACTGGATGAGGCTTCAAGTGTCCTCGACAAGTCTGAACTTGGTGACCACGTCTACCCACAGAAGACCAGCGATGCTAGGTTGACATATTACCTGGCTGGATATGTGGCTCGAAAGAAGGTGATGGTTACTCAGTGTCAGGAGTGTTTCACCCAGTTGTTAACATCAGCTGAAGACGCAGATGAAGGTCTCTCTTCCTTTACAGCCTTTTGTGATCAAGGAGGCCTTCTGTATCCTTCAGTCGAGCTCTTCGCATTTGTGGAAGCTTTGGAAGATGTGTTCACGATGTGGTTCAGTAGGAACAAACTTCAGCGAGACAGTATGATAGAACTTCTTCACATCATGCGGAATGTACCCCGCGTTGGGTGTCAGGTACACCAGGAAGAACTGACAAACAACATAACGAAGTTCTTTCTTCTTACTAGGCTTCATTTTTTTACGAAGTCTCTCAATAAAGAACGACCTTCAGTAAGTGAAAGAAGGAAGCACCTGAAGCTAAGAAGAACAACATGAAGGGCAGCAATGTATGTTAGATGTACCTCATGTTCACGCTCGTTTAAAACCAACCAAGTGCAATATGTTGGTTGTTATTGGAAAGAATCTTATGCTGTCTGCAATTTTGTAATATGTTCACTGCTTTTTTGTCGTTTTTTTTTTTGTGGAATAAAAGTGTTCTTACGGCAGAGACTTCTTTCTTAACCATAGAGTAAAAGTCAGGTAAATGTGCGAGATTGCGATGCACGTTAAAGATCCCCAGGTGGTCAAAATTAATCCGGAGCCCTCCACTACGGCGCGCCTAATCGCCTGCGTTGCATCGGCGCGTTAAACCCTACAATCAATCATCGGATGTCCGATAAATAACTAAACAAATAAACAACTTTCATCACACCGTATTCAAATAACGCGATCGTTCGGTCCGAAGCGAACCTGCTGGCTATTCCTCATAGTGCGACACGTGCTATGCGAAAGGCATCCTTTTTAAAAGAGATTACCTCATGCCCGTGTCAGCTAAACGCCGAAAATTTCATGGTGCCCACGATCGCAGTCGAGGCTCCTAAAATTATCACAGCGTCAGCAGGCTAAAAAAGCATGCAAAATATGCGCGAGATCCGGAAGCAATCAGGAACAATGAAATTAACGGGGAGAAAGGTCGCCCTACGAAATTATCTGTTCACATAAGCATGACCGGTACGCTGTA
This sequence comes from Ixodes persulcatus, assembly GCA_013358835.2. NCBI lineage: Eukaryota > Metazoa > Arthropoda > Arachnida > Ixodida > Ixodidae > Ixodes > Ixodes persulcatus. The sequence continues at coordinate 93,868 of JABSTQ010009833.1, read as the reverse complement.
CAACCAAAGGCGCTGTATACATGTGCAAGTCGCTCAAAAAACGCAGCGGATTTTACAGTCATGTCACCAAACTTCAGCGATTTACTGCGCGGAGAGCAGACGACTTTGTAGCGCGCGGACGTGTAAACGGTGATCAGCGCCACCTAGACCTTTTTCGCCGGGGCATCGCGGAGTGGCTTCAGAGCCGGCGGCGCGGTAATCACACTTCCCCTATTCTAGCCACTGTAACCCCGTCGAGCAAGATTGGCGGCCGCCATTTCTTGTGTACGGAGCGCTTGATTGAATCCGAATCCCTGCCGAAGGCTGACCCAGCCCTCGTGTCCAATGCACGCTCAGAGTGCGCCTGGAACAATCTGGCACTCGGGAAAGTGGCGCAGCAGCTCTCCTAGAGGGAGCGCACCTCTTGAAAAGGGTCTATTATCCCGTGAGCTCCGTCATTCTGGTGCTTAGTGCAGAATGCGTGCAATGCGCCATTCGCGACTCCAGCGACCTATAGGGGGTATTCACTGGCCGCCATATTTGAGGTCACTGTTTAGAGCGCATGCTCAGAACGAGCTTGCATTAATAGGCTGCCAAGACCGGCAATCTTGATGGTGCGGGGTGCACGTTGCAAAATAACTGTGGAAGCTTGCCATCAGCACGTGCTCAGCATTAGCGCACACAGATATGGCCGCCAGTGAATACACCCTATAGGGGGCGCCACCACCAAACAAACATGGCGGCTGAGTCCAGGTCGCGTCGGCTCGGCCGGGCCGCCTGAACGGGTGGCGCATTCAATTTAACAAATTTTCTTTTGTTTAATGCCCAATTTTATAGGTATTTAAACTAAGACGGTTAAGTGTAGCCGGTGCACATAAACTTGCAGAGCATAGCTTTGTTTTCCCGGTGTTTTTTGTTCTTTTCATGTCAAACTTTCGTTTCGGAGATTTCGTTCAAAACCGAAACTATGGGCTCCGGAGAGACGGTAATAGACTCTAATCAGTTTTGATCATCTAGGGAAAGCGGTGATGACTACAGAATTGTTCCACCGAGAGTAATTTTCAGCTAACTCGCAAGCCTCGACCATGCGACTTATCTGTCCGCGAAATCGAGCTTTTGTGCGTATACGCGTTTAAGAAACAGCTCCAGTCGTCTGCTCGGTCAACAACACAGGCTGCAGGAAAATTACGAACATTAAGCAAGCGCTTCTTAAACCAAGCCGCATGTTAACCCGCTGGCGCCTGCCCCACTAAGCAGCTGATACTCGTATATCAATTCAAGTTTTAGTAGCAATCGAGAAGTCATTTTGACGAGCGGGTTATGTATTATATTACGCATTATGTCCCACTAAAGCGATATTAGTATATTCTTCTAGTTGAAAGATGAGCTTAGTTGACTAGCTATTAGGTGAACTGCTGAATAAAAGTATATTTGAGAGACAGAGAGCTACTTCTTAAACTTAGCCAAATGGTTCTAGCCAGTAGCATCGAAGATTCACGCAGAGTCTCTCTGCATTGAACTTGACTTCGAATCCTGAACGGATAAAATGAGTATTTGTTTGTGGCCCGTCAACCTGAGCAATGTAGACGTATATTGCTGCTGGCCTCGAGGGGGGTATAATATAAATATTGGAGGCGCGATAGATCATAATAATGTCGTGACAGCTTCTAACTTTGCGAGACGGATCCCCCACCTTTTGAAAGCAGATAATTTCCCTCGTTAATCATATGCAGCGAGCAGGTTTTCCTGAATCATGTAATTGCGAAATCAGCCCAACTCCTTCAGTGTGGTCCAGAGGATTTTTCGGCGAAAAGCAGTCAAGATGAATAGCCAACGCACCGACCGGCGTGGGTGGCTCAAACTTGAAGCTAATGGAACACAACCAAACTCAAAGAAAAGCAGCTATCGAACCTTCCCATTCACTTGACTGTAACATTGGTGTTCCCTCCAGTGAAACACCTCGCCTGTCGTCCTCAGTCCACTGTTCTACATCCTTATAAAGAAACCCCTTATCCGTTACCAAGTAGTCGTCACTTTGAATGTGATTCGAGACAGACAAGAAATCAATACGTTTTTCCGTGATTCCCCCCAAACAAGAAATCGAAAGCACGCGACTGTGTGTTGTGGAGTGAACGGGCTTTCAAACAACTGACGGAAGGAAACAATCTACTGAGGCTTCAACACACTAATGAACACTCAGGCAAACTTAAGAAATTTTCGTACCTTCGTCAAATTACATTGTTCGCCACCGCGCCGACAACACGCGTGTCCGCCGCGAAAGCCACCAGAGACGCGGAGGGGCGCGGAGTGACCTGGTCCGGCTGGTTCCCGGTTTTCCCGCTTGGTGGCGTCCGTTTTGCTGGAGTCGCGAATATCCAAAATATCAGCGCCCTTAGCGGTGCAGGTGCACCCTGAGAGCATGGCCGTGTTCCAAAATTTACTCGATCTTACTCCAGGGTAAGGGTTGTGTACCTTGGCGTTCCAAAACCTACCCGCGTCCAGCACTTTTCAACCTGTGTTGTCACGTGACACGACCCGCCGGAGTAACCCGGATCCATTTGGGTGAGATTTGGAACACAGCCCAGGGCCGGTTTGCTCATCTTGCGGACGCGGCTGCGGCTGCGGCCGAGAGGGATTTTTCTGTCACATGACCAGCTCCATGGGGACAAGGAAGTACCTAGCGTCCCTGCCTAATGGAGGAGAAATCCGCATCGCTTCAAGCACGAAAGCCTAATTTCGCTCGCAGAAACTGACTGCAGGGACTTTCAACTGGAGTCCAATTGACCGCCCCTTTATACTGTAGGAGCGGAAGGTAAAGTTCCGGCCACGGAGGGTAAATATGAGCCAAAATAAAGAAAAAACCACGCAAGATAAAAGCGGTTGCAGTACATTTATATACCTCCACCAGCGCCAGCGGCTCGCGCGAGAGGTTAGAGCGTCGGTTCTTCTCGTCGCGGCATGAAAGTCCCGGGTTCAAATCACGCCAGGAACTTTCTTTTTTTTTTTATTTGACTGCACTCCCATTTAGAATGTAGACAAGGCCCTATGAGCTCTATAAAATCATTGGGCGGGTAGTTCTGACTCACCAGTTCGTTGTTCATGACCTCGGAAGAGCGCATACATGTCTCTGGCTTTCTTTACCATTTGCCGCCACGCCTCCTGCATCTGCCGTACACTCCGCGGAAAGTTGACAATATCTTCGCATGCCCGTCTCTTCGTTCGCCAGGTAACTGTGCTGCTGAATTTCTCTAGAATTTGTTGTTTCCGTTTTCCAACTGCTCTGATTTATTCCATTTGTTGACCTAAAGTAATTTTAGGTGTTTGCGTTAGAGAGATGGTTTGCGATGTCGACCCCTGATTCATTTTTGAATTCGGTTGCGATCGTCTGCTATTCTAACTAAAATTCAACAAGTAATGTGTTAATATTACAAAACAATTGCCGCAGCAAAATGTAAAGACTAAAAATATACCTTTTATCACATTCCATGCAAGTAAAAGTATGATCTCTTTTACTTCGGTTTTACTACTTTCTCAGACGTTTGACTTGCTGCCTTGCCTGTAGGATTTCGCTCAATCAATGCATCCGGGGCTGCTAGTCTTTTTTTTTTGTTTTTGCTTATATTGTGGAAGTTTTTTGTTTTTTTTTAATTGTCACAACTGCAGTTTTTATTAGTACTAAATAGGCGTTTACTGTTATTGAAAGGAGTCGAAGCAAGATTGTTGTATATTTAAAAACACATAAAATTGTAGTTGCTGGGGAAAGGATGCTTTTTCGGCTCTGTTGGTGTGAAAGCCATACCGATGTTGTTACCTTGGTTTCCTTTTAATGAACATTATGAAACGATTGTATTAGCGCGTTAACTTGCCTTGATCTTTTTTTTTCTTCCCGGTGTTTCAATGGACCTTTTGTAGAAATACGCGGTGCGCATGCGCGGAGTATTTCATGCGCCTGGGTTCGAGAGTATCTAGTTCAAAACAATCCGCCATCTTGCATTTCTCGCCTTTGTGCGGTTTTGTTGTGTCGACCTCGGGGCGGAAGATTACGCACGATGGGGACAAAGGTGAGCTTGGGGGAGCCGGATCTAGGTCACATCGCCTCAATGGGTGAACAGGATGTAGCTGACGTTTTGGGTGTGGAACAGGTGGGAGAGGCCTTGGGCGCGCGTTGTTTTCCAGTCACCTAGTCTCGAACCGATTCGCGTGTCTAGGTGTCAGCATATATTCGCCAAGAGGTCCATGGAACAGGCGGGACTAACAGTAAAAAACAGTGTAAGGCGCAGTAGTGCAAGTGGATGATTCGTAAAAAGGATAACAATTAAAAAGTGAGACACGCGCAAAATTACAAAAAAAAAAGTTCCTGGCGCAATTTGAACCCGGAACTTTCACGCCGCGACGAGAAGTACCGACGCCCTAACCCAGGGGTCTCAAACACGCGGCCCGCGGGCCGCATGCGGCCCGCGACTTGCTGGGACGTGGCCCGCAGGCAACCGGCTACGAGTCCCGGTTCCCATGTCGCGAGCGCTAGAAATAGCATGCACCATCGTGATCTCATCTCGCCGATTCATATTCACTCGAAAAGTCGCTACGCGTAGTCACGTAGTTTTTTTACTAATCTATGTTCATTTGCCCTTTGTTTCGCTATATATTTTGCTTCCCAGCTTTTTGTAACGTACAACAATGCCGCTACTAGACTGCAAGCGCGAGCTCTTTGTTGAAGGATGCATCTCGGATGCGCGAACTCTCGATTAGCAGAAGCAACCGTCGAAGATAAATCTACGAACTCGAGATTCGCGCCTTAAAAAAAAAAGAAATCTATTAAAAGACAGGTATAGGTATTGTAATATAAATCGTGAGAAAAGCAAGAACTTTCAAAAGATGGATTGTTTTATAGACACATGTTGAGTCTGGTTAATTCCTGAGTGAATTGAGCAATGGGACCGACGATGTACTTGCTGTCTTGTTCTATTAAAAATGCGAGCAGTTTGGCGGTGCGATATCATTTTAAAGCTTGTTATCACATCAGGTCAGCGCCCAAACTAGTCATATAAACAAATCAAATCTAAATATGGCACTTTCAAAACTGAGTTTACAGAAAGCTTAGAGCACGAGGTATCTTCTCTTTTATATCTTTTGCCCCCCCCCCCCCCTTTCCGTCTAAGGTTGGCCCTCGGCCTTCCCACTGTCGGTTATCTGGCCCCCACGCTCAAATCAGTTTGAGACCACTGCCCTAACCTCTCGACCACAACAGAAGGCGCGAGCCGCCGGCGCTGGTGGAGGTATATAAATGTATAAATGTACTGCAACCGCTTTTATCTTCCGTGGTTTTTTTTTTTTATTTTGGCTCATATTTACCCTCCCTGGCCGGAACTTTACCTGCCGCTCTACCGTATAAAGGGGCGGTCAATTGAACTCCAGTTGAAAGTTCCTGCAGTCAGTTTCTGCCAGCGAAATTAAGCTTTTGTGCTTGAAGCGATACGGATTTCTCCGTCATTAGGCAGGGACGCTAGGTACTTCATTGTCCCCAAGGAGCTGGTCACGTGACAGAAAAATCCCTCTTGGCCGCAGCCGCAGCCGCGGCCGCAAGATGAGCAAACCGGCCCAGGAGACTGTCAACGGGTAGTTTCCGTTTCGCCGGGTTGTGCCTCTGTCGTCTGCTATCGTCTCCGCACCGCCATTGCTCACGTCGTCGTGGATTGCTCCACACTTACGCGCGATGCGGTAAGTACCCTTTTCTTCTCGTCGCTACATATCGGACACAGCGAATAACGAAACGATCACGATTTTGCTGGTAAGGGGAGCGAGCGAAAACGCCGCAACGGCGAAGTCTAGGGAACGCAGATCGACGTGCGGTGAACGAACTGCCAGCTCACTGCGTGCATTTGTTTGCAACCTGGAGAAGAGCCACTGATACAAGTTGTGGTTCTCCTTAGGGCCACTGCCTTTGGGAGTACCACGTTCGCGGCGAGACGCTCTACCACGAAGCGGGTTCGTACTCGCGTGGCATGCTGCTCGTCGAGCGCAATGAGACACCAGTCACGTTGGTAACGGTGATAAACTCTGTTTATTTACAATACAAAACAAATAACAAAAAAGACAGCGGCTATCAGCTGGTGAACGCCGTCGGTGTGGAGATCGCCCACGGCCGAACGGTCGTTCACGAAGATACAAAAGACGGGGTAAACGCTCACCGGTGCGCCGGACGGTTCCCCGTTGTCGCCGCCGCCGAAATCCCAGGAAGAAGAGACCGAGATCCTGCTGTCCGCTGGTTTTAAAGGGATACTACAACGAAATTTCGGCGCTCATTTTTTGGTCTATATCTGTTCAAAAGAGCAGTATCACATGGAACACACCAATATCTTGTTAAAAAAGTCTCGAAAAGGAATTTTAAAACGAATTAAACGATTAGCAAAGAGTACCTGGTGGATGTCGCTAACGCCTCGTTTGTAATGCTCGTCTAGGAACCTTGACAGCTAGTGACGGAGGTTGTCTCGCCTCCGGCCACGACGAGAGAAGGGGGGAAGGAGGAACTCCCCTCTTCCCTAGAATCCCTTTTGTGTGTCGCAGAAGTCGCTATTGTCCCCCTACAAGATTATAGAAGATTAACCCGTCACTCAAAATTCGTACAAAAGCAGCCGCTTCGGTGGCTGGAACGACTAGGCCATCCTCTCGGCGTCAGCCTCGCCGTAGCTTTGCTTGTCTCGAGACGACCTACGTCACGATTGCGTTGGATGTCACGTGCTCTAAGCTGGGCCTTCTCCGAGCGCTTGCCAGAGTGGGCCGTTTATAACGAAAAATACAGCCACCAGGATCAAAATACAAACGTGCGATTGTCATTTACGGATATTGTGGACCATATTCAACCTATTTTTGAACATGACGGGAATATTTCAAATTTCGTTGAAGTATCCCTTTAAGATAACCGCGGGGGCGAAGGGGCCAATCAAGGAGCGACACGTCGATCTCCTTTCTGCGGGGTTCGTTACGGAAATCGCCCCAAAGGGGGAGAGGAGGAAGCCACTCACAGTGGTATGCGGCGCCACCTCTCGCTACGTCAGCGCGGCCGCCACGGCGCGCCAAAACGCTGACGCGACAGAATGTTGAGGGATCACAATCCCCACAAAGTACCCCAGTTTTATAACACCCTTGCAAGAGTAACGAGTGCGACACTAACGAGTGTAAGGTCGCGAAACGGGAAGCAGCTGCCTATAAACTCTTCGATAAGCACAAACTTCATGAAAAACGGAGTGTTGGAGCTAAAAGACCTATGCCTAAGAAACCTGCACATTAAGCGATATGGGCACGCCAACACCGCTACTATTTTATTCATTCCCGTGGCCAATTTCCTTACAGCGACGTCGCAAGAGGTGCATGCTTGCGCTTGAACGCATTCTCGTACAGCGAGGTTCGTTATGTACCGCGTTAGCCTGATTGAAAATAGCGATCGGCGAAGCAGGGGACTTATAAAACTGGAGTACTAGTCTCTGTGGCTGTTCTCGAGGTTGCAGACAAATGCACGCAGTGAGCTGGCAAGGCGTTCGGCGTACGTCGATCTGCATTCACTTGACTTCGCCGGCAAAATCGCAATTGTTTCGTTATTCGCTGTGTCTGAAACCTTGCGACGAAAAGAAAAGGGCACTTACTGCACCGCGCGTAAGTGTGGAGCAATCCACGGCGACGTGAGCAATGGCGGTGCGGAGACGATAGCAGACGACAGATTCACACCCCCGTGAAACCGAAACCCGTTTGACAGCATCCTGCTTCCATAGTGCACTTCAACCACTAGGGGCGGCTGCTATTTTCCATGCTTCCTATTGGAGATGGTTACGATTTTAAAATTCGACTTTGAGCTTGAGCGGTATTCGCACGAGGGAAACGTCCCGGGCACTTCTCCCGCAGCACGCATCACGCGACGACAACGTCAGACGTCTGCGATGTAACCGCTGCGACTTATGGTGAATTCCACTCGTAGATCCGGAGCGCTTTTCAAAATCCGCGAGGGAGGCGAAATTCCGCTCCGTGGGACCCGCTCCGAATCGACGAGGGGAAGATAAACTCTCCTTTTTGGAGCGACCTCCCCCACACCCCTCCCCATCGCTTTCCCCTCCGCCGTTCAAAATGGCCGCTGCTCGAACTTGACCAGGCGCTGACTTGACAAGCCCACCAACGCCTGAGCCGACTGATCTTTCCGACGCAGAAATAACTCGCGCGCGACACAGGCCGGGCGAAATTATACGTACCACGGCGCTCATGTCGCAAATAACGAAGACGTCCGCGTTCGGCACCGTCACATACCTTTCGGCCGCGTCGAAGCGGCGGGGCACGGACAGCGATTGCCAGCGGTGGAGTTCAGATTTCTGGTACGACTTTAATAAACACAGAGGTAACAAACCATCACTTGCACGGTCGTTGCCTAATCTCTTCTTGCTTTATTGCACGGGAAAACGCAGGCGGAGTGCCGTGTAAAAAGGTAAACAATCATTGGCTGCGGAATGAACAGGCCTAACCTTGCGTCTGCCTCCGGCTTTCCTGTCGTTCTTCCTCTCACGATCACAGATGTCAGCACTTACGATTTACCACGCTCCACAGTCCCGGCTTTGTATCCCTGATCTACGCGAGGTAGAAGCGTTCGAGCCGTCACAATCCCACGTAAACAACGGATGCACCCGAACAGATCCAACTCGACGACCCGTCCGGCCCGCCGACCTCGCCAACCTCGCCGCGCATGCGCAAAGGAAATCACGTGGGCCGCTCTGTCAATTTCCGGAGAGATCTGTGAAATCCCGCAGAGCAAGTTCGGCGGAGTTTGAGGCGCTCCGTGGAGCGGGCGTTGCCAGAGATCTACGAGGGGAAGATGACCAGCTCGAGCCAGATCTGCGAGCGGAATATGCGCGCTCCAAATGGAGCGCTTCTGGAGCGCTCGAGATCTGCGAGCGGAATTCACCATTAGTTCCGCGGCGGAAAGGTGGAGGGATGCTCGTTTTGGCTGCGCTTTTTTTTTTTTAATAATATTTGTAGTTCGACACTGTGGGGCCGAGTGCAGAGACCGCTTAATTCGTCAGCAGCTTCGGCAAAAGGGGAAGCCGCTCATTTGTACTGCAAGCTCCTCAGGCATTTCGTCGGCGTGAGAGATGAACCCGTAAAGGGAACTACGCCCGCTGTCGGCGTCAGGCACATCCCTCCGTAAATTTCCCCCCGTACGAATTGGGACTTGCGTTGGCTATGGATTGCGGGCTAGCAACGCGAAGTTCTGGCGAACGATCTACGACTCCCTAATACAGAAACTGGGATGGGCGGCTCTACAAGCTTCATCGCGTTTTTTCGCTCCTCGCTATATGGTTAATTTCAACTTTTCCGGGAAAGGTTTTAAAAAAAGTTGCCGATTACAATTTCCGGTGCCCTTGCTGTTGTAAAAATCCCTCGAAAAACAAAACAAAAAAAAAATCTTGATAACACCTCAGGCACGTTCCACGTTCTGCCGCGATGGGCGAAAACAATGCTGCGACCGACTCGGATCTAAGGTGAAAGGTTTGAGTTCTATTTCAGCCGAGCCAATACCAGCTAGAATGCGAGGTTGACGCGTGACGTCATTCTTAGTGGATCCCCGACCGTTCCCACAAGCGGCGAACACACCGAAGCTGGACGAGAGTAGCCGCGAGGCGGCAGAAGCGTACGTGCGACTTTAGCGCCGCTGCGTGTTTGGCCCGCGCTCGTTTGAAACGCTCCAAGGCGCGCTGGTGGCGACGCTGGCGCCACCTAGGCGACACACTGTGGAACTACGTTTGGTGGGAAAGGCGCATTTTGAAGTTGTATTGCCCGCGCTATCGTGTGCACTGCCCTGTGACGTCATGCAGAGAGCGAGCCTGCATTCCATTCAAGCTGGGCAGCAGCTTCCTTTTCATTACGAAAGAGGGGAGGACTATAAACATTTTTTTTTGGAGGGACGGTCGCGGCAGAATGAAGCATACAGTGTCGCCATCTTTTCAGTTCACGTGCCGGATAAAACTGGCGTCTGGCGTCTTGGGACGAGATTTATGTTCGTTCCTCTTTGTTGTCGCCCAAACTGTGAGGCGCGACCAGAAGACACCAGCGCAGCGTCAGACTGGGTCGCCGTCCGGCGGGCGCCGTCCAACGATCGCTCAACGTCCGCGCGTCAAAGGAGGCCCATTAGGCTTCCGCTCTCAAAACCTTCTTTGCTTTATTGTCTTTTTTTTTTTTCTTTCGAATTCGGTTTTTCGAGCCATGTTTGCCATTCTCTCCGGTGACCCAGATACGTATCGGACGGCTGCCGGCGTGCCATGTTTGCGTCCGAGCTTAGGTCTTTCGGGCGACCTTGCGCCTCCGGGGACCGTCACTCACCCGGCAGAGGCCCGCGTGACGTTTCGGAGCTCCCCGTTTTTGAGCTGTGGCAATCCGCTTATAGAACGGCTGCCGCGCGGTTCCGTAAATCAAGGGTCGCAGCGACGTTGCGTGCTTGTGTCTTTGGGAGCGGATGTTGAAAAATGGAGTGGGGTCCCATGTCGCGAGTCCTTACGAAAGCCCCGCGTGTCCTACGCCACGTGCGTCTCAAATCCCTCGGCCGTGTCGTGCATTTAGGCAGTAGCCTAACCCATTCAAAGAATAATGGCGGCTGGGGTGGAACAAGCGCGAACTCTGTAAGGGCGTTGTCCGATTACCTCGACACACGACAAACGTTATAAAACGTGCCCCGTACACAGTGTGGGTCGTTTTTCTTCAGTCAGCTGGAAACAGCAGATATGCGGTACTGGGGATGAATGTTCGGGCAGCCAAGAAGCTGCTTTTATATTGTTTGCAGACAAGTCTCGGTGCCTGTCGTTTTAGTGGGGGCGGGCCTATAGACCCTTTACAAAAAACAGCGCCATCTGTTGAACGCAGCGGCAATCAGCGTCAGCCGCCATCTTGCAGGGTTGGCGGCGGGAGCGCCGTTACGGCATTCCACTTGGAGAGACGCGACGTAAACAAACATAGCACCGACAGGCCGGAAACTCCGAAGTGGACGCAAAAAAGTCCCCTACGACCACTAGCCGACGCCAGCATTGATGGCATTCCCCTCGGAGATACGCGACATCAAGAAACAGCACCGATTAGCTGAAAACGCCGAAGCGGACAACAAAAGATCCGGTGAGACCGCTGGCCGACGCGATTACTTCGATGACATTTCCGTCCGAGAGACGCGCGACGTCAAGAAACTGCGCCGACATGACGAAAACGCCAAAGCGGACGCCAAAAAAGTCCCTTACGACCGTTGTTAGCCGACGCGAGCAATTCGACGACATTCCCCTCAGAGAGACGCGACGTCAAGAAACAGCGCCGAGAAGCCGAAAACGCCGTAGCGGACTCCAAAATGTCGCCTACGACCGCCGCCGACGCGAGCACTTCAACGATATTCCCTTCGGAGAGACGCGACGTCAAGAAACAGCGCCGACAACCTGAAAACGCCAAAGCGGACGCTAAAATGTCCCCTACGACCGGTAGCCGACGCGAGCGCTTCGACGAAATTCCCCTCAGAGAGACGCGACGTCAAGAAACAGCGCCGACAACCCGAAAACGCTAAAGCGGACGCTAAAAGGTCCCCTACGACCGGTAGCCGACGCGAGCACTTCGACGACATTCCTCTCAGAGAGACGCGACGTCAAGAAACAGCGCCGACAACCCGAAAACGCCAAAGCGGACGCTAAAATGTCCCCTACGACCGGTAGCCGACGCGAGCACTTCGACGAAATTCCCCTCAGAGAGACGCGACGTCAAGAAACAGCGCCGACAGCCCGAAAACGCCGATGCGGACGCCAAAAAGCCCCCTACGACCGCTAGCCGGCGCCAGCACTTGGACTACATTCCTTTCAGAGAGACGCGACGTGAGGAAAGAGCGCCGACAAGCCGATAACGCCGATGCGGACGCCAAGAAAGCCCCCTACGACCGGTAGCCGACGCGAGCACTTCGACGACATTCTCCTCAGAGAGACGCGACGTCAAGAAACAGCGCCGACAACCCGAAAACGCCAAAGCGGACGCTAAAATGTCCCCTACGACCGGTAGCCGACGCGGGCACCTCAACGAAATTTACCTCGGAGTAACACGAAGCAGACGTTGGTAAGGTCGCACAGAACGGAAGCACCGACCACGCCATGCAGGAGCGAGGTAAATAAGAAAGTATCGTTGGTGAGAGCAGCACCTACAGCCGCACGCGCGTCCGGGCGTCCGGAACAACCCTGCAAGATGGTGTCGGCCGCCCAATGTTGCGGCACTCGTTTAGCGGATTTTCACCGTTGCCAGATATTTTGAAAGGGGTCTATAATGCCCTCGGCGGAATGCCAACATTAATTCCCGGCGTGACGAAAGCAGCTTTTTTGGCGATCCAGATATATTCAAGAATACGGCTTGTGCACAAACGTGCTCTTTTACGGCCAGTTTGGAACTCTCAACAAGGTTCTTGGGGCACACTCTTAAGAAAAGTTCGTGGTACTTACTATTTAGAAGTTAGTAACTGCTTGTCACGACATTCATTAAGTTCTTAGTAAGTGCAGTTAGTAACGGTCAAGTTAGTTACAGCACAACTCAAGAAGCTAGGAAAGGTTACTAACGAACCTAGTATATTTCACTACATTTAGCTAGTAGCGGTTGTTAACCAACCAAGTATATTTCGATACCTTTAGCTCGTAGTTGACACTATCACAAGACCTACAGTCTAAGAAAAAATGAAGTAGTACTTTCTCCCCAAATGGAGGTCCAAAATGTCCAATATATTACTCCACAAAAGGACTCAATTTCCTCATACCTCATACGCGAATGACGTCAGTGTTTGCGTGTAGCGTTTGGGCACTTGGGCCCATGTAGTGTGATTGATGTAGCTTCCACCAGATGGCGCTCAAAACGTCAAAATAAAACCTCAGTTAAAACTTGGGTTTGGGGACTTGGTCCCTACTGAACGAAAGGTTAAACGCGCGAACAAAACGGGGACAGGGAAGATACAAGAAGGCGCCTGTCCTCTCGTGTATCTTCCTTGTCCCCGTTTTGTTCGCGCTTTTAACCTTTTATTCAAAAACCTCAGAACTGGGCCGCTCGCATTTGCTTCGTCATTCGAGCTCTAAATACAGAGACATGCGGTAAGATGCGATTCAACGCACTGACATATACAAATAGAAGAACGCACGAACAACAGCAACACAACAGCCAAACCAGTGACGCACTCTCTACGAATGCAAAGTTGGCGTTTTCTGCGTTTCCTGTCGTTCTCAGTCACGTGGGTTCCGTATCTGGTGTTCGGGACGAAAAAATAATGAAACGTTTTAACTTGGAATATGCGAGAAAATAAAGGTGAGGCAAAACAAGAATGTGTGAAAGCACGCATTTTTTGTAAACACCTTCCAGCGGCTTGGGGAAATCAAAACGATGCTTTGCCGCATACCAGTGGTGACGGCATTCAAGTGGGCTGCACCCTTGTGGCAAACGTGTATATACAGCTGCTTGACAAGGGCGCCGCCATCTTGAATTTCGTCACTTCCAGTATGGGCGAAAACATTAATTGTTCTGCCGTCACCGCGCCAATAGAAGGCATTTAGGATATAAGCGTGACAGCCGCCATTCTCGTTTTTGCCTCACCGACATGTTTTTACAATGTGCAGATTGAAATGGTTTATGTTTTTTCGTCGCCCATACCGGATATATCTACCAGGTGACTGGGGGCGAGAGTAAACAAAAACGGTGTGTAGGGCGGTCTTGTTTTTAAATTCGATTTGGCCGGTTGCTTCCACATTTGTCGCATAAGCACGTAGAGGCTGACCAAATATTGCTCCTAGTCTGCCTTCAGGAAAGCCACAGGAGAATATTATTATAATGCAATTAAATGCAAAGGTGCAAGCGAGCTCGACAAGAATGACGAACATAATCCCTGGAGAAGGGGAACAAGAAGGACAAAGGACGAACACAAGTCTCCACACACAACAAGGTGACTGTTGCGCGACTGAAAAAATCCACCTGGTCCGGGTATCGAACCCAGGTCGGGTTCGATAGCTGGACCAGGCGAATTTTCTCGGTCGCGCACCAGTCACCTAGCCGTGTTTGGAGAATTGTGTTTGTCCTTTGTCCCTCTTGTTCCCCTTCTCCAGGGATTATTTTCGTCAGAGTGGAATAATTGACTAAAATCTACAAATTCACTTTAAATACTCATTTGATGAATCGTGTTAAAAATGCAGTATTGACGGTGATTCCTCTTGGGGGCTATGCCAATTATTCCATTTTAGTTAATTATTATATCACCGCGACGATTATTCTCCCATCTTTTGAAAAATTTAGATCAGGGCTGTAATGCTAACTCAATTACTCTTAAAATCCTAAATGCCAGAAAGTATAACAAAATAACCGTACGAGGGGCGTTCATTAAGTTCGTGTTATTGTCACGAAGGAATAGAGATCCAGAAATCAAACTCAAGTAGGAGTTGAGACTTTCTCTACATGTTCGCCACCAAAAGTTACCCACTTTTTTCAGCGATGCACCATATGCCGGAGGCCACTGTTATAGAACTCCTCGTTTTGAGTGTTCAGGAATCTCTCCACATCAGCAATCACTTGGTCGCCGTCCTTGAAATGCTTTTCTCTTATTTGGCCACACTGGAAACGTCTGCGCCATTTAACCAAAGTGTCATAAACTGGGGCGTTGTCCCCGAACACCGCCACCAGCTCGGAATGAAACTCCTTGGCATTGCTTCCTTTCAAATGGAGAAAACGGATCACTGCATGTGCTTGGCACAGACGGGCGGTGCCATTTTCGTTTCGATTCCCTTGCGGCTTTCCGAGCTACTATAGCATGCGATGTTTATACTTTGCGGAAACTAGAGGGACGCGCGCTTATGCTGATGCCTGTTTTGTTCCGCTTTTTTCGATTTTGTGTGCCAATAATACGAACTTTATGAACGCCCCTCGTATATACTACTGTTAGCACTTACGTCTCATTTGTTTAATTAATTTATGCCACCCTTTTTAGCTGCTCTTCGTTTATTTGCCAAAACAATACAATAATTACAGGGTGTAATCTAAAATCTGGTAATAATTTAGCGCTATCAAGGATATTCCGATCATGCTTTATTACCGGCGAGATGTCTTGGTGGCGCCTTAATATGGTTCCCTCTCGTGACGTCCTTACCTTGCGAACAACAAGTTCGATGGTGTTTGTAATTAGCACGGTGGAAGCCTGAAATCATTGCGCCCTGAACCGACACTGCCAGCACCGTCAAAATAGAAGTTATTACATTCCTCTTATCTCCGTCGATAAGAAATCCTTTGCTGACGTCATAGTAAGCATTCGGCCAATTGTGGAAGGTCAACCACAGCGACGTTTCCGATCGCGCACGTCGCCAATAGGACGAAAATTAGGTAAACCAGGTACAGTATTTCAGGCGTGAGCGGTGATTCTATACCTTTCCAGTTAGTAACATCTGCGGTTATTACCTATCGCTTGTTTGAGGTAATAAATAACTAGTAAAAAGGTAGAAACTGCTGGTTACTAACTTTTTACTAGCTTTTTTTTTTTTTTCTAAGAGTGCATGTCTGCGGCCAATGTTTTTTGTTTCTCGGTGTAGAGGGACGAAGGCATGAGCAGATTTTGAAGCAGGAGGCAGGAAGCGTAATGATACGAGTATTTGTTTTCTTAGGAAATAATAATGATGGTTTAATTGTAGAGGCAAGCAGTGAACTGCTTAGAAAAGTTTATTTCACAGGTCGTTTCGAATTCTTCAAGAATAAAATAAAACTAAAGAAATTATATTCAAACCAAAAAAAAAAAATGGAGTGGACCATACTCGAGATCAACTTTCTGGGACGATGCAGGCAAACCGACGGAGCCGAAGCGCACCGTTTCACTGCACAGACGAATATTGTTCAACCAAAATAGTTTGCGGGGTGTAACTTGACCAATCAAGACATAAAATTGTTCCTTTTTAGCTTCGATTTCACTATGTATACCATAATGTTAGTCTGAATATACCAAACTTATGGCGTTTCTTTTCGAGCTCCTTCGGGTTTTCTTTGTTTAAGTTTGCCACACATTTTCTAGTTCCCTACAAAACGCACATGGCGTCTTTCTCGTGTGCGTTCGTCGGTATGGTTACTTATAATGTCGTCAGGTACCTTCCTTAAGCTTGCCTCCTTGTTCGCCCCCTAGGAAGTTTGCGAACTTTGCTACCAAAAGTTCTCAAAACGAAGCAAACAAGGGGTGACGTGTTCGCACAAGTGCATGAGACAGAGGGAAGCGGGACTCTCCACTGCTTTCGTATACCGGTTGTTTAGCGAGCTCGCCGGCGTAAACGAGCAGCGGTGCGGATTGAGCCTAAGATCTTCGGGTTCGGCAGCGCGAGCTTTCGCTATGCATGTTTCGAGTAGTGGTGCGCCAGGGCCAGCGGTAACTGAACGCAATCCAAATGCGGTTTGACTTTGTGTCGTTGCGTTTGCGCGCTCCTGTTTAGGTATATCGCGCCCGCGCTTTGATTTTTCAGCACCAGGAGAGTTTATGTATCAAGTGACCTAAAAACTGCAGCGGCGATTAAATTCATTGAATTTAATCGCCGCCGCATATCCGCATCGATCGCGAGACAACTATAGAGTTTGACGAGATCGATCACGGTGTCATTTACCTCGTAAGCCGATCGGAGTACTAAGTCAAAGCGTTGGTTTGTGTGTAGAAACGGGTGAAACGTTGGAAAGAGACGCGGATATGCTTACTCGGCGATTGCGGTTCACCGCCCCCAACCGCGTTTCTAATACAAAGGGAAGAACTGTAGCAAATTCGTGTCTGTCACGCGAAAACCCAAAATGAAAACGAAACCAAAAGAGTCCGGAACGTGATATCACTGTGTCGGGGTGTCAGGCTCCGTTAATTAGCATGCCAGGTGGCGTCATGGTCTTTAGTTAAATGCGTAGATTTCTACGCCAAATTCGTTGGAAAGTACATCCACTAAATTGTCTGGTCTGTGTATAGCAGAGTGCGCAGCGCCTCGGCTGCCACCGCAGTTTGTTTGGAGGACGTGGCAAGGAACCGGAATTTTCCTTTTTACGTTATGACAGTCTTAACCGTTCTGTTATTGACCGCAGGGGACTCGAGAGGGGTGGTGGCGCGACCTGCCCAGAACGGTCGTGCGGGGAGACCGAAGCCGTCCAGAACCTCTTGCAGGGCTCCCGTGGCAGACGTGGCCGCCACGTCCGAGCATGTCAAGACTGCCCTGGCCAAGTTGGTGGACGGAGGTACGGCACCGGAAAAATAGCTGTTCGCCTCACTTGTGGCGCAGTTAGTAACGGGCCGTAGCTCAGACGGTAGTTGGCGGTTACGTCGTGAATAGGCTCAGCTTGAACGTATACGCAGAACACGGAAAAATGCGCTGAACTTACGCACCGAAGTGTGAAGTAGAGACGTGCAGTGATTTGCAAGTCCACTTCTTTCTTGCGTGTATTTCTGCGTGCGTCCAGACTGGCCCCGTGCACAACGTTTCTGTTAGTCTCCGCCGAGTCAACTCTGCACGCCTTGAAAATACTCGGTCGTAACTATGTTTCCGGCATAGGCATTCGTCTGCTGTATTTTTTGGGGGCCTGAATCGCCAGTTTGTATTAACGTTCAACGCAGCAGTTGAGTGTCGGCTTCGGGAACACCGGGGACGCAGCTTCTTGCCGCGTTATTGGGGAATTGTAGTAGACCGTTTCCGCAGCCCGCTAAGCACCCAGATAGCGCTCCGTAATCCGCCACAAGACCTTGAACTATGCAGATAAGGCTGGTGGCGGGCATGCGCAGCTGCGGCGTTTTCTTCAGGGATACCGTAGCGGAGGAGAAAAACGGTCTACTACAATTCCCTATTAACGAACAGTCCCTTCACGTTATATCCGTGCACCTCTGCCCTGCAGGTTTTCAGGAAAGCCTGGAATGGCTGCTGTCTTCCTTGGAGGACGCTGTTGAGGACTGGGACTCTGAAGGTAAATACGTCCTGCGGCATTTTATCTTTCTTTTTGCTTTCAAATAACCAATCTGCTCTCGATTCTTCTGAGCTACATGTTTGTCAGGGTTCTAGTCTCAATAACGAAGGCACGCATCCGCCGTGGTAGCAATTCGTCGTGTAGCGGATGACGATCTCATACTGATATCTTTCTGAACGTTAAGCGCGGTATATATTTAACTTCTTTTTCTAGCTGTCAGTTTTAGTGAATCATTCTTTTTCGGAAGTATGACGTACGGGATTAAGGTGTGACTTGGCTTTCCAGTGAAACTGGCATCAGACATTATCTGCTGAAGTAGATTAAGCATCGCGTCGCACTCATTGGACGGTGACTGCCATGCAACAAGAAAGCAAATAAATAAACCTAGTACTGGGGGCACATCTAAACAAAATTGACCGCATCTCCACGTGGTGAATGATGTTGATTGGGGGTGAAGCTCTGGTTGTGCTTGTCTGCGTAGACGCTGAGCCGCAGCATGCCGAGCTTTTCGTTCGTTTTCATCCATGTCAGAAAGAGAATGTGTGGTATGGAACGTGGTTATATACGCATTTGAGCATTTCACCGCAGCGCCCTCTCGTCTATAAACGTTGAGCCAATGCATGCAAAGTTTAACGCGATTATATACGCATTTGACCGCAGCGCCCTCTCCTGTATAGACGTTGAGCAACACTTCCTTTGATTTTCTTGCTTTCAAAACTCTAACTAACGAGACGTTGAGCGGCTACTGCAACGTTTCATCCATGACATCCCCAGCTCTTGAGTTACTACCACATCTCAGAGTCCCCTACTGGTCCCGCAGTCGTGGCCGAGTGGTTAAGGCGATGGACTAGAAATCCATTGGGGTCTCCCCGCACAGGTTCGAATCCTGTCGACTGCGTACACAGATTTTTTTTCATTTTATTTTTTATTTTTTTTTTTTATTTCTTTCATCTTTTTTTTTTTTGCTCTACACGAGCACGTGCTCACGTGCGCGTGAGCACGTGAGCTCAGGAGCAGGAGCACGAGCACCGGACGCTGGAGCTACGGAGACCTACGGACATGGCTAGCCCCTAAGGAGCTTCGCCCCTAAAACATGTAAAATTTATACGCTTTCACCTTGCAGATGTGGACGAGTACACCTGTAGGAAGGTGTCAGCTCTAGGTGAAATTTTGACCTAAAGTAAAGTCTAGGGGCGAGATTCGTAACTCCAAACAAGTGAAGATTATACGTGTCCCGACCACTTCAACGCCGTGCGAGTGTCCGTTCAGCGCAGCAGAGACTGTTGTGAGCGATCGAGGGAGTTCGCTATTGCCGGAGAATATCTACGAACCCTTTTTGCCTTCGCGGTGAAAGTAATATAATTTGTGAGTTTGGGTGTCCCTTGACTGTTATGAACTACATTGGATGTTGATTTAAAATCAGAAATTGCACATTCCCCGTTTATCAGATATTCAACAAAGGCAAAACAATTTAAGTTTGACTCTTTTAAACTATTGTGCATGGTAAAAAACAAAACAGATTAATCGTGTTAAGATGTCCAATCGACGCCCAGCCCTACCCACCACCAAAGCTAAGAGGAAACCATACTGCATTGTGTTCGGTAAAAAGAACACGAATAGCATCCACCGTACCATGCCGCTGCTACATGAAAGCGGTGCTATAAATAACAGAGTTTGGGCAGCGTTTTTAATCGAGATACGTGGCCATTCGCGCAAACGAAGCGCATGGTGCTTAATGCGAACGATGAAGTCCGTAGTGTCGTTTAACATGAACGTCGCGTGGGCGTATGTTTTGAGCGTGTGAGAGGCCCTTCGTTTAGTGCGTGTCTGCAAAGGTCTTATGCGTTCCGTGCCCGCTTCCCGTTCTCTTGGCCCCTTAGACGCGACGTCGACGCCACTGGTGCCCCTGGCAGAAGCGCACCACTCTTCGATGGAGGACGGAGACTTCTGCAGCCTGCTCCGCTCGATCGGGGTTACACCGCCCGTCGACGAGCAGGTGCGTAGCCTGCCCAGGCTGATGGCATTTGGAATGACTACTGCTTCGGTAGAACACTGTAGCTTCGGAGTAACATCATTTCGGTCACCTTGCTTAAAATCATCCTGGCCAGTTTTCTGAAGCCAATGACGGAGATAAGTTGATTTAGTATCAGCTTCCAAGAGCGCTACATTACTTTGTGTAACTGGGTATTTGCTTGCATTGAACGAGTTTCACGGAAAGCTTTTGGCGACGTGCGCGATCGAAAGCGTCGCCGTGGTCGGCCTTCCACGATTGGCCGAAAGCTGACTGTGACGTCAGCAAAGGTTCTCATCGACGGAAATAAAAGTAATCCAAGATCTTCAATTTTGACGGTGTTTGCAATGTTGCTTTGAGAGCGCAATAATTTCAAGCTTCCACCATGCGCATTACAAACACCATTGAACTTGTTGTTCGCAAGGCAATGACGTCACGAAAGGGAAGCATAGGAGGGCGCCACCAAAACATCTCGCCGCTATTACGTTCACTACTGGTTACGATATATTAGAAGTTGACTGTGTGTATCAATCATTTTGCGTTCTTGTTATATTAATAAATTGCTGCAACCGCTGTTGCTGCAGCGGAGGAGGGGGCTTTCTCAAGCAGTTTTAGAGTGCAGCCCTTAATTAAAGGGATACTGAATCAAGGAATTTAGTGTCCATAATAAGTGGCGCACGTTCTTTCCACGAGCCAGCAGCCGCCGGTGTGCACGAGCACACGCAACAAAAATGACGTCACAGACCTCCATTCGCGGTTAAGATGACAGTGAAATGTATAGGCTTCGAGCCGAAGGAGAATAAAGACAAGTTTTTCATCTACACAGTGGTGTCTGGTATAAGAAGTAAGTGATTAATTGGTCTAACAAATACGTAGCTTTCACTTGTAGAGATGAAAAGCCTGTCGTTATTTTCCTTTGGCCCGAAGCCCATGCATTTCACTGTCCTCTTAAAGCGCGAATGGAGGCCTTTGACGTCATTTTCGTTGCGTGTGCTCGCGCACACCGGCCGCTGCTGGCTCGTGGAAAGAACGTGCGCCACTTAATATGGACACTCAATTCTTTGGTTCAGTATCCCTTTAAGGCCGGTTCAGACACTTGCGTTTGACTGCGTTGCGTCAAGAACCGAAAGCGGGTCACCGGCACATCTGTGCTTCGTATGAAGCGTGGAGTCCATTTCAAGGAATCCTCTTGGCACGCGATATAAGCAGCAGGAATGTCCTGGTTTCTCGCTGCCGCAACGCAGTCAAACGCAACTGTCTGAACCAGGCTTTAGGCGCCCGTTTTCGGCTTGAGCGCCGTCGCCCTCGGCGTAACCGCGCGGTGCATTATGGGACACGTGACGTCACTGGCGTCATTATCACTAATGACGTCATCAGTGATAATGACGATGACGTTATCACTGATGCCGACGTCATCAGTGACGATTACGTCATCGTCACGTGACCTCACAGGGGTCACGTGACCCCCTTGAGGTCACGTGACCCCGGTGACGTCACGTAACCCCCGTGAGGTCACGTGACTCTCGTAAGGCGACGGCGACGCCGCTCGGAGGGAGGAGTAGCGGACAGGATGAGGCGGTGAGGAGGAGAGAGGAGGGGTATACCTTCCCCTCAGTACCCTTCCCTCCTCCTCCTCAAGAGCTGCGCTCTAGTTCGGCGTTACAGGGAGTTGTAAACGGCTTTCATTCTGTGTACTGGTTTTTCCCGTATTTTCTCTCTTATACGAAGGGAAACAAATAAACTTGAAATATTTGAAATCGCAGAAAGCGCGCTTTTGTAAAGTACGTTACGTCGCATTTTGGAATCCTAGCTATCCCCCTTCCCGGCTACCTCACATTTGGGAGTGTGGATACTCTAAGCACAGCGCATTTTATAAACCGGAACTTCTCTTTAGAGTCGTTATAGAGCTCCTTGGGTAAAGGTTCAGGGTACGAGTTTCGTTGGCTGCATTGCCGCGATTGGGAAACAGCAATTCAGCAAAAAAAAAAAAAAATTAAAGAAAAAAATGTCGCGAGGTTTTACCGGCATTGAGCGAACGACGTTGCATTACCAGCGGCGTCCGGGGGCGTCAGGAATTCGTCGCTGCCCCAAACTGTGCAACCGACTGGCAGGGGATGGGTTCGCACAGAGCATCGCGGCGCCAACTGGTTAATTCTAAAGACCCATTCGCTGTCGGAGGTATCGGTTTTTCGCGTGCTCTGCGACGGCGTAGATGCTCGGATTGTACAGGCTTTGTCTTCTATTGCTGGTATTGGCTGCGACGTCGCTCCTCCTGCGTTCCCGAGTCTTTGTACGTGCGGCTCGGAGCCTCGCTGCGCCCTCATCATTGCGCTTTGTCCGAAGAACTTTCTCAAAAAGCCACTGTGTCGAGCGGACGCTGTGAAGCGGCTTTCGGGCCGGTGCCTCTGTGCGCAGGAGGTGTACTGGCGCATCCCCGCCCACATGACGGACGCGATGCTCCAGTCCCGTATCGAGCTGATTCGGAGGGCCCTGCAAGGCGACTTCGCCGCTTCGCCGCTCGTGCCGTCGCCCCCCCAACCCGCGGAGCAGACGTCCGCCAAGAGGAACACCAAACGGATGGAGGCCATGCGCGAGCTCCTGGCCAGGAAGGCACTCAACCAAAACCACGACGGGTGAGTTCCGTGATGTTCCTGCCTTCCTTGTTCTCACGGATCGCCAGCGCGGGTATGCCGCGGCGTGGTTGGAAAACGTTTCTTCCCGTCGTCGCTTTGTCGGACTTTGCAGTTGCCGCAAATCACTCCTCCGAACAGACCTTTCACTAAATTGCCCAAGCACCGAGAAGAATGCTGGGAACTATAGGTACACCCGCGCGCCTTCCCTGTAGAAAAGATTCGCAGTCAAATGACCAGACTAAGGCGTCGAGCAACGCACTTGCGAAGTTCCATTTCCTTTGGATGTTTGCTTTCGAACCGCCACTGTACTGCAGCACAGCCGACACGCCTATCTACAGTCCCGGCATTTTCTTTGTCGAATGGCATATACCATTCGACAAATGGTATATTTTCAACTCCTACTAAGTGCGCTTAATTCTTCTTTCTTTTTTTAACATTCCGGCTGCTAGGCTGCGCCAGATTTCGCAGCACGCTTGGGTAGACGTTAGCTCCTCGCTCCTCTCATTCTCGTTTTGGACGTTGGGTGGCGCCGCCTCCTTCGGACTTGCGAATACTCAGCTTTTTTGTGACAGGAGTGCTATCGCTTCCAGCTTCCAAATTCAGCGTATCGATGCTCCGTAAGCAAACCCTGTCTCCGGTTCTTGTGGTCCACCGGCATTAGAAGGAATCCACCTTGTTGATTCTGTGTTATATCGGCCTATTGCCAAAGAGAGAAAAAGAATTAGAAATTTTTCTCATACGAGTTAAGTTTAACTAATAAGTATGCTAAAAGTTGTAAATGGTGTGCAAGTCGTCACCAAAGGTACATAAATTCTTATACCGCCTTACGTCTTCGCGTATGTTTATTTGACACCGTATATCTTTTTTACTAATGCACCAAGAGTGAGATGTACAGTCGGGAGCAAAAGTTTGCGGTGCACGGGAGCGCGTGCCGAAATGCCTCGCCGCGCCGTCCGACGGTGCGCCGCCGTGTTCAGGAGCCGCGCTTTGCGCATGCTCCCCTTTCCTGCTCGCAATCGTGTCTCTTCCGCTCATTTCCTTCCGACACACTCCTGATAACCAGACATGTACAAATTACTGAAAAAAGGTAGTTAAGTTAAGTTACTGAGTATCGACGCCAAAAGTAGTTGGAGTAGAGTAGAAATTACGCATTTGTAGTAGTAATCGAGTAAACTACTAACTACTGTAAAAAAGTAGCGAGTTACTTTGAAGTTACTTTCGAAGTTACTTTTTATATTTTTGTGGCAGCAAAATGAACAGCAGTTTTGTTAAGTGAAAAAGCCTGCGAGCCTGAAATAAATGCAGTCATTTTATGACTTCCAAAATAGTTTATTCGCTCGCAGAATCAATTGTCTTTCAAAGTTGTTATCGGAGAGTTTTTCAATTTTCCTTCTAATGACGTCCTCAGTCAAGCTAAACAGACGTTCCACCGTGGCGCCGGATGCAAAGGCAGCATTCAATTTCAGATGCAGGCTGTGCAGAGTCGGGTAAGCGAGTGTCGGCATCTTTGGTGTCCACGACGAAACATGTGAGGCTTGCCTCGGCTAGAGGGTGTTTTATAACAAACGTTCCTCCTTTTTTCCTTTCTTCTTCGGCAAGATGAGATTGTTATGACTGGCCCTTTTTTATTCTCACGACGTTCGAAGAGTTCGCTGAGCGAGTGCACCTGACCGTCAAGGGATCAAGTCTCGCGCCACGGCGATGAGATCATCCGGACGACTGCGCGTCTCATTGCAGTGTTAATGCTACGCCACTAAAAAAAAATATTGTCTTTTTCCGTTGACGTTGGGTCCAACAAAAGGATCTCCCAAGGGTGACTCGCAATACTCGCAGGCGACAACGGTATCCTGACGCGCCTGACATGCCTGACAAGTAAAACGTTTTTAACAAAGAGGAGGTCTCCCTGGCGTAGAAGGTCGGAAGGACGCGAAGGATTACGTGAACAAGCATCGGCGCTCGTACAGTTGCAGCTGGAGGCGGGAACGTGCTCCCATGAACGGATTATCCGTGTCTGCGTTTGTGCGCGGGGGAGTCCGGCTTTGCAAGGGAGTATGCGCTGACGACGAGGCGACCATGGGAACAGGCGCCCAGCTGCGAGGTCATTCCAGTGGCACCTAACGTGGAACCTACTACTTGAGTCAGAACTCACTAAAGGCACACAACATGAAAAAACAACAACCCTCGGAGTGTCCTCGTCTTTCACGGTTGCAGCTGGAGGCGCGGCGCCTGCGTGCATTACCGAATTAGGTCAATACCCGACCAAGGCTTCTTAAGCACTCTGCCTGCGTTCGTGCACGCCGGTGTTATGTTTTGGCTGTTCGTCGTCACCTTGGCCCCAGGACGCCTGTGAGGCAGTTTCTACGGCTGCCGAGTATAAGCGCGTGGGAACGGAAAGTGAGGGGGCCCCTTGTTCGTAAATACCACTTAAGGCCGGTTCACACATGCAGCGAAGCGCTAATGTAGCGCTTCTCACGTGCCGTCCGCTACTTGTCGTCTGCCATGAGCAACAGTTTTGACGGTGCGATACAAAGCTGGTGAACGCTCCCGTCAGCACGCGCTTAGCGCGAGGTCAGCGCTATGCTTGGAGCGCTCCGCTGCCTGTGTGAACAAGCCTTTAAAGGGGTACTGAAGCGAAATTTCAGCGCTCATTTTCTTGCTTGAATGTGTTGCATGTTGCACCCTAATCTCAAAAACACCAGTCTTCCGTTGAAAGGCACAAGAAAACTAATTTTAAAGCTAAATAAACGATCTTCCAATGTGCACCTGGTGGATGCATGCGGAGCCTATTTGGGAGGTAGTCTAGCAACGTTGTGGAATCTGCTACGTAGTCGTGACGTAGCAGATTCCTCTGGAGCAGCGCCGCTCTTTGGAAGTACGCTCAACTGTTTAAAGTCACCTCGGCCTGAACGTGTTTGCCCCTTTTCGAATGAATGCGAAAGCTTGATAATGTGGATGCTTGGGCAAGTTGGTAATTCATGCTTGGATGGAACAGCGCGGATGAACAGTCACACTCACATGCACACAAGAAGCAAACAGACTCGCAGCGCTGACTTTCAACTCAGTTCTATATTTCTTCTTCCTCAAATCTTCTTCTTCACCTTTGCCGTTAATGAGAACAATTTAAATTGTTACACACCAGAGACCAAATAGCCAATACACATTAAAAATAACTAATAATTAAATAAATCATGCAAAGACAACTAAAGAAAATAATACTAAAAAATTAAAATTAAAATTAAATGTAAAAAATAATAAAGCGAAAAATTTCTCATCACTCTTGGTGCTTTGATGATATCTCTAGATAAACCAATAGAACCCTTTCAAAAGTCAGAGTCACCTTGTGGCAGTCCCATGAGCTCCAATATTGCCGCTCTAATGGCGGGGATAGAAGATCATGCTCGGCTAAATCAAGCACCCTCCATTTCGTGAGTCGAAGGTGACGTAAGGGGACCAACACCTTTTCCCCTTTCTGCTCTATGCTTTCAAAGACGTTCGCATTTTCTGGTGCGGAGAAGCTGTGTAGTGCCGCCATTAAAGCGTCGGGTTTGGCTCTGCACAGGGTGGGTAGACTGACTTTCGGGAAGGGTCTATTCCTTCTTTGACAAAGCTACGGATGATACACTAATACCGCTGTTACACGGGCACACTTAACCGCGGTTAACTCAGCTTAACTGCTGTTACGCGGCACCACTGATACCGCACTATACTCTCGGAGAGCTATTTTAGAAGAAGTGAAGAGCGCGCGTGCACTGCTTTGATGGGTGCTCCAGGTGCTCAAGCGCACGTTCGCCCATAGCTTTGACTGCATAGCCGCAGAATGTTTTCGGCAAGTATTGTGCGCTGACTGTGGCTTAGCGTAACTGCAGTTAAGTTTGCCCGTGTAACAAGGGTATAACACATTGTTTGTCCAACCTGGCTTTGTCGAAGAAGCTTTGTCAAAGAAGGAATTGGTTTATCTAGAGATATCATCAAAGCACCAATAGTGATGAGAAATTTTTCGCTTTATTATTTTTTTAAATTTAATTTTTAATTTTTAATTTTTTTGTATTATTTTCTTTAGTTGTCTTTGCATGATTTATTTAATTATTAGTTATTTTTAATGTGTATTGGCTATTTGGTCTCTGGTGTGTAAAAATTTAAATTGTTCTCATTAACGGCAAAGGTGAAGAAGTTGAAGATTTGAGGAAGAAGAAATATAGAACTGAGTTGAAAGTCAGCGCTGCGAGTCTGTTTGCTTCTTGTGTGCATGTGAGTGTGACTGTTCATCCGGGCTGTTCCATCCAAAAATGCGAAAGCGCGAAAGTCAACCAGACGCCATGATGGACTCGTTGAGGCACGTCGCGGGGTTGCTCGTGTGACTTTGCTGTACACTTCAAAGCCGCTCACACGACAGGTGAAACGCCCGTCACCCCGCGGGCACTTCCAACGGCTCGGTTGTAACGCGCTGACGGTATTGACACCACTACAACGCTGACAACGCCACCAGCGGCAAAGCTCATAACCAAGCCTGTCTTGCCACGTCACGGATGCGGGGAGTCTTTTTTGTTGTTTTTGTTTGCGCCGGATATCCCATGACGCATCGCGCCCTCCGCTCGCTTCTCTTCGAGCGCTCACTCGAGTGCACCGTTTGGAACGAAAAATATAGCCAATCGTTCAAAATACAAACGTGCGATTATGAATTACGGTTATTATCCGTCATGCTTGACCCATTTCCGAATGAAATTTGAATATTTCAATTTTTGCTTCCGTACCCCTTTAATCTGCCAGCGTCTTATTTATTTCTGTGCTCAAACGTTTGTGATGAAAAAAAAAATAGGACTAGATTTCGAAAGTAGTTTGTAATTTGAGTAGAAGTTACATAAAAAAGTAGTTAAAGTAAATTACTAATTACCCAAATAAAGTGTTAATTGAAAGTTACCAAGTTACTCGGAAAAGTAGTTAAACTACAGTAGTTTGAGTAGAGTAGTTGAACTACGTCCAAGTCTGCTGATAACAGATGTCGGCGCCAGGGGCGAGCGCTTCGCCTGCTGTCATGCTGCGCGTCTGCCTCAGCCGCCTCAGCCGCCGCGCTTTGGGACGGGTTCGCGTGCATGCTCTCCTCCCGCCGCCGCCGCGCGACTCACGTACTCGTCAGGTAACGTTTCGCGTCGGGCTTTTCTGCGGGCAGAGCAACAATTGATTTTTCATGGAGAGTCTCGGTGAAGCTATACTTCGTTTCACCTTCCATCCGAGTGCGGCCGATGTTATGAGCCGAAGGGCCAATCAAACAGCGTAAAAAGCGCAACGTCATGGCGTGCTCCCTGCGCTTGATAGGACGAGCCGGCGGAGGAGCACGCACAGAGAGACGGCGAATACCGACTGCTTCTATCAACTGCAGAGAGCACGCCATGACGTTGGGCCTCTTCGCTGTTTGATTGGCCCTTCTGCTCATAACATCGGCCACGCTCGGACCGAAGCTGAAACGAAGTATAACTCTGTTTACCGTATAGTGAAGTGTCACCAGCCACGGCCAGCTGACGTACACCTGCGCCGTCAGCTCCAAGAAGATAGCAAAAAATAAACAATTGGTGCAAAAGGAGGACGAAGCAACGTTTTGGACGCGGCGTGGCGCGCCTGGAAGGCTGGGACTGGAGTTAGTGTCCGCTGCGTTCCTCGTAAAACACAACTCTGTATGTGACGGTTTGATCAATAGATCGAAATACCACTACAAACGTTTTGCTCTCCACGATCTTCACGGGCGTGCCCTGCCATTTGTAGTGAATACATTAGAGACCCATGGGAGCTTCTGGTAACGAGCGAAAGAGACATGACTGCCAGCACGAAGGGCGCGCATGCGCGAAGCGCGGCTGTTTAATGCGGCGGCTCGCCGTCGGAAGGCGCGGCGATGCATTTCGGCACGCGCACCCGTGCCCCGCAGACCTTTGCTCCCGACTGTACTTAACTATATGTCATCTCAACAGCATGACTACAACTATGCCCGGTTGCTGGCGGGGCGTTTTCCGTGTTCACCAATAAGACGGCGCCGCGAAAGGTAGACTGCACCACTCTCCGTAGGATGCTTGTGGGTTTGTAAATTTTATAATATTGCTAATAATAATATCTTCGTTTTTCCGGCAAACACAATGTTCGGGGAGACTAGGGGGGAAAAAAAAAATCTGTTTAGAAACCGCTCTTACTGCTCCCAAGTGCCCCAAAAATGCAGCGGCCGTGGAGCATGTTTTGAAATGCAGACTTGCGCATTTACCAACGAACAACAACAAATTTAGCTGCAATTACATTATTCTCTAGTGGAAAAGCTGCAACATTACGCCGCTAAATCGAGTAAATATCGTTCATTCGAGTTGACAAGCTTTACGTTGGCAACGTTTTCTATACCTTGTTTAGGCTATTTCTTATGTCGACATTTCTGTTCTATAGCCTCTCGTATACATTGAGTCTTTTACTCACGATCGCTGAGACCTGCTCTCACCCGTTCATCTGAGCATGCATAAATGGGAGAGAGAGAGAGAGAAAGAGTTTTAGAGTAGGGTCCCAACCACCTTTGCTCTTTCGTATCAGCTTGGTGCTTCGCACTGCACGTGGGCACCACATCATCGTAGGCGCATTGCGACGGCCTCGGGGGACCCAAAGCGTCGCATTTTAAGTCTTTTTTTTTTTTTTTTCGGAAAACGCTCGTTGCTATTAGAACTTGTAAACGTAGTATATGGCTGCTTTCCTTACATCGGCGTTGTTTACGGCAAGCAAATTGGTGGCAGAGAACGGTGAGTTTCATTTGTTAGAGTTTAATAAATTTTCTACATTTGTGGGATTGCGTATAGCCTCCTTTAGGGCAGATACCCGGCGTATTTGCACCAGGCTATGCAGCCTGGGATACGCATTCAGTGCTGAGGAGCCCCTCCGTCATTGGTAGTGTTGGATTGACAAGGACGCTGAGATTTAGTGCTAGTTCAGCGAGAACGCGTCGTAATTCGCCACCTTCCCCCGTTTACCACAACCGTTTGGGCACATCTTCGATCGTGTTTTCGTACCTTCGTTACCAAGTGAACACGTACGCCTGTCGCGCTGGCAGTGAGATGAACAACTCCATCTACGTCGGGGTACTGCCCGCGCACCCAAGAATAAAGGGTTGAAACATATCTCGTCTCGCCATAAGGTCTAGCTCGACCAGACAGTTCCGCTCGCGTGGTATACTTTCAAGGAGTCCCAAGGGGAAACATCTTGGGCTGACAGAATTAACCGACAGCGTCGCTCGGGCGGAAGCTACCATTTATGTAAGCTGACCTTGGGTGTCTGGCGGCGGCTATGTACCGATCCTTGAATCGCGTGGTGCATTGAAACAGTACCCTTCGTACTCGGGGCCGTTCCTAATTTATCTTGTCGAGTATAAACATTTTCACTGTACTGCAAAAAAAAAAAAAATTCCTTTTTGTGACGGTGATTTCTTACGAGGATTATTTAGCCTAGCGGACGAACCTGTGACTTGGCATTGAACCAACGAGCACGCAGCGGAATGGATACGCCCACTTTTGTCTGGAGGTGACACGGAGTATTTGAGACTCCAGCGAAATCGACGGCATCTAGTGGCTAGAAGAGAAAGCTGTGGCGGTAGGTTCGCTCTCGAGCCTTTTCGAGCGAATCAAATATTCGCAGCTTCTTGCGGTCAAAAAACCCTGAAAGTACGTTCCAAATCACGTGGCGTAAATCGCCGATAGGTTTAAAAATTAAAAGCAAAATGACGATCTAAAAAAAAAAAAAAAAAATCAGCGATGTTATTAACAAATAATTGCAGAGCGGATGCACAGCGATTGCAGCATTTCTGTAATCAACGAGAATAATGAGGACGGCAATGCGCGTGCGTAACAGTAATAATGGCGTTTTATATTTCACTATAGTGCACAATGGAGGTGCCGCATTTCCTTTGTCAGCACGCGTTGTGGAGGTACCTATTCGGGAGCATTAATCGCTGGCCCCGGCGTGAGCAAAGCGGACCTTGGAGATGAGCTGAGCTGGTTTCGCGTCGTTCGCCGGCGCGTCGCCTTAGCGACGGGATAATTCCGATGACGTCGAGCGGAGAGCTCGGAGCTTAGCTGCACGAAATTAGACGCCTCGCCCGCCGCCTTTCGGCGATGTTCCGCGTTTGGAGTCGCGCTCTCGCGTCGGTCCGGTTTCACCGCCTTCTTGTTTGGGGCTGCGACGTCGGCTTTCGGAGCCTCGATCGTGGTGGAAATTGGAGCGAGGGCTTCGAATCGGTAGTTTCAGGAAAACCGCATCACTCTAGGGCGAGACATTGCTCCAAAATCTATCACTATACGGCGAGCTGGTGTTCCCAAATGTGTCACTATTAGGCGGGCAAGTGTTCCAAAATGCGTCCTATGTATACGTCGAACAAGTGTTCCGAAATTGGTGCGAAGGTTTGGAATTCGTGTTTTCTGAGAAACCGTCTAGCAAATGTTACAAAATTGGAGCGAAGGTTTCGAACAAGTGGTTTCAGGTAGACCGCGTCACTATATGCAGCGAGCAAGTGTCCCAATATAGAGCCCTTTGGAAAGTCACGTGCCGATTATTAGAAGGTCGGAACCACTGCACAACGACGGAGCAACTGACATCCAGGAACGTGCAAGTCACTTCATGAGATAGCGAACGTCTGAGCGCGGCCACGCTAGGTGCCGACGAGCCGATCAGACATCGACGAATATGCAACGTCACTGCACTCATCACCTTTTTTGTGGGTGTGTTTTTGCCTTCTGATCCAAGTAAACGCATGAAGTGTGCCAAGACGTTGCGGTCTTAGTCCACCATTGTGCAGAGGTTCCATCCAGAGCTGCCAACAGAAGAGTCTTTTGAAACGCGTCTATCGGTAAAAAAGGCTTGGAATAAGTGTTTTTATGGAAACCTCGTCACTATACCGCGAGAAAGTGTTCTAAAACGCGTCACTATCGAGCTAGCGTTCCAAAATGCGTCACAATATATGGCAAGCAAGTGTTTCCAGACGCGTCACTTTACGGCGAGCAAGAGCACCAAAATCCGTCTTTGGCGCGTCGGAACGCCAACCGAGGGACAATGCGGAGAACGCGCGATAAAGATCGGCAGCCGAGCGGGCGCCGTCACTAGGGACTTGTAGTAGACCGTTTTTCTCCTCCGCTACGGTATCCGTGAAGAAAACGCCGCAGCTGCGCATGCGCGCCGCCAGCCTTATCTGCATTGTTCAAGGTCTTGTGGCGGATTACGGAGCGCTATCCGGGTGCTTAGCGAGCTGCGGAAACGGTCTACTACAATTCCCAATTGCCTCTGGTCGGGCGAAACGGAAACCATGTCTGCGCATTTCGCGGGTAACCAGAAACAGACGAGGAGCGCGCAAAGAGCGCACGAACTTACACGCCGTGTAGTCGCTGGTGGGACAAGAAGCGCGTGTTTTGAGGATGCCCGCGGCGTGCAGCACGCGCTCGTGTCCTTCCATTTTGATTTGGCGTCCCATATCCTCCTCTTTACTGACAAAGCCTGGCAAGATCAGCCACGAGAAGTGGCCGCCGAAATGGAAACGGTGGAGCGGCAGACAACGGATGAGAGGAGAGCCACGTGACTGGCGCCCCGCTGCGGCGAGACGCCGAAACACAGTTCTCCCGAGCGAACAAGGCCTATTTCGGGTCCTCGCCGCTGCAAAAGCTGTGCTGTGCCGTCCAGTTTTCCCGAGAAATGGCTCTTTGATGCTCTGTGCTACCAGACCCTCGCACTCCTAATCTGCGACCGGGCCACTCTATGGCTCTGTCGTCGAACTGCCAGGCTTTGGGAGTATGGAGGAGGCTATGGTCGTGCGCGCTGGGGGCTCGCGCTAGACGCTCGAGTGATGGTAGGAAGCTTGCGCCGGAGGCGACACAACCGGAGGACCTCTTTGCTATTCTTGTCCTGTCAGTGGCAGCAAGATAGAGCGATCTCACCAAGCGTTCGGCGCATGCGCGAGGCCGCCATAACTTTAGTTCACAGGAGGCAATCGGCAGTGCACGAGACTGTTCGTGCCCTGCACGCGTACAGCTCCAGTGAGGTTGTCGCACGTGCCGAAAGACTAAAGTTCTCGATGTATTGCGGCAGCGGTGGCGTAGTCGAACTGGCTGGTGAGATCGGTCTATTGATTTTGCTGAAAAGCGGAACAAGTTGAGGCTGGAAAACAGTATCAGTACGCCTTGGGAGCAGCTATAGTGTAACCCGTTACTTTGTTTGGTAACAACGGAATTCTTAGGGCGTTAACGGGCACACTCATGAACAAGCTTGCCCATCCGTTTCTCAGCAAGCTGGGTCACAATTTTATGTACCGCCCGAACCTCCCAGTTTTGCAAAACGGACACTTGTGAACGTTGTAGAGTCGAAGAGTTTAGGGAGATGTCTCTGTAGTTCAGGGACAGTTGGGCCGGTAGAGTGAGAGGTAACTAAGGGTCTCTGACGTGCGTCACGCTGTAAGGATATGTGGTATGTCCTGTCGCTTCGTGTATAACTGCATACCTACAAACTGCCTCCCCTGTTCTCTTCGGGCGCGTGAGAGCAGTAACAGTTTCTGTTGTGTGCGCACTTGACGGACCAAACACTGCGCAGCGGCAATCGGAATGGTGTGACGCGTGAACCTCTGACACCTGGAAAGGACCGCCGGATCTTCGGCGGCAGTTGGATGTTCCCGGGAGAATAAAATAAACAGACGGGGCAAACGCGTGAGGGGCGCTTGGTTGTGCGTGCCTTCCAATATGGCCTCTTCGCTGATCTTTTGTCGAGTCGCGCATATTCTTTGTCGCCTCATTGACGGGCGCCGCGATCACGACGCGTTGCTGCCGCCATTGCGACACGTTCGTTCGTTTTTCGTTTCGTTTCGTTTCGTTCGTTCGTTTTTTCTTTTTCTTTTTTTTTTTTTACATGCGGCTCTTTCAATTCGTTGTTTTTTCATGAGCGTTGTTTCGAGCGACGTTCCGGTACGATGAGCGAGAGATCATAACGGATGCGTCCCCGGAGGCGTTAAGCGGTCCCCAGTCGCGCCGGTGATGGATAGACGAGAAACTTTTCCCCACACCTTGCAGCGAGATGAGTTGGCCGTGCAAATTTCTTTCCTGGTGTCCAGGGCAGCCGGCGCGGCATTCGACACTGCGGAAGTGTCGTGCAGGCGGGCGTGTGTGTCTGCCCTCTCGGCACATCCGCGGCACCCCAATGCCGAGCCTGGACCATTGTGTACGCTATAAGAACACCGTGGCCGGATCCGGCGTCGCAACGGCATCACGTGATACCTCGCGGTCGCCCGTATAGCAACACCGTGAGCAAGTCAGGTGGTATACGATCCAAGTCCCTTCCATGGGCTGGAGGCCCGCGTATACTGTTCACTGCGTTCCGCGGTATAGGCTGAAATGAAAAATATACGACGTGCCCCCCCCCCCCCCCTCCCCTCCGCCAGTCGGTTTTGCATCTTCCCTTTTCCAGTTTATTATTTCAATGTCGTTGTCCTTTTTCTTTTTTTTTAATATTGGGTTGGGGGGGGGGGGGGGCAAAGATGGTAGGCTGTCGTGTGTTTCACTAGCGTTTGGCTTGGACTGGCGTGCAGATACTGTCATTTGCATGGTGCGTGTTTAGGTTTTTTTTTCTTCTTAATTTTAACTGCGTTTCGGAGTTTGTCAATGTTTTGTCGCGGTCGAATGTTTTTTTTTTTTGTTTTTTTTTTTGTTTTTTTTTATGCTGGCCGAAAGTTTTTGGCGGAAGGGGTTCTGTCAGGCGCTTCGTTGCCTCTAATAAATGACGCGAGTCTGGCGAAAGCGAGTGCGCCTTTTTTGATCATGCCGGGACGTGGTTCACTTACTTCGGGGACGTCCGTAACTAATGGCACTTACGTGTTTTTCCCCACCAGAAAAAAGGAACGAAATGCGACTGTGAAAGACACAGTTGAGTTAAACTAGTTAAACGAATCCGTAAGTTGAATTGTCAGCGCCTCGCGTCATATTGTATACTGTTGTGTGCTCGCTGCAATTGTACATGTCATATGCTCGCTGTTGTCTTAGCGAAGGTGAAGGATTGCATTTCACGCGCGGCTAGAATTAAACAAAACATCTCGATGAAGTCGTTTCCCTCATACAATATCTATAGCGTATTTCTGCGTTCCGTTTATTCGGATCCTGTGTCGTCGCATCGTTTATATCGCTACCACATCATTAGGTGGAGCGACCGTGACTTCTGTCGTGGCATATTTAATCGCATTACTCCATCCATGTAATGGTAGAGTTGTAGGGAGTAATATGTATATACGCCTATTAACATACTGACGCCGATAGACGTACATTATTCGTTCATCACGCTATAGTCGTTGAATGGCGTATTTATGACTCTGTCGACGAGCAACTATCAAGTGCAGACGTGGGAATTATTTCCTTCGCGTATTTACCGAAGAACTCCACGCGGTTAGCACGACCATGCGATCGCCGATATTGGCGTATCGACGCAGCGAAGAACATTTATGTGCAAGCTTACGCCAGAGAAGGTCCAACGTAGGACGGAAAGTCGGAAATTCCGGCCGATAGAACTCTTCTGGGGCATGGTTTTGTTGGAAGAATCGCTGGGCAAGGACAGCCCCGACCTTCTTATTATTGTTTCGCAGCCAATGCGATTGTTCTGATAGCCGATAAGGGCGCCGAAGAACGCGCCAATGAGGAAGTAACTGAACCTCTGTCAGTAGATAGAGCATAGAGAGTTGTTCTAGTTAGGCGTAAGCATTTAAAGTGTTCGCCGCTGACCTCTTTAAGTAAAACGAAGAACCGATCCGAACCAGGATAGGGATGTCCATCTATCTCGCAATGAGACCTGGCAATTCGGTACATAACTCGGCTCCTAGATCCGGCATGAGTGATTTTATCATCTGCTGGCAAGAGGCGCGCGAGATCGACGAAAACCTCCAAAAAAGAAACGTTTTTTTTTTTTTTTTCGATTGATGTGTACAACGGGATGCATGACGACTGCCGTTCACTCAATGCACAATATGACAAAAAAAAAAAGAAGATAATAATAATATGTTTTGTGTCTTACTTCGAATCACGTACAGAAATCTGGCCCACAAAAATGCAATAAATGACTGTCCGTGGGACTATACAGACCTTATAAAAAGAATTTAAAAGAAGCAGAAAACGTTGTGTTAGCCAGCAGAAAAAGACAAGGACAAACAAAAAAGTTTACTCAAAGTTATAATAATGCAATGACACAGAAACAATTGCAAAATACAACATAATGTTAACACGCAGCAAACGTCTCAACGCCGCGAATACAAAACACTGGACAATAGAGTTAAATGGCAGTTTTCCTAAACTAAAATGACTCGGGGCAAAATAAAAAAAAAAAAAGAGCGCACAAAGGAAGGCATTACACGACGTCGTCCACGTGTCAGGCGCTAGACACATGCACGACGAAACGCCCGACGCGTCGTGTGTCGGGCGTTTGGTCGGGCTCGTGTTTCGCACCTGGCGGGAAGGGGTCAAGCGCAGCGACGTCCATAATGATCCATGGTGCAACTTGAAGAAACACTGAAGGGAAAAACAAGTATTTTTTTTATAAGGGTTCGATGTATTATTTTTTTTTCGTAAATTTTTCCTCTAAATAATTTTTGTTTTGAGCAATATTTACGCCGTTAGACGCAATTTAGTTTGAGGTCACGGCACGCTCTAAGCCCCGCACACAGATCAGTGCCCCCCCCCCCCCCCCTCCCCCCATTACTACTGGATTGGATTGGCTGCTCGACCGAACACGCTAAGAAGTCTCTCCCTTTTGCGACATCCGGTGCGTCTACTCTGCATGGACACCGCTTGCTAGTCGTGCGAGCAGGCGCGCTGCAGCCGCTGGCTTCGTCTGCTATTTCACCGCCGTCTATCGTCGTCTGCAATGCCGCGAGACGCGGGCAGGAGAGTTGCGCGTCGGCGTCCGTTTTCACTTCCGTCTGTCTGCTATTCATTCCCCGTCTAAAATGTCTGCAACGCTCAGAAGACGCGACCATGAAAGCGGCGTTCTAGCGTTCCATCATGGACGAGCCACCGTCCAGTACAAGCGTCTGTCAGCGTCTATCGATGTGCGTAATAAACGACCGAGAAAACTAAAAAAAAAAATCAACAAAAAATATGTTGTCCTTCCAACTTTACTGTTCTTGCTATTCTTTTTTTTTTTATGTGGCATTGACGTACACATAGCCGCTTTGGGATGCAAGGTGCACTGCAAAACTTGAGTTGCTCTCTTTTCGAAGCGAGATGACGGGAACATACACGAAATGACGCCCGATTGCCTCCGGCCAGAGCCGTATATGTAGAGAGTTTGGTCAATGGGAGGCGCGGGCAGAGCCAGGGCGTGCGGCAGACTCGGAAAGAGGGCTCGGCATGCTCTCTTGACCAACCAGAAGCCGGAAAGAATCCCCTAGCGGTGGTAGCGAGAAACAGTTCTGATCAACGATCTATGTTCGTAAATGGTTTTAATAAGCGCGTAAGAGTGAAGTGTAGTAACTCTTTGTGTTTGAAAATAGGGTACACGTGTTGTTTTCATCATGATCATGCAGAAAGATGTAAGAAACGAATGCGCCGCTCAACTCTGTTTTGCTCGGACAGAGTGTGACCGCTCGGACGGCAGATTCCCGGCCCTCGGCGCTTGGCGTACGGATTATGTCGATCGTTCCGCTAGTCGCACTTTTCCACCATCATTTTAGATGAGCGTGATTGAAACATCACGTGTACCATATTTTCAGTCATCGAGAGTTACTCCAATGCAGTTATCAGGTTTGTTTCTTGCGACCACCGCCAGGGTATTATTCCCGGCTTCTGGTTGATCACATTCGAATTTCTGAAGACGCCCTGGAACACGCCCAGCCCGCTTTCGGCCAATGGCGCCTCCTCATTTGTCTCCTATACTTCCCAGCGAATGGCCAAACTCTCTACATATACGGCTCTGCCTCCGGCCAAATGGCTCGCAAGTCCTTGTCCGCGGGGTATCTTCTCGGTATTAAACCATGGTTGCAATCACAATGGTTTCACGATTCAGAGCAGCGGGGCCGCTTTTACGGGAACCAACATCTTTATTCAGCACCATCACGCGTAAGGGAAAAAATCGAGCTAGAGAAAGCAACATAGCTGACGTGGCACGCCAGGTGACAGTCACCCACCCGCACAGCGCTTCCGAAGGCATGGCCGCGTGGGACGCTGGGCTTAGGCCAGTCCCGCTACGAACCCAACGCACCCGCACAACGCTTCCGAGGGCGCGTACTTCCCCGACCGTTGTTTGCTGCAAACTCGTTCGGTTGAGGAGATCTTTCTCTAAAAACTTCGGTGAACGCAGAACGACACGCACTCAAAAAACATGGCTGCAAACGCAGCCATGTCTGTTTTTGTTTGAAGCCGAAGTGGCCGAAGCGGAAAAGCAATCTCGGGATATATTTTAAAACAACAATGACTATCTAGATTATTTGTTTCTAAAACATAAAATTATTGTCGATATAAATGATATTACAGCACGGAGAAACAAATTTACAACGAACATTTTACACGTCAATCATCTCTCCAACCAATGAGAGCCTAGAA
The DNA here is from genome assembly GCA_013358835.2 of Ixodes persulcatus. Taxonomy (NCBI): domain Eukaryota; kingdom Metazoa; phylum Arthropoda; class Arachnida; order Ixodida; family Ixodidae; genus Ixodes; species Ixodes persulcatus. Next base: position 55,712 of record JABSTQ010009833.1, on the reverse strand, counting down.
AAGGTGCTTCGTTTTGTAAGCGCGGGGCGGTGCAGCTGGGCTACCCCCACTAAACTGCGTCTGACGGCGTAAATATATCTAAAAAAATGTTTTTGTGGAGAAATTTACAAAAAAAAAAAAAGATTAAACGATTTCTTTTTTATATATATATAAAAGTCCCCGGGCAAGCAAACGTACTGAAATAATAGTCAAAGCGCAGGCGAGCTGGTGAAGAATAATAATTAAGAATTAAAACCTTGAGACAAGGAAACAAAAAGGGGACATACGCAACACCGATGGTGTGTATGTCCGCTTTTTGTTTCCTTGTCTCAAGGTTTTAGCTCTTAATTATGACAAGCAAACGTACGAACCGGTGTGCAGTCGTGACCACCAATCGACCAGGCTGCAGGCGCAGTCAACGGAGACGAGCACCTTCTTATGTGGTTTAGGTGTCGCCGAATACTTCCCCCAGCTGTTTGAAAAAGCCAAGAGCGGCGGCCAGTTTTTTTTTGTTTTTTTTTTATCAACCTGCCGTGTATCCACTTGGGAGTCCCTCTGAAATTCAAGACAAGCACATCTTGTCCTTCCTTGAAAATTCTGGACGCAGGCATCTTTTCATCCACTTGCTTCTTTTCACTCTCTGGTGAGGGCATCAGTCGGCTGATGTTGGTAGCGAGTTCTCGTCCAAACATCATAAAAGCGGGTGTCTTCCCGGTCGAGTTAGAAACTGCCCGTGTGTTGTTTGTAGAGTAGCCTCGCTATTCGCAAAGAAAAAAGTCCCTTCTTGTCCTTTGCTAGCCCTTGCTTGAGTTCATACACCATCCGCTCGGCTTGGCCATTCGTCGCAGGATGATATGGTGCGCTCGTGACTGCGTGTATTCGATTGTTACGATAAAAATCCATCATTTCCTTTGAAACAAAAACTGTTCCGTTGTCGGACACGATCTTTCGAGGTAGTCCGAAAGTCGCAAACAGAGCCCTCAGCTCTCTGATGACTCCTGCGGTCGTGGCCGTTGTCATATAGCGCACTTCCAGCCACTTTGTAAAGGCGTCTACGACGACTAGGAACATCTGCCCTTCCAAGGGACCCGCGAAGTCCAGATGAATCGTGTCCCAGGGCTTAGATGGATGATCCCATGTTGGAAGGGGAGCCTTCTTGGGAACTGGTCTGGACTCCTGACAGGCAGCGCAGCTGTTCACCGCCTTCTCAATTTTCTTGTCGATGGCTGGCCACCACAGGTGACTACGGGCTGTCGTCTTCATGGCTACAATTCCTTTGTGTCCGGCGTGCAGCAGCTTCATTGCGTCAGCACGTGCAGCCTGTGGTATAACCACCCTTGATCCCCAGATCAAACATCCTCGCTGTGTCGACAGCTCGGTGTGCTTCTTCAAAAAAGGCTGGAAGGTTGCCTCCTTTAGCTGATGGAGATTTCCTTGCTGCCCAGCTTGAAAGAGACGTGACAGTACTGGATAGGCTTGGGTCATTTCTGCGATCCGCTCGGCTGTGAGCGGTGTATTCATCGGTGTCTCAATCATGAGGACGTCTCCTGGAGGACATGGTTCGTCCTCGCTCTCAGGCAAAGGTAAGCGGCTCAACGCATCCGCGTTTTGGTGCTTTTTTCCTGGTCTGTAGATCAGCTGGTAGTCGTAAGCTGAGAGCTTGACACACCAGCGTCGCATTCTGGGAGACAGGACCTGGGGTACCGGTTTCTGGGAACCTAGGATGCCAAGTAAAGGTTGGTGGTCAGTGGCGATGACTGCTTTGCGTCCAGCGATATATTGGTGGAAGTGGACCGCTCCAAATACCACTGCCAGCCCTTCTCGGTCCAACTGGGAGTAGTTACTCTCAGCTTCACCTAGTGTTCTCGACGCGAACGCGATGGGAGCTTCTGTGCCGTTCGGGTCCACTTGGGCGAGCACAGCTCCAATACCATATGGCGAAGCGTCGCATGACAAAAGAAGCGGCTTCGATTCATCGTAGTGGACAAGAGTTGTTTCGCGGAGCAAAAGCTCCTTAAGTCTCTTAAAGGCATCGGCGTGCTCTTTCTCCCATCTCCATGGTACGTTTTTCTCTAGCAGCTTGTAAAGGTCACAAGCCACTGTTGCCCTGTTCTCCATAAACCGATCGTAGAAAGCCAGCATTCCAAGGAATGACTGCAGAGTGGCCTTGGAGGTTGGCTCTGGCAAATCCTTGATTGCCTTTAGCTTGTCGTCTGTGGCATGAACCCCTGCTGCGTTGATTCTGTGTCCCAAGTAGGTCACCTCTGCAACGCCAAACCGACACTTGGTCTTCTGAATACGTAGGCCAACCTCTTGGAGCCGTGTCAGGACGGAGTCTAGACGTTGCGCGTGTTCTTTCGGTGTGGCGCCCGTGACGATGATATCGTCTAGGTAGGCACTGACTCCGGGTAGTCCCGCCAACGTTGTTTCAATGCACCGCTGAAAAATGGCTGGTGCTGCTGACACTCCAAAGGGTAGGCGCTTGACCCGGTAGAGTCCTTTGATGGTATTGATCGTGAGTATCTCAGCTGTTTTCTCAGTTACCTTTAGTTGCTGATAGGCTTGCGCAAAATCCAACGTTGAAAAGACTTTTCCTCCGCGGAGCTTCGCCAGCACCTCTACAACGGTAGGTAGAGGATACGCCGCCTTGCGTGTGACCGCGTTGACGGTGCTGCGGTAGTCTCCGCGAAGTCGTAGTCCACCGTCTTTTTTCCGTACTAAAACAACGGGTGTGGCCCACTCTGAGTGCTGTGTCTGCTCCAGGATGCCCTGGTCCGTGAGACGCTGCAATTCGGTTTCAACTGCCGGTTTCAGTGCAAATGGCACCGTTCGTGCTCTCAGGAACTTTGGCGCAGCATTCTCTTGAAGCTCGAGACTGACCGCCGGGCCCTTGAACTGGTTCAGGTCACCATCGAAGACTGGACCGTGTTTCTCGATGACATCCATCAAGCTTTTGTCGATCCCGATCTGATGAACGCCGCTTAACCCAAAAAATACCAAGAGGTTCAAACCAGTTCGGTCCGAGTAGATTGCAGCCTGGACGTTTCATCACAAGGAGAGGCAACTGCTGCTCTAAAGCTCTTGAACTGCACCCCAACCTGGATCGTGCCCAACGATTCTAGATTTTCACCTGACCAGGTGTGCAGGGCAATGTCCTCTTGCGTGAACTGGGGAGGTTATGTGGGCCACGCGGATCGAAACGTTTCTTCACTGATGAGTGAAAACGCTGCCCCGGAGTCCACCTCGAAACAAAAAGGAATGTCTTCAACTTGCAGGTTAACCATGAGTTTGTCTGTCGACTGCCGTCGATTGTTCAGGGAGTTGAGGTCATGAAGTGAGCTCGCATTACTTGGTTCATGAGCACAGGTTTCATGAGCAGTCGAATCGTTCGTTTGATTTGGATTGACAACGTGAACCGTGCTGCTGTCAGCGGACTTTTTTTTTCTTCAAGCAGGCTTTTGCTATATGTCCCACCTTGCAGTATCTGCACGTCGAACTCCTAAATTTGCATGAGCTTGCACTGTGAGGCTCCTCGCAGCGGTAACAAGGCGTTACTGTTGTCGCCGGGGTCTCTTCACGTCGTCGATGTGGCAGACACGACGTTTCTGCTTTGTTCACTTCTTTGAAGTCTTCTTTAATTGACGCTGATGGTCCTTAGCGTTTTCCGCTCGTACGGCTATGTCGAATGCCTTAGAAAACGTGAGGTCCCTTTCGGCGAAAAGGCGCTGCTGCAGATGGTCGTCACGCAGTCCGCAGACGAAACGGTCTCGGAGCATGATGTCCATTGGCAGCATAGTCATGTTGACTAGAGATGGTGTTGAACCGCTGCCAAATGTTCCAACTGATCCATCCGAACCGGAGCCGCTGGACGTGACAGTCGCAGCGGTGGTGGTCGCGACAGGCTGAATCGTTCCAATATTGCAGTCCGGCGCAAACTTCTTGAGGGCTGCGACGTATACGGTGACAGTCTCGTTGAAATTGGCACCGGCTGAAGAGTTTCGAGGGGCGCGGATCGAAATGGGCTTGAAGAAGGGTGACAATTTCGCCGAAAGAAAACTCACTTGGCGTTTTCGGTGCTACCAGTGCTTTCACTGTTTCGAACGTGGTCGGACCACAGAGTGTCAGCAAAACAGCACGTTTCCTGGCATCGTCCCCGATGCTGTTGGCTTCGAAGTAATATTGTAGCCGCTCTGCCCACGACGACCAGCCCTTGCCGGAGAACTCCTCCAAGGAGCCGTGAGTAGTCATGTCTACTAGGGTAGAAGGTACGTTGTCTTACTCGTCGCCAGTTGTTACATACGTCATTTAATAGATCCAAAAACAGAGCCTGTGCGGCAGCGGGTTCACTGGAATGTGTCCAAGATGGCACTGTCCGAACGCTCTGCTCGTGGCTGGTGCGCGCTCACTGCTCGTGCCGATGCGCCGGTCACCTCGTACACAACACCTTGTCTCAAGGTTTTAGCTCTTAATAGACCCTTTTCGAAATTTTCTCTGGCAACTTCAATAACTATCATCAGTTAAGTTCATATTGTCTGTACATGCTAATGGCGTTCTTTTGATGACTGGTGGAGAAAGAATACCGAAGCGGAGCCTGAAAATTCCAGACGTTAGTTCGCTGCATTATTCTCCTATGTTACCGTGACGAGACTTATAAGCTTCTACGCGCTACGCATTTGAGGGTGTCATGTAAAACCTTGGAATGCTTGGCTTTGGCACGCCCCAGACATCTCATGGCAATAGAATATGGTGACTTTTATCAACAATTTGACTCCCCCGAGCGCCTTGTACAGAGTGGTACACACCGTCGCAACGGAAACAAATAGAAAAATAACTGTGCAGCGAAGAAAACCGCAACTTTCGCACGTCTGCCGTTGACGAATATGTACCACATTCTAACCGCCATTAGCATGCTAAAATTTAGACTGATATTTGAGTCACTAGATGGCACTGAATTTGTGAAAGGGTCTATTATGACAAGCAAACGTACGCAGCTCCATACGTAAAGAAAAATTATGTCCATGCAAAAACTCATCGCTGGGATGTTTGTGAAGTAGGAGTGTTTTTGCCTGAAGAATACAGACGCAAAATGTTGATGACATCTGGAACGAGTGAGAGAATTCGTAACGTGGCGCCTAAAAGCCCGAAATTAATTTCGGTGTAATTTAGAAGATGTAACGAGTAACACAACTACGTTACCCGTTACTAAAAAAGAAAAAAAAAAAAAAGAAGAACGTAAGTACGTTTTAAAAAACAATGTAATGGGTCCGCTACGACGTTCTCGAAAAAGGCAACGCTTTACCCTTGACGCCATTACTTGCAACGCGTTACAGCCAACACTGGTGAAAAGTCATGAACATCCAATGTCGGAGGGAATCGTGTTTTGTGCGGACAGTCCTTAATTTTGTCTACTTTGCGGTACCCTCCGTGCTCCCTCGCAATCCCCGTGTATCTGGTGACTGCCGCTAAAGAGAGAGGAGGATGAGAATGTGAAAAATAGAAGTTACCCACCGAGTCCTGGTTGGTTACTCTCTGCACGAGGAATATGAAGAAAAAACAAACAGAATAGATAGACGACGGAGACACATATAACCTATAGTATGTAAAGGAATACTCACGTTCACACACCGCTGGGTACACTAATTATGTTCTTCTAAAGAAAGAAGTTCAGGCGTGTCCCCTTTGGGAGGCAAAGAATAGCCGCTTTGCATTATGTTTAGGAATTATATCATGGGCGAGTTCTTTTATAACGGAAAATATTGTCAAGACGCGCCGGGACACCCTAGAGTCTGTAAATAACTTTTTTTTAAATATAGATTAGCCTGTTTTTACAACAAAAAAAAAAAAAAGATAACTCGGAACAATGATCAATTTTTCTCGAGTTTTGTAGCAAATGTGCCTCATCTTACCTCTTATGAAACTAAAAAAAAAAAAAAGATAATTATTTACTGCTTAGATGCAGCACGAATCATGGTTTTGCCACGCTGAGTTATGTCTTGCCTAAATTTTGGAATTCAATTCTCCCTCGTGTGATATTTTAAACCATGCGTCTTTTTCTACTCTCCGTAACTATTTTTTGTAACTTACTGTCATTTCGGCTGTATGTTTACCGATCTCTTTATTTACGTAAAAGTAAGATTTGTGTAGTGCCTATTGTGTAAATGGGGAATTCTATTGCAGGGTACTCTATATGTGCGTTTTCACTGCTGATTCGTAAAGGGTGGTGAGGCTCGTCAAGCAGTATAAACTGCCTTTTTCTTGCCACTCTACTTTGTTCCTTCAAACTGTATAAAGGTTCATTGATTGACTGACTTGGAGGTTGTTCGCCGCTACGTTTGAGTGAATCGGACACCGACGATCTTTTGTTGACAATCAGAACTCATGTTTTACGATTCAAATAAGTCTGGCCAAACAAGTCTGGCCACGTCTGGCCAAAAATATCGATCCCACTCTGCTGGTCAAACTGTAGCTGCTTGCGAACAGTCCAAGACTGAGCTCCTTTCAGCCGCTGATTGAAGCCCCGCTGCAGTATAGGCGTGCGTGCCCCGCCGTCTCTCTGTTCTTTCACTCTTTGTACCTGCGCATGTTGGTTTACGTATAGTCTTTTCCAGTGCGCTTATATCGACCTCATCGATTGGGTTCCGTCATGTCCGAAAAGCGCGGTGTATATATTGGTATTCGAGAACGGACACGGCGGTAACTTTGCTTCGGTTATTTTTGACCGTCGACTTCTTTGTTTTCCAAGTTGTCGACTGTCTGCGCCTGAATGATGGCGCTTGTCTGGCCTGACCCCGTCGCTCCACTGCGGAGTAACAGCTCGGCCTCGTGTTTGCTCGGCCAGTCAATTGAAAGTTTGCAGACCCCCCCTCGCCTCCGACACACACGTATAACGCACGATCTTCTTGGCAGTCCCTTGCTTATCTAGAAATCTCTCGTTGTGCGATGCGTGTTTTCTTGTACTTTTTAAGCGTAAGAGCATATTGACGACTAGGTGCACGGAAACTCCACAACGATTGAAGTCGATTTTGTCTGGTACAGCTACAGTTCCCAACACACAATCCACGGAGATCGTGTGTTCGTGTTAGCTAAACGTCGTGATCTTACTGTGAACATCATGGAACTGTGCCTGTACCAGACAAAATGAACGTCGCCGTGGTGTTTCTAGCTTGCATCTATTAGCGATGTGCGCGGCCAAAAGCGTCGCTGTGGTCAGCTTTCCACGATTGGCCAAACCATGGGCATATGAGCACTGTCAGATTGTACACTTTGACGGTGTTAGTTTCGGATTGCGATGGCTCCTAGCTTCTACTGTGCTTTTTAAACACACCATCGAACTTGTCGTCGCACCCGATGGTAAGTAGCCAGAATAACAACTGGTGACGTCACGGCGAGGCAAATCCCAGTCGTGACGTCACGGAGGGAAACCATAAGAGGGCGCCACCGAAACATCTCGGCGCTAATAGACAGTTGCGAGCATGGTGAACATAGCCTTGGCAAGCTTCAAACTGCACGCGCTTGTCCTCACGAGCAGAGACATGGCTGCGGCCAGTCACAGGACGCCATATTTGAGGTCGATGTTTAGGGCGCATGCTCAGAAACTCGCATTGATAGCCTGCTAAGACCGGCAATCTTGATGGTGCTGAATGCACATTGCAAAAGAACTGCAGACGCTCGCCGCCAGGACGCGCTCAGCAGCCGCGCAAACTAGAGTTCCTGTATAGGCTCCCTACGGGAGCCAGAGTTGCGCGTTCTCGCATGGCATGTGGATCCAGCTCCTCACGTGACTGAATTCGGCGAATAGCAGCGCCGCGCGTTCGAGGCGCGCGGCGGGCTCAAAAGCCTGGGAACGTACGCCGGGGCGCGTGCAACGTCTACTTTGTTGCACGACACTTGATACGGCTCCTCACGTGATCGGATCTCGGCGAATAGCGGCGAGGGCGGCACGCGGCATGTGGAATCAAACGCGCAACTCTGGCTCCCGTAGGGAGCCTATACAGGAACTCTAGCGCAAACTAGAGTTCCTGTATAGGCTCCCTACGGGAGCGAGAGTTGCGCGTTCGCGTGATGAGCCGGATCAAGTGCCGTGCAGGAAAGTAGACGTTTCGCGCGCCCCGCCGAACGTTAAGCATCTGCAGTGCAGACAAAGGCATCGGCACCAGCTTTTTTTTTTTTTTTTTTACAAAACAAAAGCATTGTGATGAGCTAGGCTTACGCGCCAATGCTTTTGTCTTTACTACAGACATGTATGAGATGCAGTATAGTCGTGCGTCCGTGATACATTCTTTTACGGTTTAATACCGAACGTAGGCTAGATATTTTTCTTTAGGCGCTATTTGTATGAGTAGAAAACGAAAAAGTGCCTTTTGTTTTTGTTTTCGAGGTCTGTAGAACCCTCAGTGTACGAAATGTTTGCAACATGTTGCTACAGGGAAAGATGATAAGACATCCTCACTCTGTGGTATCGAAAAAAAAAAAAAAAAAAAAAAAACCACCAGACGACAACTGCCACGCATGTCGGCGGGAATAGCTTACTTTGTTATGCACTCAGATTCGTACCCGTTAGTCTAGGTTTCTGTATGTAATCCGATTGAAGTGTTTCACGTCCTAAACTCCTAAATACGTTAAGGTATTGTTTTTGTTTCTTTGTTTGTTTGTTTTTATATAGGATAGATATGAACGAGCGGTTTTGATGAGGTTCTCGTGTAAACGAATACGTCTCTTATCTGTTCGGCGGTGCGTTACAGAAACGATCCTCGAGAACTTTTTGCAGATGCATGGCTGAGTTTACAGATTGCATCGACGGGTGCATTGACGGGTGCATCGATTGAAGATGGCAGATCACCAATACTTCATCAGTTTGAAGGCATCAACCATGCAGTATCGCACCGAATGGTGTCACCTTTACGAGCAGCAACCGTTGCACGAAGAGAAATGACATTCATTTATCATTTAGTTATAAGTGCAAATATTTCACCTCCATTTGCGAATCACTTTTTCAGCAGAGCATATTTAAAGGGCAGCTCACCTATTTTTAGTTGATATGAGACCATTAGAGAGCTAGTCTTTATGATACGGAAGTCATAAGTTGCTTTGGTTAGAGATCATTTCACAATCTTAACATAAAATATGAGTAATACCAATGTAATTGCAATGAGACTACAAGTACTAGGATGAAATTCAATTGATTGAGTAAATCTGTTCTTGCTAAGTGGTAATCCCTTTATTGATATTTACAAATTTGTGACGTGCGCAAACTGTGATTGTGCGACTAGAACACAAAAAAAAACACATTATGCCCTATCGCTTTAGCACATACGCTTTTGGAAACTCTTTAATTATTAAACATGTTGACGAACAGAACTGTCTGTCGACGATTGGTGTAAACAGGGCGAATGCGTCTGCGTTCTTCGATAATATTTCTTTTTAATATTTAATACTTTCAACATGTCTATCCATCTGCTTTGGTTTTAGAGTGGGCAATGCATGTTCGAAGCAAGTATATATATATATATATATATATATATATATATATATATATATATATATATATATATATATATATATATATATATTAGGTTACAATTATAGGGTGATTTAATGAGGAATGATTAGATACAAAATGTATAGTAGGGGTGACATTCGTCCGGGAACAGTCCGAGCTCTCTGAATGCTCGTCGAGCGCGCGCCGCTCTGCGGTACCACTTCTTCTTCCTAACAATATTCCCCCCGTCGGTGCAGGCACCGGTCATCTGGTGCGTTTGAGAGGCTTACGTATCGCGACGATAGTAAGGCTTCATACGGCTTATGTGAACCACGTCACAAGATCTTGAACGATGATCAAGTGGCGGGGTAACAGGCGCAACTTCGTAGTTGTTGAAAGAAAGTTGACGGACGACACGGAACGGGCCGACGAATAGCTTGAGGAGTTTTTGAGACTTGCCGGGTGCGCACAAGGGAACTTCGTCGCCGATGTTGTAGGTGGTAGGCAGATGGCATGCATCGTAACGTAGCTTCTGGTGCTGCTGCGATTCTTGAATGTGCATGCGGGCGAGTTGGCGAGCGTCCTCTGCTCTGGATGTGATCTCTGCTGCGGACGGCTGAACCAAGGTGTCAGGTGTGTAGGGCAAAATGGTGTCAAGAGGTGTGAAGGGTTCGCGGGCATAGAGGAGGTAGTACGGAGGGTAGCTGGTTGTAGACTGCTGTGCCGTATTATATGCATAGGTTACGTAGGGAAGAATGATGTCCCAGTTGGTGTGATGGTCGGCAACATACATTGAAACCATGTCAGCAAGTGTGTGGTTCAACCGTTCGGTCAGTCCATTTGTTTGGGGATGGTAGGCGCTTGTGACTTTGTGGACCGTGGACGAAAGCCGAAAGACGTCTTCGAGAACTTGAGAGAGAAAGGGAGTGCCACGATCACTAATTATAAACTGGGGAGCTCCATGACGCAAGAGAATGGAGTGCAGAAAAAAATTTGCAACTTCATTGGCGTTTGCGGCGGGTACAGAAGTTGTCTCAGCATAGCGTGTCAAATGATCAATAGCTACAATGATCCACTTGTTCCCGCTTGTCGACAGAGGAAAAGGGCCGAGCAAGGACCAGTCCACTGTAGGGGCTCGGGCCCCTACAGTGGACTGGTCTTCGGCCCCCTACCACTGTAGGGGCCCGAGGACCAGTCAAGCTGCATATTGCAGCTTTTTTCCACGGGTCCCACCATCACGATCGATGGAAATAAAGATTTATTATTTATTTTATTTAGACTCGATTCCTATACTCTGGAATGGTTGGTATGGTTGTGGAATCGGTTGCAGTCTACCAGAAAGCCTGGGGGTAGGTCTTTTCTTTCTCTGGCAGTCGTGACTCGTGACACGCTCGAACATATTTGTTGATGGTGCGGGTCATGCCCGTCCAGAAGTAACGACTCCGTATGCGGAAGTGCGTTTTGGCAAATCCGAGATGTCCGGCTGTTGCGTCGTCATGGTGAGCTTGAATGACATCTCTTTGTAGTTTGTGGGTCTCCTTAGGGCCACTGCCTTTGGGAGTACCACGGTCGCGGCGAGACGCTCTACCGCGAAGCGGGTTCGTGCTCGCGTGGCATGCTGCTCGTCGAGCGCAATGAGACACCAGTCACGTTGGTAACGGTGATAAACTGTTTATTTACAATGCAAAACAAATAACAAAAAGACAGCGAATATCAGATGGTGAACGCCGTCGGTGTGGAGATCGCCCACGGCCGAACGGTCGTTCACGAAGATACAAAGGACGGGGTAAACGCTCACCGATGCGCCGGACGGTTCCCCGTTGTCGCCGCCGCCGAAATCCCAGGAAGAAGACCCGCCAGCTCCCGCTGTCCGCTGGTTTTATGATAACAGCGGGGGCGAAGTGGCCAATCAAGGAGCGACACGTCGATCTCCTTTGTGCGGGGGTTCGTTACGGAAATCGCCCCAAAGGGGGAAAGGAGGAAGCCACTCACAGTGGTAAGCAGCGCCACCTCTCGCTACGTCAGCGCGGCCGCCACGGCGCGCCAAAACACTGACGCGACAGAATGTTGAGGGATCACAATCCCCACAAGTTGTCGGGGGATAACCAAAATCCAAGCGCGTCCGTGGACGTCATAGTTCCGCCTATAGAGGACTCCATTCCTGAGTTGGAATAGACGGGCACGGCGTAGAATTTTCGCAGGAGGGTTCTGATATAGGCCCAGTAAGTGGTGAATGATGGGGTGTAAGAAAGGGTCAGACTCTTGTGCGGCAGCAATGTCGATGGAGTCTAAGACGGCCGTTGTTGTGTCGGGGTCGGTGGAAGGTGGACGTTGCGACGCGGGGGGAAGTGGGCATCTTGAAAGACTGTCCGCGTCAAGGTGTCATTTGCCAGATTTGTAGTGCACTGTAAATGAGTAGTCTTGCAATTTCAAGGACCAACGTCCAAGACGTCCGGAAGGGTCTTTTAACGTTGTTAGTACTCCGGCGATGTTTGAGCTACCTCAACTAACTATATTTTCTGACTCCCCGGCCTTTACCCTTTCCGGTATGCTACTTATTATCGCAAAATTCATAATAGTTATTGTGAAATCGGCAAATGAAAATGATGCGAAAACCAACATTTAAATATACCCGCTCTTTTCAGTGCCGTGATGTCAGTGGCGGGCAGGCTTGCCATTCAGCAAGCAGTCTAAAAAAATAGAATATGCCAATCGTTAGTTCCGTGCTGGAGCGCGGGGACTGGAGCGAGCTTCCAAAGCATTCATTTGACACCATAAAACTGCTTCAAATCAGTTGGGAACAAATTCTACAGTCCAAAAAGTGAACCCCTGCCTTCCACTGACGTCACTTTTTTGTTGTTGCCAGTAGAGACTTTCAGTTTGAAAAACACGGTGTGGACGAAAACTGTAAATTCAACAACTTCGTGAAAAAAATTATTTTGACCTAATATTTGGGATACTATTTTAGCAATGTTGTTTGGCGAGTTTAGCAAAATTTCAAGCAAATCGGGGACCATGAAGAAATCGCCGGAGTACCCCTTTAACCAGCATAATGCATGGTGATCAGTGACGATAGTGAAGTGTTTACCATAGAGATAAGGACGGAATTTCGAAATTGCCCAAACAACGGCCAGACACTCGCGTTCTTTTCTACTGTAATTTCGCTCACATTTTGTAAGCGTGCGACTTGCATAGGCAATCACACGCTGGACAGCGGAGACGTCCTGGGCCAACACAGCGCCGATGCCGTGGCCGCTTGCATCTGTGCGGATCTCCGTGTCGGCACCTGGGACGAAATGATCAAGAACTGGAACGGTCGTCAAGGCAGTCTTGAGGGCTTGGTAGGCATCGTTCGGTTCGCGACTCCATTGGAAGGTCGCATTGGTACGGAGAAGTGAGGTCAGGGGTTCAGCGATGTGGGCGAATCCGGGTATGAATTTCCGAAAGTAGGTGCAAAGACCGAGGAAGGCGCGCACGTCTTTCAAATGTTTGGGCACTGGAAATTCAGCTAATGTATGTATATATATATATATATATATATTAGCTGTAACGCGACTCCTTTAAGCCCATGGGATTACTCGTTTCAAAAATTAAAAGAGCTCAGAAACTGCCTCGTTCAAGCTTCTGAAGAACGCGTACAACTGTGTGGTCACGCGCCAGCCAGAATGCCATTCCTCGCCGTCGCGAGAGCTAGCGCCACTATGTTCTCTAATTTCTGTACCTGCAACGAATTCGTGCTAAGGGCTGTGTTGGCTTTGGCTCGCTCTCTTAGATCCTCAGCCTTCTTCAGGCCTCCTCCTCGTACTCCCAACAGCTGCTGGATGGCAAGGCCGTGGTACAGAATTCTGGCGTCACCTAGAAGAGGCCACCGGGTGGCAAAGGAAGGTCTAATGCTGCGTCGGCGTTCTGTTTGGACTCGTGTTCTCGCTGATTGGACACGGGTGCCGGCCGAACGCTAGCTCAACACTCGTGTCCAATGCGCGCTGGCCTCTCGTGGGTGACGTCGAAAATTCGCCACTTCGTCGGCTATCTAGGAGGTGTCGATCCTTCGTCGAAACTATTTGCTCAGGATTCCAGCGACCTAGAGGGGATCGGGCGAAGGTCATCTATGTGATATCCCCCACTGCCCATGGTGATAGTTAGGGGGAGAAAATGGGTCTTAGAAGGGCGGGAGGAATCATATGTTTTTGTCTTTTTAGAGGTAGGCTAGGTGGCGCAAGCTACCGCCTGTTACAAAGAGTGTGGCCATTAACATCTATCTATCCATCTAACATTTGACTCAAAATAGACCCTTTCCGACAATTAGTCTAGCCACTATGTGCAAAGCCAAACCCGACGAACTCATGGTACAGTGAACTAGAATATAGGGGCAGTGGAAAAAGCGTCGGCGGCGCCCCATCGGCCGTGTGAAGCCAGAAGTGTAGACTGCCGCGAGTGGCACTGTTGTCGAAATCCGGAGGACATGGCTGCTGTAACGTGGGATATGGGGTCGCGTGCGTTCTCAGATGGTTTATGTGGTGTCTGTGGTCATTTTCACAATTTGTTTTCGTGAATGTCAAGTGCTTGGTATTCTGATTACATGAGTTCGAGTCTTGTCGCTAAGCGATGAAAACGAAGAGAAAGAAGACGGATGCTCACCGCTACGCGCCAGCATGCAAGACTGCTTACCCCGGTTTTCACCGCATTGCCCGAGTCACCTTTAAACATTAATTCATAGACGTTGAAACACCCATAAACACTAATGAACCGCTAAGATCAAAAACAGCTACACTTGGCGCGAACTTCGCTGGCAGGAGTGCTCCGGAATCGAACACCAGCGCTACCTGGTAGGTTCTACACGAAGCGCCTCACCTGGAGGCCGGCTATTTTTCCACTACCCCTATTCTAGTTCACTTTACTCATGGTGGCCCTACGCAGCTTCTCCACACGAGAGAAAGTGAACGTCTTCGAATGCATAGAGTAGAAATGAAAAAAAAGAAGAAAAAAGATGTTGGTTTTAGACCGTCCGCGCGGGGTCACGTGACACCCCTCGGGGAGGGGGGGGGTCAGGGGGGTCACGTGACAACCCTCTGAGGAGGTCAGGGGGTCCGTGACCTCCCTGAGGGGGTCACGTGACCCACCCGAGGGGGGTAACGTCATCTCCTTGACCACCCCGAGGGAGGTGACGTGGCCCTTCTAACCCCCCTGAGGGGGGTAACGTGACGTCCCGTGACCCCCGTGAGGTCACGTGATCCCCGTGAGGTCACGCGACGTCAAGAGGGTCACGTGACCTCACGGTTACACCGACGGCGACGCCGACGCCACCCGGAGGGAGGAGCAGTATGATGAGGAGGAGGTAGGAGGGGTATACCCCTCCCTCAGTACCCTTCCCTCCTCCTCCTCAAGAGCTGCGCTCTAATTCGGCGTTACAGGGAGTTGTAAACGGCTTTCATTTATACCTCATTTTCGATTCACGAAATCGAGGGTGCTTGAATTTAGCCGAGCATGATCTCCCATTACTGCCATAAGAGCGTCAATATTGGAGCTTCTGGTACTGTCACAAGGTGATTCTGACTTTTGTAAAGGGTCTGTCGTTGGCCCCGATGTTTCTCCTCGAAGTTTCGGACCTGCCGCGTTATGTTGGCGTGAGCGAGCTTTCAGAGGCTTTACTTTCGTCGAGGACCCGATGAAAGGACTGCCTACTGTCCTTTCGGTGTGCTAATGAACGTTGATTAACGCGAAATGTCCGGTTCACGCGGTTGCGTAGGTTGCGTTCAGACCAACCTGGGTAACAAGCTGATACTACAGCTACGACAGGGTCACCGGGACAACTCTTCCATCGCGCAAACCGCCGACATGTCATCACGGAAGCCACAAGAGACGAGCAGAAATCCCCAAAAGGATCTGTTCCTGCCAGTTCAATGTTTTCCCTCTAGGTACCGTTCGTTTTGCCTAAAATCGCAAATGTAGCAGTTTTTTTTTTGTTTTTTTTTTTTTGGGGGGGGGGGGGGGCCTGAACGTTTTTTTTTTTTAACTTGGTTTTTTTTTTATTATTCCTGCAGTTAATTTGGGGGCCATATTGTAATAACCACGAGGAAGGAGGCGATATGGGTTAATTACTTTGCTAATTAATTTAAGTATTGACCAATTTTAATTTTTGTTTTCATATTTTTGGGCCCGATGCTGTTGGAGCGTTGACGCTCGACCGCTCAGCCGTGACGGGAAATTTCGACTAAGAAATTCGTAGTGAGCCCTACGGTACGAGCAGCGTCATCCTTATCCACTGCTTCAAACCGAAACTATGGTGCCTGGAACGCGTCTCCGACTGGTGTGTTTACCGCGGCCAAAAAAGTGGTCCCTCGATTTCCGCCTGATGACGTCATACAAGTGTCATGCTGTCGCCGGTCGCGACCCTGGCGGCGTCTTAACAGCTGTGGTATATATGGCAGACGCCTGTTCTGCTGCAGGTCGCTCTCCACTGTGACAGTCCACGGAAGCTACGGCAGCCGGAAGTTGGGACGCCTGGGACGCCGTGACGACAGCGACACTCGCGTTCGCTCGTGCTTTTTGCCAGCATTTCTATGGCCAACCGCTAGGATCGCGACAGTCAACAGCATGACACTCCGGCTTCTGTGACGTCATTTGTTGCCACTTCGGGACCACTTCTGATGTATGGGCGGGATAGGACGCTAAACACACCAGTCGGAGACGCGATCCAGGCACCATACCGAAACTGAGCCGGCGAAGCGGGTGCGCGACGTCGATCGCTCCGCCCTGCACTTGCATTGCACCGCTCGCGTCAGCGGCGGCGTGGATGCTGTCGCTGAGCCGCAACCAACGCGTCGGCGCCTTTAGTCTTGCCTCCCGCAATGTTGCACTGAGTTCTTGAGGTCGAGCGAAGCCCTCCTGGCCACCATACGACCCGCATACGCGAATCCCGAAATTAATTGCAGCGCCTGTAACAGGCACGTAGCCAGGATTTTGTTTCGGGGGGGGCGGGGGGGGGGGGGCATTCATGACAAAATGCTGTATGAGGGGGAGGGGGAGAGGAGGTCCCAGCAAAATGGAAGATTTTGGGGGAGGTCCGGGCCCCATGCCCCCCCCCCCCCCCTTGGCTTCGTGCCTAGCCTGTAACGTATATAGAAGAGCCCTAACTAAGTCCAATTTACAATTTTCCGCGGCCGGTCCAGACTTCTTGAGCAACCAATTAGCTGCGCCTGTGATGTCGGTAGGCGGAAATGAATATCGCCAGGCAGTCAATGGTCGCGGAGTCTTTGGTCCGTGATGTTGGGCCGGCCTCCATTCATCTCTCTTTGAACATCGCAGTCGTCGCCGCTTTCTCTCGGACGGCAAAGGGAGGAGGAGGAAAGGGGGGGGGGGGGGGGGGCACCAAGAGCAGTTAATTACGGATATGCTCTCTAAAAGACGGCTATTACATTTTTATTTATGGGCATGTTGGGTACACGGTGGTACACCACTCATGGCAAAGCTGGGGTCCCTTGGTGCACCGTCTAGCGCGCGAGTGTAACATGCACGACGAGTGCACACTTCGTGAGAGCAACATTCCCTTTTCCGGTTCATTTCGTCGCTCGTCCGCCAAAGTTGAGCACTAAGCTGACGGGGCGGTGGAAGCTGCGTGCTCGCTGGACCAGTGATACGTCAAATGTTTCGCCGCGTGACCAGGCTGCCGCTCACGCCCAGCGAGCGGGGTTCCGATGATGAAAGAGGGGCGGGGGCTTGGGCCGGCTAGCACGTACACCTCCCCACGAAGATTAGCGACGGGCCGGGCCGGCTGTCGGAAATGGATAGCGGGCCGCGGGTGGGCACGGGCCCAAGAGACAGCGGGCCGGGCTCCTAAGTATCGGCCCGTGCAGACTTCGATGCCGTAGTCGTTTTCGCCGAACTCCGGTTCGCTTTCGCCTGTCTTTCTTGTGGGGGGGAGGCTTCCCTATGCGTGCGTTCTTGGCTTACTGCGTGCTCATCGCGTGGTGGCGGGCAGCCACTGACGCGCTCTGTTGGCTGTCGTCAAAGCCTCCGCGGTGGTCGTCGGTAGCCATCAAAGTTGTTCAACTACAGTAACGTGAGTGAAGTAGTCGTGTTACGTACAAGTCTGAATGAAAGTACCTATTCTGTAACTGACATATACTGTAGTTCTCTACGAAAGCATTAAATGGCCCGTAGTATTTCGAAACTACTTTAAGGTTTAGGAACCAAAAAAGAAGTTTTAAAAATAACGGCACCTGATTAAGCCTTCCTGTAGGATTTCGTTTTCCCTTTTTGTGTATAATGGACATCTGAACAGAACGGAAGTGTAGTCTAATGAAGGACCTACGCTATACTTAGGAATAAGTATTTACGACGGAGCATCGGGAAAGCGGGTAGTTGCTGCCCTGTTTATTTGTTAATGAATCATTGCATATGATCGCACAATCCGCGGAAGTACTTTGGACTAGAAGCATGGACGGCGCCCGTTCCAGCAAGAGCTCGAACGAAATGAGTTGCAATGTGCTCAAATGTTGTGTTTGTCCTTTTCTTAGTCTACTCTTTGTCCGATGTCGGGGATTAACCGGGGATCGAAATGACCAATTGGTCTTACATGTTACTTTCTTTTTCTTCCGTCTGTTGCAGTTCGAGCAAGTCGGCTCGGTGCCGAAAACAGCCTTCCCCGAAGAGCTTCGGTGACGAGGACTCGTCGGGGACCTCTTCGGACGAAGACGCGCTCGTGGTCCTATCGCCTCCTCCGAGCCTCTCCGAGGTATCCGCCACTGCGATACGTAGAAGGCAACGTCAAGCGCAAACGAACTGCGCTTCCGGAAGACAGCGACAGCGAGCTGGACTCTTCGACCCACGTCATCGCGAGGAAGAAGGCGAAGGACGATGCAGCGTCCACTTCGCCGAGGTCGCCGTCGGTGTCCAAGACCACCAAAGGTCGCCGCATCGTGCTGAGAGACAGCGATGACGATGAGAGGGACGATGACATAGAGAGCCTACCGGATCCATTCGCCGCGACCGAGGGTTTCCATGACCCTGCTCCAGGACAGAACGTTGGGGGTCGGCGGCCACTGAAGAGGTTCGTGGTCCTCGATGACAGCGATGACGACGCTCGAGACAACTGATTTGGGAGACGGGATCGAGCGTGCGGACGACCATGCGGTGACCGTGATCGACGATGACAGTGTGGTGGAGTCGGGGGCGAACCCGGACGCTGTCTCGTCGGCGACCCACGTCGTGCCACTTGACGACAGCGATGACGATGAGGTCATCGTAGCTGGAAGGGATCCTGGTAAGCAGTCAGGGAAGCATTTCTGGTGTAGGGTACATTTATTTGGAAATAATCGAATCTATTTTTATATTTATTTTGAAAGATTCAAAACGCCAAGGAACGAAACGTTGTCCCTCGATGATTTGGTTAGTTCTAGTTATGATACATAAACTCTCCTTAATGTACCAAAGCACGAAATGACGGTGGCCGTCAAGGGAATTCATTGAATGGAGTGTCCAAGCAGAGCTCCTGGAGTGGCGCTGTGGCCAACTGTTCGCGATCAATTGGGCTCGTGGCAAGCATTCTGGTGAGCGTGATTGACATTACAGGTCCGGACTGGAGCAGATTTTTGTATATACTCTCGTTTATTACTCTGAGATTTTTCGTGCGACGTGTATTTACATCCTGCTTTGCTATGAGAATGTGCGTCACACTGACTGACTGTATAGGCAAGCAACCACCGCATTACCTCTCAGTAAGGTGGTGACTTTTGTGTATTGCATAAGAGTGCAAGAACGTAACTTCTGTAAAAAAAAGAACACAAAAGTCGTTGTTTTCAATTGTGTTTTCGCAACGACGGAATGGTCGTAAGTTACAGATTGAACGTTCTTGTCACTGAACCTTGTATTTTTGTGTTCACTTCAACACGAGTAAAACAGCTGGGGGCGGGGGGTGGGGGGGTAATTGTGGGGATCCCACTTTTCTGGAAACGTGTCGCAAAAAATTTGACAAAGAATGCTCGGCGCCGCGCGTACTTGAGATCGTAATTAATTCGTCTTTCCGTAACCGGCGCCAATCGCAGAGCGGCGGCGGTGGTTTCGAGGAAGAAGGAATGCCCTCGGTCGAGGTGCAATCTTTCGCGGTCGTTTCGGGGCGACGCGTTGCTCCCAAAAGAATTCGGAAAACTTGCTCGCCGCATTTCCAATGCGGCCTCGGACAGCTAGGGAACGCGTAGCGCGCGAACATCCAATCGGGAACCGATTTTGTCGTAGCACAAACATCGACACGTCGGTGGTTGCTGCATTTTTCATTTTGTTTTTATTATGAATTTTTTTTCGTTCGCACCATCTCCCATCGTGTTTGAACTTCTCGCGAAATTCCACCGCTGTGTATAGTTACAACTTTACATCGACATTTGAGGCTGGTTCTGCGTCGCCCCGGTCGTGCTCCAGCGCCGCACTTTCCAAGTTGTGGACAGATTGGAATGCGACTTTCGGTGGCGGCCCCGGGGGCAGCGCTGAAATGTCACGCCGCTGGCGCCGAGGACGCGTACTCGGTCTCAACCTCACGATGGAGCACGGGGGACGCTACGAACCATCGTAGCCAATCCTGTGTCGTGCCTGCCCCGGTCACGTGACCCTCGGGAGGTGCGCATGCAGCGACGTGCGAGGTGGAGCTTCCAATCGCGCGCGATTCGTTCATGAGACTTCATTGGCTGGGGCGGCACGTAGCATCCACTGCGCTGCGTCGTGTAAGGACGAACGGAAGAGAGCTGCAGCCTGCGCGTCCCGTTTCGATTTCGAACAAGATGCGGGGCGCGAATAGCTTCTTGCGATTCGATTCGACTGCTGTCGGTTAGGATCCCCAGTTGGAAAGTTGTTCCTTCTGGCAAACTGGCAGCCCACTGGTAATCGATATCGATAGAAATCTGCTCTGCGGGCTTCGGAAGAATGCGCAACGAAGCTTCTTCCTTTATTTGTTCTTTTTTTTTTTTTAATCTGATTTCGTCTTACTATTTATTTTGTTTTAAGAGTGAGAACGTTTGGGGATTGTGGTCCCGGTTCCGCGTGCAAAAGCGCGTGTCGTATCCGACTTGTTTGTGGCCTCGAAAAGCCTCGGGGTCATCTTGGTGCCCTTTTGACACAAAAAAGGGAGACATTTTGATTGGGAAAAGAGGTGGCAGAAGCATGGCGAAGAGGTCTTTGAAGAAAACTTAAAAAAGAATGGAATTAAAAATAAAAATAAAAAGATTCTTTAAAAAAACGTGAGATTTTAGAATATTTTATCTTGTGAATCTGAATACCACGTTCGTTTTCCCCTAAGATATAACTAAACGCGAGAAAGCACGAAAAACCTCCGATCCGATCAGTCGTTACGTCATTCGCAGATATTTAGGCCGCCAAGAGCTGTCGCTCGTGTGGGCAGCGCATGCAATTGCAAGCTTGCCAGGTATATTCGCCCGCACGTACGCCAGTCGTGACGTCTTTTTTTTATTTTTTGCCTTTTTTAAAAATAGCAAGACTGCCCGTGCTTAGCTTTGATAGTCGCTGAAGATGTACGAGAGAGGACATTTCGAAGACTGCATGAGACATCACGCTCCGGGAAAAAGGGGCTTTAGTGGTACTCTGAAAATGATTTTCTGCAGCCTCCGTGCACCAAGTTGAAACATTATCGCGATATTCGTGATCATGGAGGCCAAATAAAGAAGATTTGGGTGTTTTTCCTGAAATACAGAAAGAACCGCTTTAGTTTCTCCGGGAATGAAGCGGAGAAGCGTGAAATGAAATTTGGCTGCCGACCAACTATCCGTCGCGCGTATTTGAACATCCTCAACGAATTCAAACCACGGAGCAAATCCAGGGCTCCGAGTGGCCTATTTGAACGTCCCGCTCTCTCGCAAGCAGGAGACGGCCGTCATCCCTTCAGCGCTCCTCGTTTGAGATAAAACGGCTCGTGACAGGACGCCAAGAAGTGTTCACACCACGTACCAAAAGCGACCGTAATGCAATCGAATCTCGGAGGCGGCATTCGTGTACGCGGTAAACACTATCCGCTGTTTACCCGAGCCCCCGCCTGTCCTCTCGCGCAAACCAGGGGAGCGTGACGAGTCACAAAAGAGGCCCGCCGCCGCCTCTGCGTTGCCGGCGGGCGCGCATTTATGAAGTGCTCGAAAAAAGGCCAATCATGAACCTCGAAATTGCCCCATAGAGTTTTACACTTCGTGAGGAAAGCAAGCGGTATCGAGCGCTTTTTAAAGCGAAATTGTTCACGGTGGGTTCCGCGCTAATTGAGCGTTCTCGAACAAGATATCCCACCACGCGTGGCGTCTTTCGACTGAGTGCCCGAGCACTGCAACCTCCGAGCTACGTCATCAAGTTTCGCAAAGGAGAGATTCTAGGAAAAGGCTCCCTTCTATCGCTGAAATTATACCGCAACAAAGAGAGGTCTATTAGTTTGTGGCGCTGCGTGCCAGTATCTTGAGTCCCTCTAGCGCCAGTAGGGCCGTGTAAAGTAAAAAAAAAAAAAAAAAGTCCAAATTAATATTGTCGCATTGAATGAAATTTATCAAATGTTTCTTTTTCTCTTTTATTTTTGCCACCATTGCAAACGCACTAGACCGCTGATTTGGAAGTATAAAACAACTCAGGGCCCGGAATTGTTTGTGACGAGGCAGTCAATCGTCTCCTGTATATGTGTATATTTTTCTTCATTATGAGGTTTGGCGGTTGTACTCTAAACTTGTGAAACACAAAGTTGGGGCCAAAGTTCACGGAGCGCACCGATTGGACTATTGCCGCCCGCAGTGCCGAGAAAGCAACGCTCGGTCACCGACTTCTAGAAGCTTCGCGTTCATTCTCACACCAGACGTAGCTTTCCACCTGCTTTCTTGTTCTCGAAAGTGCCAGGTCATCCTCGCCCCGAGCGCACGACGCTCGAGCCTTCTTTGCCGAACTTTCGAGATAATGACGCGTTGTAGAAAAGCAGCTACCCGCGACCTTGTCGAGTCAGTCTCGCTCGCGCTTTCTGTTTCGCCACCGAATCGCCGCCTGCTTTTCTGCTCCCTCGACGCTCTTTCGTTATTTATTTTTGGTTGGCACAAGTTCGCCCATTAAACCTTTATTTTCAGTTCAATTTCCGCCTTCTCGTCGCCTTAATTCGTGACATTTCTGGTGGTGGTGCGGGGTATGAAACCCGTGCAGCGTACCCCTACAAGAACTCGTTCAGCAAGCCCCTTCCGTTGAAGACTCGGAGCATCGTGCCAGCCGCCGTCTTCAAGGGCAAGCTCCTGAACTCGGACCACTCCCGGCGAGGACAAGGCAAGCGATAACGACGATGGCTTCCTCGGCGGCGCAGACCACAACAGCACCCCCCGTCGTTTACCTGCCCGTCGCCCCTCGGACTCCGACGCCTTTCCACGGGGAGATCTATGAGGACGTTGAGGACTAGACCCTACACTACGAGCGCGTGGCCCGCCACAACGGATGGAACGCTGAACAACGCCTCCAGAACCTCTACTTCGCGCTGGAAGGCACCGCGAGGCATTGGTTCGAGAACCTCGAGGCTTCGCTCACTTCGTGGCACATCTGCACCACCGAGCTGAAAAGGACCTTCTCCAGCCAATACCGGCGACAGAAGGCGGAGGACCACCTCCAAACCCGGATTCACGCCCCCAACGAAAGCGTAACCAGCTTCGTTGAAGATGTACTACGTCTAAGTGCACGCGCCGACCCTCACGCGACGGAGGAGAAGAAGCTGAAAGTTCTCATGCGTGGAGTTAAGGAGAACATATTTGGAGGCCTTGTACGCCACCCACCGTCGACCGTCGAACAATTCGTGACGGAGGCCACGAATATCGAACGTGCTCTCCAGGCACGAGCCTCCCACTACCAGAGACTACCTGGCGTCGTTGCACCAGCGTCGTCAAGCTGCTACTTGGGCTCCACTACATCGGACTTACGCGAGATCATCCGAGACGTCGTCCGAGAAGAGCTCCGAAAGCTACTCCCCGCTGCTGAGCGCCCGGCATCGCTGTCAGTCGCCGAGATCTTGCGCGACGAGGTATAGCGGGCCTTGCAGCCTGAAACTCTCGTCGACGTGCCAGCCCCCGAGGAACCGACGCGGACCTACGCCGCCGTGGCCAGACGACCGCCACAAGCTCCCCGCCAAGCTACGGCGCCGCCACGACGTGAACCTCCAGCGCCGCAGTACTCCCAACGACGCGAAGAACGGCAGCATGTCCGACCAGAGCGACCCTCGGCGCGAAAAACCGACGTGTGGCGAACGGCCGACCGACGCCCGCTTTGTTACCATTGCGGGGAAGCCGACCATGTCTACCGCCGTTGTCCGTACCGACAGCTGCGGCTACGCGGCTTCCACCCCGACGACCCGCGCCCACGCTACGGTGAGCGACCACGCGAGATCGGCGACTACCTACGACGTCCACCTTCTCCGATGCCTGTGCTTCGACGTGTGTCCCGTTCGCCTTCACCTCGACGTCCTGCAGCATCACCTCTCCATCGGTCCCGCCGAGAGAGCCTGTCTCCCGTGTCCCGCCGGGAAAAATGAGTGCGGCAATACCGGGAGGTGGTGTTGCCGAGGACGAACGACGCCAATATCCTCCACAAACGCCGGAGGGCTCCCACACTAGCGACGCGACGCATAGGAACGACGGTTCTGCGACGGTGTCGAATAACCTCGACGTTACCTTCGACGGCTACGACGCGAAGGCACTCGTCGACACCGGAGCAGACTATTCTGTTTTAAGTGGGAAGCTCCCTCGCCGCCTTCGGAAAGTGATGACGCCGTGGGATGGCCCGAAAATACGAACCGCCGGCGGACATCTCATCACACCAGTGGGAAGGTGTACTGCGCGCGTGGACATCCACGGAGAGACCTGCCCCGTGAAATTTGTCATCCTCAAGGACTGTTCGAGAGACGTCATCCTTGGCATGGACTTCCTCTGTGAGTACGGTGCCGTGATCGACCTTGGAGCAAACTGGTTGACGCTGCGAAAGCCCGTTCTACCTCCGGGGGGATCCAAAACGACGCCAGCCGCCGTCCGAGTCGTTGCGGACCACGTGAACCTGCCGCCACGGTCGAGTGTTCTTGTGCCCGTCGTGACCGATGCAGTTGCCCGCGGGAAAGTCCTTCTGGAGGGCAACGTCCAACTGCTTCTCGGAAGAGGAATAGGCGTCGCAAGGGGCGTAACGGAGCTGCAGGATGGATGTACTGTGGTCGTCGTGACGAACTTTCGACCGGAGGCGCAGCACCTCACGAAAGGTGCCGCTGTAGGACACGTTGAGGAACTCCGGGCCGACGCCGAAATCGCCGCGGTCTCCGACGAGCCCTCGCCGTGTCAGCCGCACAGTACACCACCGCCGCAGCTCGACGTTAACCCCAAGCTCAGTGCCATGGAACGGCGACAGCTCCGAGACCTCCTCGCCGAGTTCGGCGACTGCTTTGCGACGACGTCGAGGGTGCGCCCGACAACAGTTGCGAAACACCGCATCGTTACCAATGAGGATGCGCTCCCTGTTCATCGGCCGCCGTACCGGGTCTCCCCAAAGGAACGATAGGCCATTCAGGAACAGGTACAAGAGATGCTCAACGACGACATAATTCAGCCTTCGAGCAGCCCGTGGGCCTCCCCAGTCGTACTGGTGAAGAAGAAGGACGGAACGCTTTGATTCTGCGTTGACTACCGGCGGCTCAACGGGGTGACGAAGAAAGACGTGTATCCGCTCCCCCGCATCGACGACACGCTGGACCGGCTGCGCCACTCCCGATACTTTTCGTCGATGGACCTTAAAGGGGCACTGACAACCCAAAGGTCGTATTTTGTTTTATTGTCTAAAACGATGCAACTTGTAGTCATAGACACGCAAAAAAAACCGCATCGCGAAAAAAAATTTCCCGCGCGCGCGCGCGCCTTTTTAGTTTTGGCATTTGTATTTCCCGCCTTCACCTCCTCGCTTCTTTTGATCGGTGACGTCAAAAATCAGGAAATTTAGAAGCTTTGTAGGTGACATTTCTATAACATTTAATAACGGCAATCGTAAAACATGTTTTTTAACGCAATTGCGAACGCACTACGGCCCCTCTTTTTGAAATACCAGAAATCAAGTTCGGTGTGATGTTGCTTCCTAGATTTGTACCCTCCCTCGGAAAACTTGGCAGCGCCCGTTGGCGAGTCGGAGAAAGACCGGTTTTTTCCCGCCGGCGCCTTTCTATCCCTCACCTCCTCCTCGGTTGGGGTCGCCGTGACAACGGCGGAGGTCCGAAGGAAAGTCGAGTCGCAGGAGACCGCAAAATGTGACTCACTGCACTGGCGCGGATCGCGCGGGAACTTCAAATTCGGCATTTGGAAATTGTTTTTTGAATTCACAAATACTGAATTTTAAAGTTTCAAATTTTGAGGGTAATGTCCCGGCATCGTTTTCAATCGTTTCGGATAATAAAAAAAAATATGATTTTGGTGTGTCAGTGCCCCTTTAAGAGTGGCTACTGGCAGATCGAAGTCGACGAACGGGACCGAGAAAAGACCGCCTTCGTCACGCCCGACGGACTGTATGAGTTCAATGTAATGCCCTTCGGACTGTGCACGGCGCCGGCAACCTTCCAACGTGTCATGGACACCGTCCTGGCATGCCTCAAGTGGCAGAGCTATCTCGTTTACCTCGACGACGTCGTGGTATTCTCGGCCAACTTCGACGAGCATTTGCGACGCCTTCGGGCCGTTCTTGAGGCAATCAGGACCGCAGGACTCGCCCTCAAGCCGACGAAGTGCCGGTTTGCCTACGGTGAACTGAAGTTCCTGGGCCACGTTGTGAGCAACGAAGGTGTAAGTCCTGGCCCTGAGAAAACTCGCGCCGTAGCGGCCTTTCCACCGCCCACCGACAAAAAGGCAGTCCGAAGATTCCTTGGACTTTGCGCATACTACCGGCGATTCGTTCAGGATTTCGCCAAGCTTTCTGCGCCGCTCACGCACCTTACGAAAGACGCCGTGAACTTCCAATGGGGTGGAGAACAACAGGCATTCGACGAACTAAAGCGACGGCTCCAGTCACCGCCGATTCTCGGCCACTTCGATCAATCGGCCGAAACAGAAGTTCACACGGACGCCAGTAATACAGGACTCGGAGCGGTACTGGTCCAACGACAAGACGTTGCGGAGCGCGTGATTGCGTACACTAGCCGGACGCTGTCGAACGCGGAACGCAATTACTCGACGACCGAGAAGGAATGTCTGACCGTCGTCTGGGCCATCACGAAATTCCGTCCGTACTTGTATGGGACTTCCTTTTCGAGTGGTCACCGACCACCACTCGCTGTGTTGGTTAGCGAGCCTGAAGGACCCATCGGGACGCCTCGCTTGGTGGAGCCTACTACTGCAAGAGTACGACGTGACCGTGGTCTACAAGTCAGGTCGAAAACACAGCGACGCCGACTGCCTGTCCAGAGCCCGCGTCGAGTCAGCTACCAGCTGTACCAAAGACGACGACGACGACGATAACTTTCTTGGCGCGGTGAGCATTCACGGTATGGCAGCGCTCCAGCGGGACGATCCTGAACTGCGCGCATTGATCGACCATTTGGAGAGACGAGGGGGTAGATTCCCCGAGCCTTCTCACGTGACCTGCCAAGATTCGCCGTCCGGAGAGATATCCTTTATAAAGAGAACTTCGGGGACAACAACTCGACGTGGCTCCTGGTGATTCCTGCTAGTCTTCGAGAAGAGATCTTCCAAGCCTGCCACGACGACCCAACATCTGGTCACCTTGGCTACTGTAGGACTCTTGCACGGATCCGAGAAAAATACTACTGGCCCAAGCTCCCGAAGACTGTCCACCTCTACGTCCGTTCGTGCCACGAATGCCAACTACGCAAGAAACCACCGACGAAGCCGGCAGGTCTCCTGCAACCGATCGCGCCCCCGACTGCACCATTCCAGGAGATTGGAATGGATCTTCTCGGACCTTTCCCGCCGTCGACGCAGGGAAACCGTTGGATAATCGTGGCAACTGATTATCTCACCAGGTACGCCGAGACAAAAGCACTCCCTTCGGGGACCGCCGTGGAAGTAGCCAAGTTCTTCGTGGAGTCTATCGTCCTCCGACACGGCGCTCCCCAAGTCCTGATTACGGACCTGGGATCCTCGTTCATGGCGCAACTGACACAAGAGATACTCCGCCTGAGCCACACCGACCTCCGCCGGACCACGGCATACCACCCGCAGACCAACGGGCTGACGGAGCGACTAAACAAGGCCATCGCCGACACGATTTCGATGTACGTGGACGTGGAACACAAGACGTGGGATGAAGTGTTGCCCTACGTCACGTTTGCGTACAACACGGCGATTCAAGAAACTACCGGCATTACACCTTTTCAGCTGGTGTTCGGCAGAAAGGTGACGACGATGCTCGACGCCAGGCTGCCCCACGACCCGACGGACGACGGCACCGACAACGCCCTGCTGGTCACCCAACGAGCAGAAGAAGTACGCCAGCTAGCCCGTCTTCGAATAAAAGACCAGCAACGTGTGGACGCTGGCCGCTACAACCTTCGCCGCCGCGACGTGGCGTTCCAGCCCGGAGACAGGGTGTGGGTGTGGACGCCAATTCGCCGCCGCGGCCTCAGCGAGAAACTGTTAAAACGCTACTTCGGACCCTACAAGTCATCCGCCGCCTCGGGGACTTGAACTACGAGGTGCTCCCCGACGGAACCCGACCATCAGGACGCCGCCGGCCACGACCCGAAGTCGTCCACGTAGTTCGACTCAAGCCGTTCTACGCGCGCTAGGATTGCGACACTGCATGTTTATTTCGTTTCACCGTTAATTTTTTTAGCCAGTTCTGTTTTCCTTTCACATTGCATCGGGACGATGCGCTTTTAAAAGGGGGGGATAATGCCGCCCGCAGTGCCGAGAAAGCAACGCTCGGTCACCGACTTCTATACTTCGTTTCAGCTTCGGTCCGAGCGCGGCCGATGTTATGAGCCGACGGGCCAATCAAACAGCACAAAAAGCGCAGCGTCATGGCGTGCTATCTGCGCTTAATAGGACTAGCCGGCGGAGGAGCGCGCACAGAGAGGGCGAATACTCGCTGGTCCTATCAACTGCAGAGAGCACGCCATGACGTTGTGCCTCTTTCGCTGTTTGATTGGCCCTTCTTCTCATAACATCGGCCGCGCTCGGACCGAAGGTGAAACGAAGTATAGAAGCTTCGCGTTCATTCTCGCACCAGACGTAGCTTTCCACCTGCTTTCTTGTTCTCGAAAGTGCCCGGTCATCCTCGCCCCGAGCGCGCGACGCTCGAGCCTTCTTTGCCGAACTTTCGAGATAGTGACGCGTTTTAGATAAGCAGCTACCCGCGACCTTGTCGAGTCAGTCTCGCTCGCGCTTTCTGTTTCGCCGCCGAATCGCCGCCTGCTTTTCTGCTCCCTCGACGCTCTTTCCTTATTTATTTTTGGTTGGCACAAGTTCGCCCATTAAACCTTTATTTTCATTTCAATTTTCGCCTTCTCGTCGCTTTAATTCGTGACACTATCACGACGATGACTTCGTGCTTTTGTCGCCAGCGTCTAATTGGCGCGCTCCGCGCACTTTCGCCTCCAACTTTCTGTTTGACGAGTTTGAGTTTAGGGCCCCTGGGGGCCACTCGACGACGACGACAAGTCGGACGAGTTGTTGTATTCTGTGCCGGAAAATCTCTCCGCCTTTGAGAGAGCAACTGTCGAGCGATAGAGGATATTGGGTTATCTCTCGCGTCGCCCATCGAAGTCTGCGTCAAGTCGTTTTCCTCTTTACCTATCTAAAAAAAAAAAAAGACAACGCTTGAGGCTTGCTAAATAAAGTGTGGAACGGAGGAACGTCGGTTTAACGCACGCCATTAAAGTCACGAATAATACCTAGCAAAGCGTGCCGCCGTTAGAATAAAAAACAAATAATTTTTTTTACGACGCTATTACTTCGTTGCTTTGTTACTTCCTAAGAATTCCTAAACGGGAATAACAAATTTACCAGTAATTCGGCGAAACGGAAGAAAGAAAACTGGGACCGCAACCCCCTGGGACTTGACGCTTCGAAAGTGCATTTCTGCTAATAACCGTTTCATTTCCCCTCGAGGCATAAGACACGGAAAGCGAGAAAGATCAGACGTTACGCGTGCACAGCCAGCCGCACTGTATACAACGACGTGCTATACAACGACGTTATATTTCTGCAGAATTGGGACTGCAGAGGCGAATGAAGTAAAGAAGAGAAATAGCGGAGCATAGAGATACGACCACGCGTTCGTTTCTTCGAAGGAAATTCACCTTAACCAGAGCCACGGAGCATACCGACTGAGTTCCTACGAGTGGCCAGAAATAACCAAAAAGTGCTGTCAATCATCGCATTTGACAGCACCGTTTCCCGCCACGTTTTTCTGCACCTTAGTGCGATAAGTAACTCACCGCGTCACGGCGCCACCAGTCTCGTGAAAGCATCGGTCTTACGCCGTCGTTCGTTGATTCCAAGCTATATAGGGCCACGCCTTGGCATCTGCTCGTACTATAGGGCTGGTTGCTAGATTCCCACGTTGCTTGTATCGGGTATCCTAAGTAGCGCCAGGCTCTTTAAATTGACCGCAAAAATTTGCTTTCTTAACCTATCGCGCTACGATTTTGTGCAGCGTTGCCCACAGGTGGTGCATTTTTTCTATAAAAAATGCAAAGAGCGAAGTTACCTGAGGAAAAAAAGTAAAGAAAGAAAAAGGCTTAGCTCCTATGAAAATCTAGCGAAGCCACCGGTTAGGGCGCACTATTGTTTGAAGACCGGTGACTTCGCTGCTTTTCCATATGAGTTAACACTTTTTCTTTCTTTACTTTTTCCTCAGGTAAGTTCGCTCTTTGCAAATTTTATAGACAAAATGCACCACCTGTGGGCAACGCTGCACAAAATCGTAGCGCGATAGGTTATGAAACCGAATTTTACGGTGGACTTAAAGAGCCTGGCCACTATTTGAAACACCCGGTATCTGGAAGGTTAGGTGCTGGAGGCCCGCGAAAAGAGCCTGTTGCGTAGTACACCTAATCACCTTCACGATAACGCAGTGGTCTCTGGTGTTTCTGCGTTGCTTTTTCGAGTTAAACCGAAACTCTCTTTTGGTGCCAATAATGTGAAATAACTGTGCAGCTATTTAATTCCCGGCTCGCGAGATACTTCGGTCGAGGTTGCTTTTGCAACCTAAGGCCCACTTCGGACCCGGCAGTGATCCGCAATGTCTTACTGTCGCAACACCGGCATCGCTGAATTCGCGTGTTCACGCGTAGCCACCGCTGAACCTCGAATCGCTAGGTTTTGTTGTCATCGTCGTTAAGAGTGTAATGACCTCGCACTGTGTTCGCAGCGTATGCGGCTGCCCCGCAAAGGTACGGGATTCAAACTCCGCCGGCTCAGAATTTTGTTTCGCCTATCTCTGTTCTTCGGGAGTTCAACTTTCTTCCCGGCAGTGATCGCGTATTCTGAAGTTGAACCTTCGTGAAGATAGGGTGTGCGTAAAAGCAGCCGTGACCCGCGGCTTCGTGTACGTCACCCTTCCGTCGTCGTCGCAGGATCTATATTACTTTCTTGTTTTGTCTTTAGCTTAAGGCACAAGTCCGCCTTATCGCACGTTTATTGGTACCATTTTTCCGTCCGTGACATTATATTTAGATGGCTTTGAGAATGCTCACTTGCATCCCTGCAAGCATTTCTCCGGGAAAACGAGTCATTGCGAATTCAGAATTCAGTTAAACCCCGCACTCAATCATCATCATCATCTCCACCATAGGCGGGTCACGTGAAAATATCGCGTCCCCGATTGGCTGCCGCCGCTTTAAACTCCTCGCAGTTCGAGTTGCTCGCCCGTTGCCCCGTCTGAAGCTTGCCTTGGCAGAAAGCAACGCGACTGTGGCAGGCTCACGCATCTATTACCCAGCAATGAACGTGGCTGCTCGAATCTTCGTGGATATCCCGACCCTGAACTTTATAGTAATGACAAAAGAAGAAATGGTATCCGCGGCCGTTACTCCTGCAAATATTGCCAGGTGGGGAAATTCTCCACCAGATCTTGGAATTCTAGTGAAATATTTAAGCCTTTTATTGTCCTGGTTAGTGATCCACTGCACCGGACAAAATCTAGTGAAATCTGGGGTAAACTGACGCTAATACAAGTGCTTGGTATTTTATTAAAACGTACATGTTTCAACGGCAATATATATATGTGTGTGTGTGTGTGTGTGTGTGTGTGTGTGTGTGTGTGTGTGTGTGTGTGTGTGTGTGTGTGTGTGTGTGTGTGTGTGTGTGTGTGTGTGTGTGTGTGTGTGTGTGTGTGTGTTGTGAACGAAGGGAGGAGAGAAGGTGATTATTGAATTCATTGTATTATAGTTAGGGAAAGGGAAAGAGAGCGGGCGAAAAATTCTGTCAAGAGTGGTGATTGAACTTGCAACCAATATTACTACGGCTGCACTTGTCAATCTTCGCTCATTCCCATTTCACAACTAACTTTTGTAAGAACTATTTCTCACATTGCATAAATTATAGGGAAACGTTTTCTTTTTTTTTTGTGGTTTTGCAACGAGCATTTGTTCTACGCTATTCAGTTTCGTTTCATTGTAACTTCGTGTCGTTGAGCACTGCACATATGTGCCTGTAGCTCGTTGTGTTTATTTACGCTATTTTTTATATAATTTATTAATACGAATTCTTAATGTCTTTCAGTTATTTTTGATGAAATCTTGTTGAATTTCGGTGAGAGTTTAGTTTCGCGAGCACCTTCCTGCGTGGCAACGCTAGCCGCAGCATAAATACGCAAGCGCTAGCTATTTTTCTTTTATGCGTACTATTGTTCAAACTTTCTTTTACAGGTGTACAAATGTAGCCATGTGCATTTCGCGTGAACTAGCTTTACGTAGTCCTTCACCACGCCGATCTCTTTGCTTACTTTTGTCCGCGTCGTCAATCACGTTCCCTGAGTCATTTGATGATTTGTGGTCGCTGAGAAGGCTTCCCCTAATGCGGAGAGAAACAGCGGAAAATAAAAAATAAATATGTTTTGCTATTTGGAAGCGACTGTTATTCATATGCCCTGTGAAGTTCGCTTCGTTTCTCCGCAACACACCCGCTTACGTCTTCTTTTCTTTCTTTTTTTTTTTTCGCAGGGCGTGACGAATTTTTGTTTCCTTCTGCCGCTTGAGGTGGTGTTGATGTGATTGCGTGTGCCCGTTTCCAACGTCCCTAATGAAGAATCTCCCCAACCATGTGTGCCTTCTTATTGAAACTACGTTGTGGGGAGACGTCGAATCGTGGGAACAGCGGCAAATGTCGGCAAAGTTGTTTCCTCCCCAGCTGCAGGTCAATGACTTCCAGTATTCTTTCTGTGGGATAGCTGCAGTTGCATTTTCCATTACACGAAAGCTCGCGTAATCCCGATTTTCATATATATATATTTATACATATATATATATATATCATTTCATTTCATTTCATTTATTGTCACCTCCCAATGCTGACCCCCCTTCCGGCTCAGCGGCGTGCGAAGGAAGCAGTACTATCTGCAGATTCGAAGGGACACGGAAGCTAGGGGATTTTGAAAGGAAAAGGCCGACAATATGAACGTGCCAACACTGCGTCCCACTGAGACACAAAATTGAGGCTCTTGCACTATTGCGCACGCGGCGCTACTATATCCTGACGTGGGACATTGTTTTCTTAGTTAATTTTCTTGATGTGTGGGCGTATAGGGTTGGGGTCTGGGGGTCTGTTTCGAGAAAGGCAACGAAGGCTCGCGCTGCAGAACCCAGGCACCCTGGGTGTGACCTCCAGCCCTGCCCGTTTCTATCTGGACGAGCGTCGTAGCAATGTGTGGTCGTGTATCACTTTCGCCCAGGCCATTGTCTCTGGCAGGTCCAA
Source organism: Ixodes persulcatus (assembly GCA_013358835.2). Lineage (NCBI taxonomy): Eukaryota > Metazoa > Arthropoda > Arachnida > Ixodida > Ixodidae > Ixodes > Ixodes persulcatus. Next base: position 22,361 of record JABSTQ010009833.1, on the reverse strand, counting down.
AACGTCAGACAAGACTTTCAGGCTGTCCTTCCTCCAGTTCGAGCCTTGGAGGGAGTTTTAGAACACACTCTTAGAAATAGGGGGTGTATATGTAACACCCAAAAACTACATTTGAACGTGCAGTCCACTGACGCCGAGCTGACGATGCCAACTTTTACGAGCGGCTTGATAGCTGTTGGATAGAACGTACTAAATAGCTAATGTGCGTATCAAAGGCTAGAAGAAAAAAAAAACAGTGAGGCTTTGCAGCAGGGCCAAAAAAAACCTTGTGTTACTGTAGCCTTTAATGCGTACATTAGCTATTTGAATAAGTTTTATCGGTCGACAATCGAGCCGCTCTTGAAAGTTGGCAACGTCGGTTCGACGACGTCTTTGGACTGAACGCCGTATTCTTGTTTAGGGGTGTATACATATGGGACAAGGGGTGTGCCACTATACATCCCGTGTTTCTTAAGGCACGTTCACACTTTTGCAACCGAGCACGACCGAGAGAGACGAGATCTCTTAAAACTTCTTAAAATTTCTTAGGACGAGGGAACACACTGGCATTCTGGCGCCATCTATGCGGTGACCCTGGAACTGCATTTCACAAGAGCGAAGGTTTTGCGGGATTTCCGAGGTCAAATGTGCGTAATACCTATAAGAAAGACTCGTTTATAACGTTGTCAAAAGTTTTTCGAGCCAAGAAAGAAAGGATAATGCGCGAGAGAAATAGAAAATATACCGGACCGCCAAGTTCACACTGCTGCCCAATAGATGACGCCAGTGTCGTCCTCTCGTTGTAAGAGGTTTTAAGGAACCCAGTTTCAAGAGGTCGCAAGAGTGTGAACGGGCCTTTATAGAGCAGGGAGCCCCGACGCCTTAGGTGCCCCGAGCAGCTGGGGACACCGCACTCCTCGAGTGCGGTGTAACGCCTCAAGCTGTCTGGAAGACCCAAGCGTCGGGGGCCCCCTGCTCTAAAACTCCCTAATGCTTCGGCGTGTCACGAGCCTCGAGTGTCCACGCGCAACAAATCTACGCCTAAGGCTCTCTTCTACTACGACATCGAGCGTAGTAAACGCGGCGTGGCGCAGCGGACTCCGACACTGATTGGTCGCTGATATCGACTTCCTGCTTACAACCAAAGAAAGGTCCATGTGTTGATCTACGCTATTTTTTCTGCGCTCAACGTCGGTGTGTAAAGGAGCCTTTAGTCGCGTCGTCAGTCGGCCATTTCAATCGCGTCGTTGGTACTTCGGCAGCGTGCCGCTACCGGGTTAACCTTCCGTTTACTTCTCTCTAGTTCCTCGTCCTTGTATTTCTTGCGCCTCTTTAGGTTCACCTTCCGAGTGGCGTTTCTATTTTTTTTTCCCGCATGCCGAGCGCACATTTTAATATTATTAACGCTGTAGCTTGCTCCTTGAAGAATATTTATTTACAAAAGACGCTCTATTTCGTGGGCAAAAAGTTGATAGGCATTTTGCTGAATTAAACAAGCATCAAGGAGCATGCTCCGAGTGTAGTTCCACGCGCTGCACGTGCTGTCGTCTGCAGCAGCTTGCAGTAATTTTTCTAAATCAAAAACTCAAACCAAACTTCATCTTGCACGCGCGTTCGTCTACGCCCTATTTAGGTTATTTACTTCGGATCTTTTATACGAGCATAGCCTCCTCTATATTGACAAAGCCTGGCAGATCGCCACGAGAAGCGGCCGCCGAAATTGAAAAGATAGAGCGGCAGACAACGGATGAGAGGAGAGCCACGTGACGGGCGCCCCGCTGCGGCGAGACGCCGAAACACACTTCTCGCGAGCGATGGAATGTCCGCTCGTGCTACTCGCGTTCCTAGCGCTGACCGCTTCTTTTCTCGTCGGGTTTGAAAACCATGTTTCGGGTCCTCGCCGCTGCAAAAGCTGTGCGCTGACTACAGGCTCCCTGAGAAATGCTCTGTGCTACCAGATCCGCGCGCTCCAAATCTGCGAACGGACACTCAATGGCTCCGTTGTCGAACTGCCAGGCTTTGTGAGTATAGAGGAGGCTATGATACGAGGAAGGTGAGCGCGTCCGGCGCGCAGACTTACATTCCCAGCTTTCTCCTTAATGCTTGGGTAATTTAACGATAGGTCTATTTATGTGTGCATGCATCCCACGTATGACCTATTTCTCGTATTGTACTTCTTGAGGCACGGTGCTATGCAATGGCACCTCGACCTCGCACACTGAGGTCACTATTTTGAGCGGCCTTAGTCTGCCTTTGTTTATTCGGAACTGGAACATCCTTGTTTTCAGTCTTCGAATGCCGATTTCATTGGTCATTTCTAGATCTCAGTGTTGACCATGCAGCGCGATGCTCAACGACATAGACCCGCCGTAACAAAAAAACGCGTAAAAAATATTTGTGCCAATTAAAGCATACAGCACATGATGAAAGTTTCTTTTTTTCTTTTCGTCTGCCTTTTACACATGTTGTCCACACGTAAAAAAAAAATGCCAGCCCATTTTGGCCCGTTGGGTAGGGCAGGGAGCAAATCTAAACTGAAACCACACGCGAACGCGCCTGTCTGTACTTGGGCGTGCCACTCCGAGGGTTAATGACGACGATACGGAAGGGACTGGATCGCACTTCTAAGCTTCATCTTTTAGAGGAGGTCCAGTTTCGGAATCGGGTGACAAAACTGAAAACTGATTGAGGAATAGCTCAAACCCGTTGCCTCTTCGCTAATGATTTAAATTGGTCTAGCCTCTAATAGTAATTGGCATCAATACTGTAGTTGCATCGTCATCTATCGAACGATCGATAAGTAAGTTAATTAACAATATTTTGCCAAATGGCGTACTGATCGGCATGATTACCTCCCGTCTAATGCCCGCCAGCCCCATGAAGCTCATAGGACATCCGCATGGCAATATACCCTCTTTTTAATATTCAGTTTTTGTTAAATATTTTACCTGCATCTATATTATGTGACGCGTCACCGAAAGTATCTTCCGCCACGCTTTGCCACCTCGAGGGACTTCTTACAGGCGTTTGACTTCAGACCTTTTTCTATATTATATTTATTTTACGTTATCCCCGCACGGTGCTACCTGACGCTCTAAGTCATCTGATTTCGTAGTGATAGACTTTATAAAGCATTTACGGTCTACCGTTGGACGCAGTCGTCCGAGTATTACGTTAGAATGCATTCCCGTTTTGCGAAAGCTCCCCTGGGATATGGTTGCGAAAGCCCCTAGCCGTCTCAGCATGATCCCTTTGCGAAACAATTTCGCACTGTAATATAAAGAAATGTTATTCGAAGAAGTGTTTGTTCCTATTGAATTCATTAACAACTCCATATTTCCAATCTATCATTCATGGTTCATGGAGTTTGATAGCGAGATATTGATTGGCGTTTTGCCTTCACCTCGCTTGCGTGACCGGCTTTTAAAAAGTTTCTGTCTCGATTTAAAGTGACTATGGGAGTCTCATCGTACCTAACCTATGTTTTACATCTCTCCAAATAAACTATAAAAATATATTGAGTTTGAATGTTTCTCACTCTATACAAGCTTAATGACTCTAGACTGGTACAAGTGTACTTGCAGGCCATTGACCAAGTAGCTTCTTTGTTGATCATGATGTAGAAAACTGACATTGTGCAAACTGACATTGTGCACAGAGAGCGCAACAACACTAAGAGGCTCATAAGAGAGGCAGTTCGTATCAAATCCATCGGTGATTGTATCAGCCATGCTTCGATGCAACTCGGAAGTAGTTCCAAGAAGTTTCTTAAGATGTAGTGTTTTTTTGTTTTGTTTTTTAATAGTTGTAATGTGACGGTGCAATGAGTCATTTTGCGGGCAGGGGTCCAGTTGGAAGTCATATCAGTTCTCGTTTAGATAAAGCACAGCCTTTTAGGACTCCGGCTGGAAAGGAAGTGGGTCCGAGTGTTTGTTTTGTTGTGTTTGTTTTGTTCAAGGTCCTAAGCTTTCAGTTGGGGATTGAGGTCACCGTTTACGGTTGTGGTGAATACCAGTGTGGGTAGGATTGTATACACCAACTCATGTTTACAAACAAACCGGAGCGCCCCTAGCGGACGCCACCGGCGCCGCGCATGCGCGATGGGGGTGTGGGCAAGAAGCTCGCCGTCGCCCATAAACAAACTATTGAAATGCGATGTTGTCGGCGTCGGTGTGAGTCCCCCTGCCCTTTTTCGCGTTCGAATTGTTGATTCTACGTCTTCCTGGCGATGTCTGACTACTTGAGCGGCGTCAGCGAAATTACCGAGGCTCGTTACACCGCAAAACTTCGCGTGAATAATGTGACATGGGGCGATTCATTCCGCGTGGACGCCGCAGTATGTACGCTAAAGCCTGATTCGCATGATGAGATTTCGCTCGCAATTTTCAGTCGCGACGCCGCTCGGGCTGCAAAAGCGTGAACCGTACCTGAGATGGTCGTCGTCGATGCTGAAAATCGCAAGCAGAATCGGACCAAATGAATTAGGCATAACAAGTCGGTGATGTTCACTGGTAACAATGATCAACATCTCCTTGTATCTGCTGTTTACATCGAGCCTGCTTGCCAACCTTCAAACTTAAGTCTTTTGAGGCTTGCACTTACTTCTTATCGCAAGTACCGGGCCAACATCTGGTCTACGGGCCGGCGTCGTCTAAGAGAGCAGACGACAAAACGTTTGAAAGAGCATACGACAGTTCGAACGATCAGGCGGCCGTTTGAACTTGAAGACGCACTGAACGTAGTCCGCAGGTGGTCCGTGAATTCAACCCAAAGTGCTTCCTGCCCAAGCAATCGTTGTCCGACGGCGTCTGCTTTTCCCTTTTCACGGCACATATTCAGATTCTCGGACGAACCGAGCACGTGAAAACGGACCTTCTAACCTTTCTTGACTCTTTTGGTACGGCCCCAGTCGCGGCGTTTTGACGAGAAGGGAGGTTTTTGTCTGGTTCCTTTCAAAACAACGCAGGAATACACGTCTGGCATGGGGACTTCTGCCCACAGCCCCAGACCGGAAGTGCGACCGACGCGCCACCACCGCGCCGTGACGTCACAGAGTTGAGTTCGTGCATAGATAACAAAGGTTGACCTTGTGACGTCGGTGGTCGGTGGTTAGGTTGTGGATATATAAGACATTGGAGGAAATAAACGCAGTAGCTGAGTTTGAGACGTTCTTTTCTCCTGTCTTCTTCGACCAAGTTTTCGTGTTTTTACCACAGTCTGGGGTTTTCTACATCATGATCAACATCCACCAGCTCGCCTGCGCACTCACTGTTTTTTGATAGCTTCTTTGTAGAGGAGTAAAATTTGATTTTTTTCTTTCCGTCTCATCTTCGCGAAACGTGATGACAATATTCAAGCGCGGCTCATAAAATGGACCTGAGCACTGCGTGATCACTCGAGTCCTGGCTCGTTGCTGTCAATGCATCGACAACCATTTGGGTGTCCAGTCACTCCGCTGGCGGGAATAGCCGAACCATATCTGGAACTCGAGGCATGCCCTGTGCTTTGCCGGCCGCAACGTGTGTCTATCATGAACATTGGCGGCCTATAACTGTCGCCAGATCACACGGACTCTTGTTCTGGTTTCTAGTTCAGGGGGAGAACGCTGCTCAGTTTTTTTTTCTCCCCGATTTTTGGGTCACTGCTATTGTGTCCAGAAAAATAGAATAGCGTGTTTAATAAGTGGATGGCAAGTATTAAAAAAAATATCGTTATGCGTCCCCTTTAACGCAGTATACGATTAATGAGCAACTCAGCCTGAACATGACGTTTCCGGCTCACCTTTGCTTTCAGGTGCCGCCGGGGAAAGCCGGACCGCATCCAGTATCAAGAGGGCTGTCATCGTCAGCAGCGACGACGAAGACTGACGAACCTACCCGTGGCTTCAACTGTACTAACTGCTGCTCCGTCTTCAAAGAATGGCCTGCCAGGCGCGGGCTGTGAGCGCCACGTGGCGCTCCTGAACTCCGAGAAAACACTTCCTTTTTGTGCGATTTTATGCTTGCATTCCTGTGTTTTAAGCTGGACTTGTTCAGCGAGTTTGAAGACTTTTTAATGGATGCAATACAAAAACATTCCTTCTCTAAAGGTGTGGCTCTTTTTCTTGTCTGGACTATGGCTTTGTATTTATGGGTGCACGGGAGTTAAGTCATTCCCTCTTTCTCGCGTGAGTTTAGACGCTATGGCGCAAGTGAGCGAATAGCCCTTAAACACTTCCGGTTCTGATCTAGAGGATGGGTTTTGAAGGATTGGCGAGATCAAGTCCACGCGCTATCGAGAAATGGTCGCTTATAGCACTGTTAGACGTAATTCACCCTTACGTTCAAATATTGGTGCGTAAACAGTTCGAAAATATATGCGGAGCTGAAGTGCCCGATAGATGGTACCACTGAGTTGGTGGCCAAACAAAAACACCGGCGAATGAGGGTCCATTGGCACCGGAGCTTTTGCTTGCTTTTTCTCGCGTTGCGTTATGATGCAACCGCGAGTCACCGTGATTCGCATGAGTAGTGGCAACCAATTCAGGACTAACTGAGCACTCTACATACGAAGCACGCGTGTCACTGACTCGGAGTCGCAGAGTAACATAAAGACTGGTTCCCACGTTTGCGTTTCAGTGTGTTTGACTGCGTCGCAACAGATTCTCGTTGCGTATGACGAGAGGCCCCCTGGCGTTATCAATCAGATGATGATCATGTATGTAGCTATCCCCTTCGGAACGGGGTTGCACTTACTAATCATGTCCAAGCCGATGGGCTTCTTTGTGTAGCCTTTCACATTATTCTATTTTTTTTCCCACCAATTTGGCAGCCACTCACCGACCAGGCACTGACGCACTAGCACTCTCTATTAGCTATCTTTTTTGATCTGCGAGTATTTGCCAGATGCAATCTACGCACTAGCTATAAGAAATAGCTAGTCGCTCGTGACATCGTAAAAAGAATTTCGAGCCCATGGGGAAAGATCAATGAAATTGCGAAATGTACGCAGATCGCAGGTGTTCCAAAGCTATGCGGAGCGAAAGTTCATCTGCTTCTGTTGCAGCGGTTGTGGTGACGTCAGAACGCCGAGCCCTTGTTGCTCTGATTGGAAGGATAGTGGGTAGACCTCAAGGCAGCTTACTTTGAGGTCTACCCTCTAACCTTCAATCAGAGCTCGGCGTTCTGACGTCACCACAACCCCCACAGAAGAAGCAGACGAACTTGCGTTTCGCATACCCAATCGATGGTCCCAGTATGCTCCCTCCGAGTGAGCGGTCACACGCGGTTGCAAGGCACTTGGTCACAATCCAACGCAGATCTGTGATCCAGCCTTACAGGGGCTTTTACTTTTGTTTTGTCTCACGTTTGAACATAACCTCCTCCAAGGTAGTGAAGACAGTTCCTTCAATGGAGACTTTGGCAAGTAGGTTTTCACGCTTCTCGCAAAGTGACAGAGGGCGGTGTAATGGCAGACGGTGTCATGCTGTTCGCGTTCCTCTCGTGATCATGTGTGTTGCGAGTTGAGAGTATAGATTCGTAAGCAGCTCCTTTGAAATCGAGGTGCGCATAATCTTTCTCACCCTGTGCGCAGCTGCCGGCGATGGTGGCACCACCGCGTGACAGTCCCATTCCCTAGTTATAGACTCTCCCTGTTGTAAACCTCTCCCCTTTGCAAACTCGATGAAAAGGTTAAAGGCCGACGCCCAGTTCGCGCTTTCTACTGTTCCCTCGCTTCCTCCTCTTCTCCCTTCTACCCTGTCCACCGTTGCCTGTTTCCTCCTCCCCCATGGCGAGGACGATCATCTGCCTTGCAGAATCTCGAGTCTGGTCGTCGGCCTTTAAAAGACGCGAACAAAACAGGCCGAAAAAAGACACACGCAACAGGTCGCACGCTTGACTAGTGCCGGTTACCCGAAGAGCTTAGAAAGTGTGTATGAAAGGCTCCTACAAAAAATTAAACTAGAACGCGTTGACAAATTTCGTAGAAAGACAGACAAGATGTCAGTGCAGGTGATACCATATTTGCACAAAGTGTCCCATGATTTAAAAAAAGATGGCTGTTAGGCACAGGGTTAACGTAGTCTTCTCAGTCCCGTGCAAACTTTCAAAGATATGCTCCGCGATGTCAAAACGAAAGTTTGTAACGTGCTCAAGAAAACATGTAACAAGATACACCGAATGCGTGACTAAGCTGGTTTATGGAATTCCCTTTAGTTCTGGCCAAGTTTACATCGGTCAGACCGGCCGATGCTTTAATGAAAGAGCGCGCGAACACAAGCTTGCCGTACGCAATAATTCGGGTGGGCATCTTGCGGAGCACTACAAACGATGTGGTTGCGAACCTTTGTTAGAGTGCACAAAGTTTATTAAGAAAGGGAATGAGAAGATGGAAAGAGAATTAATCGGGAAGCTTTCCGTATACACAAAGCGGCTGACAGATGCGTAAGCATGCCATCTCTTTATCTACTAAACAAAGAAGTTGTGCTTCTTGAGGGCTGTGTGTATTGAGCGATAGGAACTTTTATCAGTTTCATGTTTTTAGGCGATTGGGATGAACAGTTCGACGATGATTCGTGTTTCATTAAATCAGTTGGAAGTTTGCGCCTGTCCTTGTCGAACGTGTTTCTTTCTTCTTCCTGTTTTGTTCGCGCCTTTTAACATTTTAATCGATATGAACCAACTAGCCCCAATCAACGTTTTGTTGTAAACTCTCCTGGAGCCGCAATGCCTTGCCAAAGCTAATGGGCCATTTTTATTTTTATTTTCGCGGCTGTAGTCATTGCTTACAATTGTTCGCGTAGAAGGGAAAGCAGGAGACTGGCCTGTGTGGCCAGTGAATCTTGCCGCCGTTGGATGCATGCCAAAAAAGAAAAACATAATATATATATATATATATATATATATATATATATATTAGAAATAGGTTGATTGGATTTGTTTGGTGGCCTGATCTCAACAGCGCTGATATTGTGGCAGTATGTGAGCGGCCCAGAACGGCGCCGGGCAAAGTGGTGTGTGAAGTCCACGTCCGCCATGCTGAGAAGAGCTGTCACTTTAGCTTGAGTGTAGTTACCTGTGCTACGGCTAATAATTCACAGTAGCCATTTACTTAAGGAGCCTGACGGTCGTCTGGATTTTTTTTCTGGCATAGTCAAGTGTTTAGAGGCCGGTTTCCATGAAGAACATTGGTTAAACAAATTCGCTACGCTGCTTATGGAAGTGATGTTTGAACGTCACCATGGCTTCAGTCCAAAGCTAAAGTTGCAATGAAACGAGCTGCGCCGACAGTGGAACCTAAAGAAATTCGTGTGGTCGGATTTGTTTAATACCCCTGTCAGACGGCGTTCTACATGTCCTTTACACTAAGCTTCGTTATAAAATCAGCCAATCAGCTCACGATGTTGACTTCGCACGTGCCCTAAGGCGTGCGCGGGTTCGCCAATTTTATACAGAAGCTTGTTCTAAAAGCCTTTAAAATGCCCGTCTGACGGGTATAAGCCCTTTCCAAAACAGTCCGCTCTATCGAATACATTAAATATTCCAGAAACCGCGTATAAATTTCGTAACTTAGCTAATCATTTTACCAGCTTTGTAAGCCCCTTCACCGTTTTAGATGAGCCTGGATTGTCCACCTAGAGCCGTCCCCAAATCGTTTAGGTCGACCCAGGCTCGTTCATAGCCTACTTTCCGGCACTGCTCAGAAGATGACAGCACGTGTTTTTTTTTTATTGTACACGTTTTTAAGAATGGCGGCCGTTTGTGGAGACACGTGCGGCCCGGGCCACACGTGCAATAAAAACAACTGTTTCAAATAAAAAACGGAAAGAAAATAAAAACGGTTAAGGTGTTCATATTGGCGATATCATTGATGTATCGAATATCTGTATCGGAAGTCAATTATGGTTCTGTATCTTGTATCGGTATCAGAAATACAATTTTTGAAGGTATCCGGTAGTAATATCGAAGGTACTTTTTTTAAGTATCGTGCCCAGCTCTGGCGAGCAGTGCAGCAGCTGCGTGCCTGTCAGATTTCTATGCTCTCGTCGGTAGTGTGGGTTCACCAGATTCGGTGCCTTGGGGAGGCCCGCAAATGTCGAGACTCAAGAGGCTAATAGTCCTAATCCGTGACGAACCATTCGGCATTTCAAAGGAACTATAGAGTTTTTCCGACTTTAACAATCACCATGGTATATGAAGCGTTGGCAGTAGCGACGCTCTTTCTCGGCTAAGGACATTCGCAAGATTTTTGGATCGCCCTCAGCACTAACCTCGCTGAATGTGGGCCGATCACCGATTCATCGTCAGATCGGTCGATGAATGCTTTAATATTAAATTATGTTTTAACCTTTTATTCGATTGGGTCTTGAGTTGGTAAATGTCGCGTGACCAAAAAGAGCGGTAAAAATAATGATTGTTTTTTTTTTCTTGTGCCGTTATTCATTTTAATACTCAGGCTTCCACAGTGAGTCACTTTAACATTTCTCGTTAATTTCATGCTTATAATGTAAAAAAAAAAAAAATTGACCGCATTTCCACGTGGTGAATGATGTTGATTGGGACGAAGCTCTGGTGGTGCTTGTCTGCGCAGACGCTGAGTCGCAGCATGCCGAGCCTTTCGTTCGTTTTCATCCATGTCAGAAAGAGAATGTGTGATATGGAACGCGATTATATACGCATTTGACCGCAGCGCCCTTTCCTGTATAGACGTTGAGCGGCTACATGCAACGTTTCATCCATGACATCCCCAGCTCTTGAGTTACTACCACATCTCTGAGCTCCCTACTTGTCCCGCAGTCGTGGCCTCCCCGCACAGGCTCGAATCCTGTCGACTGCGCAAACATATTTGTTCGTCATTTTTTTATTTTTTGTTTATTTTTCATCATTCTTTTTTTGCTTTACACGAGCACGTGAGCTCACGAGCACCGGACGCCGGACGGACATTCGGACATGGCTAGCCCCTAAGGAGCTTCGCCCCTAAAAAAAATTCGCCTTTAGAAAAAAGTTTGTACAGCCCTTCCGCTTCACGTGAAGATGGAGGACAAGCGAAGCTGTTATTTTTACGACGTATAGGACGATGCCTAGAGGACGACGTCTAGGACGACCTCAAGGACGACTTCTAAGACGACTTCGAGGACGACGCCTAGGACTCTCGGACAACCTCAAGGACGACTTCTACAACGACCTCGAGGACGATGCCTAGAGGTGATATTAAGGGATCAGGACCTCACTATCGAATAAAGACAATGAAGGCCGACTCACGATGGTTGGCCCCGCTTTTTATTTTTATTTACTCATACTTGCCACGACCAATGGGGAATTTTCTGTCAACATCCGCGTATGCATTTTCTTCCCCGATCCTCAGCACAGCAGCTTCTCTTCAATAATCTTGTGCGTTATATTTCCGGTGGTCGCAGCGTCCAGTTTCAAACGGAGCTGGAATATACCATTTATACATAGTAAAACATAGTCATAGGTTCGGTCTTCTAAACATTGTATTGCCACGAATACAAAAAAAAAGACTAATTTGAAACTTGAAAGTTGAACGAGACGAACTTGTACCTGCAAATAAACAAAAAAATGGGGGACGATCATGCGGCGCGATGCGTTTAGACAGAGGTACACTCTCAAGAAAACAGGGTGTAAAAGGGTGTATCGTTACACCCTTTGTCCCATATAATACACCCCATAACTTTAATTCGACGTACAGCGCCCTACAGTCGAACAGACGGCCCGACATTTTACGAGGGGCTTGATAGCCGTGTGGAACAACTTATTAAAATAGCTAATGTACGTTTTACTGACTACAAAAAAACATAATGGGGATTTTCGTGGCCCTACTGTAAAAACTCGGTGTTTTCTTTATGTGCTCTTTGATACCTACTTAAGCTATTTAAAAAGTTATGTCGCACCGTTATCAAGCCCCTCGTAAAATGTGGGGCCGTCTGTTCGACTATAGGGCTCTGTACGTCCAAATGAAGTTTTGGGGTGTATTATATGGGACAAAGGGTGAAACGATACACCCTTTTTTCTTGAGAGTGTAGTTGTGCTGCTTATTCGAAGACATGACGATGACGATCGTCATATCGTAACCAAATGTTTCTGCCAAAATTAGCGGGAAAACTGAATTGGTGCGTAGGTCACGTAAAGTCAATCCTTCCGCTAAATTTAGCGGGGAAACTGAATTGGCGTATACGTCAGGTGACGTCAATTCTTTCGCTAAATTTGGCGGGGAACCTGAATTCTTCTGTAGGTCTCGTGACGTCAGGTCACGTGACATCGATTTTCGTGCCTAGCCGGGAAACCCAAGTGGTGCATACGTCACGTGACGTCGATGTTTTCGCTCAATTAAGAGGGGAAACGGAAGTGGTCTTTAGGTCACTTGACGTCAATAGGGAGTTTTCGTAGATCGTTTCCGCTGTCCCGCAACGCTCTCCGCAACCCGCTACGATACCCGGAACTCTACAGTCAAGGCTATCGCAGCGCAGGCGCAGTATCGGCTTCTTCGTTTCTTGAGGGCTTAGCGGAGAGGGAAACACGGTCTACGAAAACTCCCTAATGTTTTCGCTAATTTTAGTGGGGAAACTGAATTCGTTTACGCCCACGCCGTCACAAAACCTGGGGGACGGGCCCGTGGCAGCTACCGCTGTAAAATGATGCCGTTCGGGAGACAGAAGGAATCCACGCGCTCGACAAACTCTTCAGGGAACTGAAGATCACCGAAGCCGGTAAACTTGGTCGGTTCGAGCGCAATAAGCCTCTGTGCGATCGGAGCCGGGGGCGTGATGAGCGACGCTGTTTCCTCGGGCAGTAATTTGCGCAATTAGGTGTCCATTGGCTCGATGGGCGCCGCTATCAAAACATTGCGAACCTGAGTCGCAACTTGTTCTCTTTGCAGCGCAGAGCCATCGCTGCTGCGCAACATTGCTTGAACGAATACTGAAAGCAGTCTTGGTTGGTTCATAATCCCGGACGAGCCCCCACTTCTTAGGTTTTAATCCTTCTAGCAAACTTTGCACAAAGACAACCAACTCAGTCCTAACCGTTACAACCGTTCCCTGAACTTTCTCTGTTTCTCATTCTCTTTTGCCTCTTCTTCCTGACAGTAAACAACCCTCAAAAAGTTCCCCCTTGGGTGCCTTCATGTCCCGCTGGCACTCTAGTTCCCACTAGGTGCTGGAAGAACCATTCGCACCTTCTCGTCGCTATAGTTTGTTAGAATCTTATATATGCAGAAAAGGTTAGGCCCCACTGAAGGACGGAGCAGAATTATATAGACCTCCTCTAGTAAAATACTGCGATGTGGAACTATGTAAAAAAATTAAGAGCTTGGTTAGTTGGTGAAAGTCAAACATAATGTAAATGCAATAGTGCAAAACAAGGCAGACTAATGAGGGGAACGAACAACACAGAAAGCTGTAAAAATATGTTTTCAGTGTTCGTTTCTTTCCCTTGTCCTCGTCGCTGTGTGCTGTTACACACTGTTAGCAAAAATAACAGGCCCAGACGTGTAAACCGTTGTCCCATAGCGGACACGTCAGAACGTGTTCGTTTTACACGCAGCCATGTGTGTTATTCGTCTACACACGAGGTGCCGTGTAAACTTAACACGCTACATCGTGTCTGCCTTCCGCAAAACACGGTTGAGCGTGTTTTTTATGAAACATGGCGGCCAGCCGCCGAGAACAGGCGAGAGACGAGCCCAGCGAGCCGCCCGCCTTTCAGCCGAATTGAAAGCACACAGGACGCGTTTGTTCTCGTTCGATGTCGTTTATACATAGTAAACAGTCTCCAAGCGGCGGATGTAGCTACGTGCAAAGGTACAGTCGGGGACACAAGTACCCAGGACGCGCGAGCTGCGACTGAAACGCATTGCTCTGCCATCTGCCGGCGGGTCGCCTGGTTTCGAGATCACACAAAAGCGCATGCGCGTCCTACTGTTCCTGCAAACATGCGTGTTTTCCCGCTTTTCAGTGGCGCGGCGCCTAACTCGGAATCGGGCGCTTGGTAGCGCCTCGGAGATAGCGCTTACTGAAAGCGCACCTATAAAGCAAGAAGTCACGGCAGCTCGACTGAGTGATAAGCTCAACTGGTTATAAAGTAAGGTGCGCTGACACTGCGAAATACGGCTGAATGCCGCAGGCGGTTCTCCAGTTTCGCATGTGTAGCAGACCATCCCCAAGAATCCGGGACACGCCTCTGCTTACAACTTGCGCCATCTCTCGGCAGTCACGTCAGCGTCCCAGCTTAACTCAATGGGCAAAACAAAATATATTTTTGTAATTCAGTAAAGAACCAGCCGATTTGTTTGCACTCGGAGGATTATAATAGTGACCTAATGGCCCGCCTATTTTAAGAAATTCAATGCCACACGACCATTATATTTTCTTCCTGAATTAATGAACCGGTTCCCACAGACCCCCATTGAAAAAGAGACTATGACATTCACTTCCCAGGAAGAAAATCTTGGCGCTACAGACACTTGAAGTCGAATACGATTATTTGATTAATCTTAGCTTTAATTGATTCCAGGAGAGCATTTTGAAATTCACGTTTAATCTTGCGTTATCGAGGTCTAAAGTTCCGTGATAATCGAGAGCTTGCAATAGCGTGAAAACATGGATGGGCCAGCACGGATTTCCCGCTCAAACCTTTTTGCGAATATTTACTATTTCAAGAGATTAAATTTGTATTAATGCGAAAGCATTAACTGTCCCGTGGAGTGAAGCCGGCGAAATACGCCACCTAAATTCCCATTGGCTGAGTGTAACGAGACCTAAATTCCCAATGGGTGCGACGCGTCATATGGCTCCATAGCAACGGGGTCATCGTTGCCGAGGAGCCAGCCAAACTGCTGGCGGCGCAGGGGTAAGGGGGAGGGGGTGGGGCGGTTATGCGCTGGGCTCACGTCACGCTTTGAGGTCTAACGTCGTCAACCGGTACGCGCAGATGCATTACGTGAAGGTGGGAAGCGGGTGCGATGGCCTGACGTTAGGTCTACCATTACGCTTTAAGGTCTAATGTCGTCAACCCGTACTTTGAGGTCGTCCTAGACGTCGTCTTTGGAGTCGTCCTTGAGGTCGTCCTAGACGTCGTCCTCTAGGCGTCGTTCTCGATGTCTTCCTAGACGTCGTCACCTATGCGTCATTCTCGACGTCATCCTAGACGTCGTCATCTAGGCGTCGTTCTCGACGTCATCCTAGACGTCGTCGTTGAGGTCGTCCTCCGCGTCGCCCTAGATGACGTCCTTGACGTCGCTCTCGACGTCGTCTTAGATGTCACCCTCGACGTCGTGCAAGGGGTCGACTTATATGCCTTACTTGGCGTCGATCTCTGGGACGTCGTCCTCGACGTCGTCCCATACGTCGTCCCCAACTTTAATACGTGTAGAAGCATTACTAGAAAACATTTCTCCCGCGGGACTATAATGCTTTCGCATTTCAATGCATAGCTCGGTATGTATAGCATCACATTCCAGGAGACAAATTTGATGATTATTAGAATTGTTTTTTTTTGTGATTTTTTTACTCTCGTCCCTTGTACAAAACGTCGGCTCTCTTCGCTGTGGAGACTAAGTCCGAACGCGTTTTTTGGGCAGTTGCCCCTCGCTCAGGAAGCCACACAAATCATCTGACAATATTACATTTTCTCCTATCACGTACCTCTGTATGCCTATTTGTATATTCCGGGAGAGCATTTTGATATTACCTATAATTATTTTTCTGTAATTTTTTTAATCTGGTCTCTCGGAACAAACGTCGGCACTCTTCGCTGTGGAGACTAAGTCCGAACGAGTTTTTTGGGCAGTTGCCCCTCGCTCAGGAAGCCACACAAATCATCTGACAAGATTAATTTTTCTCCTATCACGACCTCTGTATACCTAGTTATATATTCCGGGAGAGAATTTTGATATTACCTATATTTATTTTTCTATAAATTTTTCAATCTGGTCCGTCGCACCGCAAGCCGCGTGTATTCGCTCCGAGGACTAAGTCCTAACGACATTTTTGGCAAGTTGCCTTTTGCTCAGGAAGGCAGAAAACTCGCCTTAGAAGCTTCAGCTGCCACTATAGCGTAGCTGACTATATATATTACGCTAGTCTGGGAGAGTACTTTTATATTTTGTCTAAAACTGTTTTAGTGAGTTTATGAATGATTCGTACATCATAAATCTGATTATTTGCTGTAGATACTTAACTTGTATATCCTAAAGTTGCTCTATGTCAAAGTACGCAATTTTTCTGTGTGTATCCCTGATTCCACAAGACCATCTGAGGCAAAAGCAAACAGAGATTGTCATTAGACTTTTCTGGCTGTGGGCATGTGTTCTGGCTGTGGACATGTGAAAAAATATGTAAAAGTGTTCATTATAAACTTTGTGAATATTATTTTTGATGGTTGATGTCAAACTCGTTGCTGCGAATAATACTAGTGGAGGACGTGAAAATAGTTTTGAATGGACATTTTGAAACAGTCCTAGACTTTTATCTTCGTCCACCTACATACCGCCCTTTCACAATTTGTGCGTCTTAAAAAACAAAAAAGAAAAAAAGACTGGGTTCACGACTGAAACAGCAGCCAACAGCTGCCAGGGCTCCGTGGGGAATCAGGCAGGAAGAGTATGCGCGGGTTTTTGTGATGAGTTTGTAAAGTCGAAACCTCATCCCGAACCTGTGAGTTGAGTAACATGACGTGTCCGCTCGCACCACTCGGCCGACTCGGCGAGACGTATCCGGTTCTCCGCTCGCAGTGCTTGCTTTTTCGTTTTTGGGAGCGGTGGGGACTGGTTTTCCCAAGGCTGCGATGTTCAAGTTCGACAAAATGTCGGGGAATCCAGCGGCATTGTCCCAAGATCGAACACTTCGGCACTGTCGCTGGGCGCCGCCATGGTGCCGTGGATTTCGCTTACTATTGGTGAGCTGCTAGCGATGATAGCGCGTTGTTATGGGCTCTTGACTGCGGTTGACTGCGTGTCAGCGCAACTGTTTGTACAAGCATGGCGCAAGCGCTCTCCGCAACGCAACGCGTCCGCTTGCCGCTACGGAACGCACCGCGCTCAAACACAGATGTGCGTATGGACCTTTAGGCGTGCTTCAGACATTGCGTTTGCTTGCGCTAATCCCCACTGCGTCCGCTTGAGACGGCGCGAGCTACCGTTTTACGGGGATTATCGTAATATCTTTACAAAAGACGCAGGCGGACGGAACGCAGTCAAACGCTAATAGGGAGTTTTCGTAGACCGCGTTTCCCACTCCGCTAAGCCCTCCGCAACGAAGCCGCTAATGCGCCTGCAAGCCGATGGCCTTGACTGTAGAGTTCCGGGTAGCGTAGCGTGTTGCGGAGAGCTTTGCGGGACGGCGAAAGCGATCTACGAAAACTCTCTAATGTCTGAACCGGTCTTTAAAGGGCCCATGAAACGAATTTCGGGCTGGAATGAATCAATTTATATTGGGATTTTACTAATGGCACATCGTTCAGTGGGCTAAAAGAAAAAAAAGGTAGAAAGTCAAAAGCGTTACTTTCAGTACGAAAATTTGAAAAACACAGCGGACTATTTCGTAAATCCTTCCCTTCGTAAGCTCTCTGCCTTTTCACTGTGATACATCCGCGGACCCCGCAGCGCGTCACTGGGCCCCCGCAGCGCGTCACCGGGCCCAAACGAACGTCACACGACACCGGACCTCACTTATTCCCTTCATCCCTAAGCTGACATTGTGGTGGAAGCTACGCGCTTGCCGGACCAATCAGCCACCCCCCTTTCATCACCTGTCTCTGCGCATGGGTATGCGCGAGAGAGCGTGATCACGTGGCAAAGGTGTGGCTGGCCTAAGGAGCATGTAACTTTCATAGCACTGTCAGCTTCGGGGTGAACGGGGTGGGGATAGCAACTTTTGTCTGAATTTTGAGCGACGGGCTAATCTTCTAGGGGGAGAATGGATGTGTCCGGATAACACAAACGAGAGTCCGAGCAAGAGGGGACTCCCCCTTTCCGTCTTCTTGAACTGATCGGTAGAATGCGCGATTTATGAGTTGAGGAAGAAAGCTAAACATGAAAATATTGGAAAAACGTTTCATGACTCCTTTAAGCGCGAAACACATGTACGACGAAACCGTCCGATCCGACGTCCGATCAGGCAATACGACGGTCGGAGGCGAGGGTTTTCAACGCTCTCTGGTCCTACGAAAACCCTCGCCCCCCAAGGTCATTCCGGCAGTCCGCACGTCGGATCGGACGGTTTCGTCGTACATGTGTTTCGCGCTTTAGATGATCCGTCCGATCCGACGTCCGATCGCTGCTCCGACTCGCCGCAAACGATTATCCGAAACACATGCTTCCGACCGAGCTTGCGACGCGTCGTTCCGACGGTTCCGATCTGCTCTGCCCAGCTCCGTGACCAATGTGTGTTGCCCGACTTCCTACGATCGCCCTTCTGCAGTGGAAAGGACAGGCACGCACACGTTCCCTCTCCCATTTTGAGCGCTGAATAAAGCTGTGCGCGGCCTCTCCTCCTCTCCCCGGAAATGCCAAGAAAAGGAAGAGGGACTCGCAACCGGATCCTTGCTCCTGAATAGCCCGTTCCCCAAAACGTGACGGCCTCATGACGTTCCCGCTACCTGCATCGTCATTTGCCGCGGCCATCCGACCACCGTAACCCCCCCTGGACAGTCGGTCGCATGACGCAACGCCGTTCCGACGTTGCGTGCGACACGACCAAACAAGCTGCGTCCGACCGTCGTATAGCCTGATCGGACGCCGGGTCGGACGGTTTCGTCGCACATGTGTTTCGCGCTTTAGCCATATCTCGCGTGTCTTGTGGTATCAGTTGTTATACACCAGCACAATGCGTCTGTCGGTTTCCTCCAAAGCACTTGAGTGTACTTCTTCCCCTGGACTCCTACACACTCACTTATGATATGCGCGCGATCGTGCCCAATGCCAGGTGCCTCGTGACGAGATTTCAAGCTCGCAACAACACATGCAGTTTTAGCTAAGTGCAATAAACAAAAATAACTGAGTGGTTTTAACGTCCCATGCTCATTCGGATGGGACGCCGGATAAAAACCGAGCGTCTGTGTTTCCTCCAGCTCGCGCTTGTCACGGAGAGTGACAAGCGCGAGCTGGAGGCGGGGCTTCTCCTGCTGGCCTTCTCGGTGTGATTCAACCCTTGGTACCACCTGGGTGCCTTCTGTACCACCTAATGCCAATTATTCACCGCGCGCTCGGCATGGGTTGATATAGTGTCACTAAATAAGCTACGCTTCAGAGTAACGACAATTGGCCATATTGTGGCTTAAAATCATGGTTGCCAGTTATCTAAAGCTTTTTCTGAAATCACAGGAAACGCTTTTCCGTCCTCCACAAATGTTTAAACAGTCCGCGTCAGAGAAAAGCAATATTACATGAGCTTTCTAACACCGATTCGAATGCTGAGGAAGTCACACTTTTGAATCATGACGGTCTGCAGTTGCGTCTGCTCTGCACAAGCCCCACTATGGCGACGCCCACAACAATGTCGGGGAACGGAGTGCCGATACTCTAAGCGCAGCTCATTTAGTGGCTCTAGGTTGATATTACGAGAGCAAAAGAGTGCTTCATACCCCAGTGGACTTCCGGTGATGGATCTATTTATTTGTTCATCTGCAACGCAAAGCGTGCTTTGCGTTACGGATTATACCTTTGAACGTACTTGCGTTTCGAGCTCTACAGGAAACAAAAGGACGCAAAAAAATAGTTAAACGAAGATGAAAACCGGAAGCGCGCAGGGGATTGCCAATAGTGGGAGGTTGTGAGCTTGTTTACAAACAGAAAAATATATAGCTGACACGATTATGCCACCGTTTCACGACCAAAGCTATAATTCGCCTCATCCTAGCATGGGAAAAAATTGGGGTGTATCTATGTTTATACAGCTTAGAACTCGGTCTCCTTCAACGGGCGAACGCGTCTCCCAGCTGTAGATGAGAAATTTAGCCAGTGCAGTACAACCGCTAGCCTTGACTCTTTAACCTCAAGGCTAGCGGCAACGATCGCACGCCGGTACGATGCTCATCCAGATATAAACAGGCAGGAGTGGGGATTTAACCCATAATCCTGGGTTCTGCAGCGCGAGCTTTCGCTCCATGTACTCCGAGCTGGTGTAACAGAACACTGTACTGGTGTGCTCTAGCACACTCAGCCACCTTTCCCCGTATTTCTTTTTCTTTTTTTTTATTACATGGGAGAAGAAGTCGGCCACCGATCCCTCCAACCTTAGCATGGACTAACTCCAAAGGCTGTGCACGTGTGCGCGATAACCATTGGCCGCCCCGACTGGCCCTCGCTGCGCGAGCGCTCGCGCAGCCAGCGAGGAGTGACCCAAAGCATTTAGCTCGCGCCATACCATGCATGACTAAACATAGTCAATGCTAAGGTAAGACGAACTTCAGCTCGATCCAGAAGACCCTGTCTAACACACTCCAAAGCTAACATCGAGAAAGCCCAGCCTCAAACAGACGCCTTAGCATCGTTTTCCTACTGTGTATACTAGAATACGGGGTAGTGTTTGGACCGGCGCGGCTCGGCAATGGGAGCATGTGAGGCTGCGCGCGTAGACAGCAATCGCGGCGCTGCAGTCGATAGGGCAGCAGAAAGTCACTGCAGTCCGCACGTTCCGCCGCACGTGCAGGTGCACGCGGTGCACGCGCACAACCACCACCATACTGACATTACTGCCGATGTGCCGGTGTCCACGCCTATCGCGATCTACACCACACGCCTCACACGAGCCGCTCTGGTCCCAGGACTACCTCGAATCCTATAGTACACTGAAGTTTTTACCTTATGTGCGAGCGAGGCCGAAGCTACACGCGCAATCATGCTTCGTGAAACAATTCCTGCACGAGCGGGCGTGCGAGGTAGGAACACCCAGCGCGTTCGGCTCGCGCTTCTAGCTTCAACTTCGCTCGTACATTAGACGAAATTCTTTATGGTGTATATTATTCGCTTTAAAATGCGCACTGGACGCAGGAGCGAATTCACATTTCAAGCGCGCGAAGCAAGTGAACATTTAGCGCTTCTGCGCTATGCGCACTCAGCTCTGGCCCTGGAAGGTTCCGAGGTCCCGAGCCGTCTTTAACATAGTAGGCCCTTGCGGCATTACATGATGCCTCCTCTTCGGATCCGAAGATTGGCGGAGCCGCGGAGGAGGCGAAAAGAAAAGGCAAATAGGAAATTGGAAACGTGTTCCGCTTAAAAAGGAAGGGGGGGGGGGGGGGGTGTGCAACGATTTCAGGACTTCGGTCAAACATTTGTGGAAGTTACCCTCTGACACTTCTAAAGTAAAGAACAGAAAACCGATTTCTCCTGCGTTTCCTAGTTATTGTGTAAAAAAAGAGATAAAAATTGGCATTTCTGGCACCCCTCCACTCACTCCTAGTCTTCAGGGTCACACTTGGTCCCCCTCCTAGTGGCATAATTCGGGGTGCCGTGTAGCTTCCCGTATGCTCTCTCGGAGAACGCTTACTCTCCCTTTCTCTGCTGACATTAGTGGGCGTTATGCTGCAGCTTAGAGCCGAGCGAGGTCACGTAAGCTTTTCGCTGTAGTCCCTTCGGCTGCCACTCGCGGCTGCAGGTGAGGGAAAAAGCTCGACTTTGGCTTCGCGATTGTGCAGCGGAACTTCTTCTTCGCAAGGTAATGACGTCACGAGAGGGAACCATAGGAGGGCGCCACCAAAACATCTCGCGGCTAATAGGTATTTTCAGTCTTTGAATTTTCCATTCTGGTCGCGAGTTTTTCATGGAAAAAGGAAATGAACGTTCCACAGGATTCATATACAATTTTAGCCTCGCCAGAGATTTGTTGTGGCAACAAGTAAAAGGTAGAAAACGTATTTTGTTCGTTTCCCTGCGACACATATGTGGAAGCACTTATCTGACCATCGTTACTGGCGCTGACAGCGCATGCAAAATCCTGATTGTGGGTGCTGGTCATAGACAATATGAGAGACATCAGCTATGACATACAACCCGTTCTACTTTAATACCACACGAGCAGAAAATCGCCCTCGGAAGCTCGACCCAAAGCTAAGAACCTACCCATACAAAAATGGTCTATGGTTGGCTATAGAAAATCCTTTGTATAGCCGGCTATAGCAAATTGGCCCAATTAGCTATAGCCGCTTCTATGGCTGTCTAAAGCTTTTCCTATGGCCTCCCCTATGGTTGTCTATAGCTTTTTCAATAGAAATTTTGCCATCGAATTTTGTATGGTTCAATCTATGGGTCTCTTTAGAAAGGATGCTATAGCCGCCTATGGCTTTTCATTTGGTTTCTTTGGCCGTCTATAGCTTCTTGTAAGGTCTGCTATAGAGATCTCTATGGCTTACTTTATGGATCTTTTTAGACACCGTGCTATAGCTGCCTAT